>CM022946.1:38810850-39354090 GCA_012931725.1 Litsea cubeba
TTTTGAAATTTGTGGTTTTTTTCGAACCTTTGGGTTATGGATATCAACTGAAATGTTGCGTCTCCATGGTTTTTTTTTTTTTTTTAGGTTTTTTCGAACCTTTGAAATTTGGGTTGTGGATATCAACTGAAATGTTGCATCTCCACAGTTTTGGATTTTGCAAGTATCGACGAAATGTCGCTTCCCTGCGATTTTGGAAGTGTCGAACATGGTTCATATGCTTCCGATTTGTGTGAGTATCGACTAAGCGTCGCTTCCTCGCGGTTTTTTGAAAAACCATTTTTTTTTGTTTAAAGACACGAGGGTCATAAGTTTTGACCTAAAATCATTTTGGCGGTAAAAGGCAGGGTGGACTAGGGTGGAAATCCCTGAATCCGGATTTTGTTTCAAACCATGAATTTTGGGTTCAAGGGTTGAAAATTTTGGTCAAGTCAGGGAAAGGTTCCTAAACTTGAATTTTTTTTTTGAACAATGAAACGATGAAAGTAAGCATTGTTTTAAATTTCTAGAAATTTCAACATTTGACATGAAAATTCTAAAAAAGGGTAGGTTTAGCGAGCGTGTACCTGGAAATCGGCTTTGGCCGTACAGGCATTGCTCTTACCCAGTTGGGTAAATCTTCAAGGGTAGTACCGCTTTAAGAACTTGCCGTTGATGGGCAGCATACATCTGCCACCTTCCATGTTTAGGAGTGCGTATGCGCCATTAGAGAAAACCTTGTCGATGACGTAGGGTCCCCCCATTTTGTCTCAAATTTGCCTTTGGACTTGTGAGCGAAGACCATTGGTCTTTTTACCGCAAAGAACCATAGTCACTCTTTTTGTCGGCGCGTTGCCTGACCTTTTTTATCGAAAGATCCTGCCCATGCGTGCTTGGTAAAGTTCAATGCTTTGTTAAGCTTCGAGCCGTCTCTCATCGAGATTGATCCAGCTCATGGAGTCGCCAATTGACATTGCTTTCTTGAGTCATGTCATTTTGCAAGGCTACCCTCAAGGAGGAATTGTTACTTCCAAGGTACGACAGCTTCGCATCCATAGACCAAGGAGAATGGTTGTGCTATGGGTTGGTCCTCGAACTGTGGTTCGGTAGGCCCACAAAGCTTCAGACATTTTTGTCGCTCCAGTCTCTTTTGTGACTAGAGACCATTTTTTTGAGGATTTTGCAGAGTTGTCTTGTTGGAAAGCTTCTGCTAAACCCGTTTTGCTGTCGGATTGTATGGAGTCGAAGGACAGCTTTGGATTTTTTATTTGTCGCAGAACCTATAGAATCGATGATCCCGGAATTGTGGTCCGTTATCATGGACGAATCTTTTGGGTATGCCGAAACGACAAATGATGTTGGTGCAGAGGAACTGAAGGACTGATGAGGTCTTCATTTCGTTAAACGCAAATGCTTCTAACCACTTGGAGAAATAATCCGTAGCAGCGAAGATGAAGCGATGACCTTTGCTTGAAGGGGGAGAAATAGGACCTATCATGTCCATACCCCAGGCTTCGAAAGGCCATGAGATCGCTGTAGGATGCAGGATCTTCTGTTGGAAGGTTCGAAGGTGGTTCCTCCACAATATTTTCGGAGGCTTCCAGCTCAACGAAACCTTCTGGGTTTTCAAAGGCATTTCCAGACCAAGGTTTTGTTCCATTCCACGGGTCTTGTTGATCGGTAATTTTCCCAAGGCTTGCTATGAGATGATCCCAATCGCCTGTTGAAACCGGGTCGAAGTAGGCTACTTCTTTTGGAGATGAGGGTTCTTCTGGGTCAGAAGTCCACACGTCTATGCCATCGGACAACTCCTCTTCATTTTCGGAGAAATCGTGCCAATTGGATGAGCTTCCTAGATCTTTGTCAGGTGACTCATTAAAGAGATATCCAGGGAGATCGATGTCTTCATGGACTTGAGAAGTTGAGGCTTGGTCAGTCTATTGACTTTTAAGTCTTTGTGTCAACTGTCTCAGGGGAGTGTCAGGATCATACCCTAACCCGTGTGAAGACTTTTCTACATAGCCGTAGAGTCTCCAATCTTCCAGCTGGCTTATGGTCAAGACGGGCCCCAATGGCGTGAGAATACCGCGTCCTTCTCCCAAACCGACTGGGTTTTGAGCGTCATAGCCCATTTTCTTCATAATAGAATGTGCCACAGAACTGTATAAGGATAGTTGAGGCATACCTTTATTTTGGAAAGGTTCAAGCATGGAGTTTGATGAAGAAGCATCCGATCTATGGAAGAAGATCGGCTTTTCCTTTGCTGAAGTTGCTGGAACAACGAAGGAAGCTGACGTAGGATCTTCTATGTCAGAAGTTGTCTCCATTGGAGTGAGAGCAGGCTGAACTTGCTGCTGAATCCGAGTCCGTGTCTTGCATGATAGACACGAAAGAGACAACAAATTTGCCCCCAGGCTTTTGTTTTGCCTTCTTCACTTTAGTTGTGATGACCAAAGGCTTTGATGGTTTGAGGGCAATGATGAAGGGAGTTTGAATGCTCTCTTCAGATTTACTGAATGGTTTGTTTTCTTCCGGTGATAGTTGAGGAGCTTTGCCTTTATCTTTTTGGAGATTTTCGGCAAAGGATGCTGTGTGCTTCTCCTCTTCTTCTTTTTCACCTTCATACATCTGTGAGTCTGCAAAGTGGACTTCTTTACCTTTGAAGGGTTTTCTGTCCGCAAAGACTCGATGTATCATGCCGTCGTCGCCAACAAACTTGATGCATTGATGTAGAGTTGAAGGGATAACACCATTCTCGTGGATCCAAGGGCGTCCGAGAAGGATGTTGTAGCATGAAGGGGTTTTTATTGCATATACTGTGACCTCAGAGATAAGATCACCGATCTGCAATTTGAACCTGATTTTGCCGATAGGCCTTTGAGTACTCCCATCGTATCCAAAGATAGATACAGATGTGTGGCTCAGCTTGCTGGGTGGGATGCCCAACTCTTCAAGAGCCGATGTGGAGATGAGGTTGAGTGCAGAACCTGGGTCGATCTGAACTCTGTGCATAGGCATTTCCTTGATATACCCTGTGAAGTATAGGGGTCGGTTATGCCTGGTTTCGCCAAGTAGGAGGTCGTCCTTTGTGAAGGCGATGGTTGCACTGGCTGCTTTTTAACCGAGAGGCATTCAATGCATGATCCCTCAGTTTTCTTCTTTTCTCCCTTTGAGGAGGCTTCTGAGTTTTTGACCCAGTAATCCATTTCAATTTGGAGGACTTGCGGGGCATATTTGTCGATATCCTCATTCAGCTTTTGTAATTCCGAGATGAGATTATCTCGAGTGTGCGGAGACATTCGCAACAAATCTAGGATGTGCAGACGTGCAGGAATGTGCTTGAAGTGTTCAATCAAGTCATACTTGAAAGCCTCCTTAGGGCCTGCATGTTCATCATTGTTGCCACTAGGGGCGCTTACAACATCTTTTCCCGAAGGATTTACATATGTAAAGGAAGATTGGTTGTAATTTTTGTGGTAGTCCCGACCAGAGCGGGTGCCTCTACCAACTTCGAGAGCTTCTTGAGAAGGGTCTTCGTTTGGAAGATTGTCTTCAGGATCAAGAGGCTGTCGTTTTTCATTTGCTGAGGATGAATCAGCAGCAGAGTTGCCATCCTCAGTGATCGTGTTGCACGGAGCATTTTTCGGGAAAAAGTCCTGAACAGCATCCAGCAACCTTTCTTCTTCGTTGACTAATTCATCATCCCAAGCATCAATGGCCGGGAATTCTTCATTCAAGAAGGGTGTGAACTTTGAAGTCACAGTCTCAGGAGAAGAAACCTGAGAGGGTGTCATCTCAGTGAAAGTCACGTGAGACGAGGTGGCTCCAGAAGATATATTGCTAGGCGTCGCCGGAGTGTAAGTGCTCTCATCAGACGATGCTTCGGAAGAGCTATAATCCCGAATTATCACATTACAGGAAGCTCTGATGGGAGACGTTGCCTGATCGGAGTCAGACTCATCCTCGGATGTGAGAGGATCGTCTATCCAGCAATTTTCTCCATTTTCAGGAGTTAAGGGAGAATGTACCTGATGGTCTTCAGGGACTTCAGATTCTGGGTTGCGAGGAGGCTCGTTGACGCGTTCTTGCTCTTGTTCTAGAGCGAGTCGCTGCAAGATCCTTGCATATTCTTCAAGATCCGGCATGGGAGCCGGATCTTCTTCTTCATCAACTCTTTGTGGCTCAACATGGTTGATTCCCACTGGAGTAATGAGAGGTGCTGAGTCAGCAGCATTTTCTTGTACAGCCTCTTGGTCTTCTTCATCATCAGACCGGGATCCTTGTGGTTGTAGGGGGTTATACCAGATTACTGGCATAAGATGAGACTCAGAAACCCATTCTTCATCGGAGAGATATTCTCCTGTTTCAAGGGACTCCTCCCACTCATCTGTGTAGTTGGATTCGAATCCATCATCGGTGTCGCTGGACTCGTATCCATCAATGGAGAATCCAACTACCGAATTGCAAGAGTATGATGCCTCCTGCATGGCTTCTTTGAATTGAGGTGGCATGAAATCACTGAGAGTGAATTTCCTTACCCCCTTTGAAGTCTCTGGAAGGGATGTTTTTGTTGCCTCCAGTGAAGCGGTAGAGGAAGCCTCTGCCTTTTCTTTGACCTCTAGTTTTGGCTGGGTCTTCTCTTGCCGCTTAAGCTTGAGGAGATGTTTCCTAGCCTGCCTTTGCTGTTGAACTGTAGGCTTTGTTTTCACGACCTCCCAATTTTCATCTTCCAGGAGATCGGGATGTACCCATATCGGTTGTCCGTCTGGTGTCGGGTAAGGAACCAGTTCCTCGGACGCTTGGATTGAGTTTATCACCTTGAAGGAAGTAGTGATCTTCTTCTTCGGTGATTTTGATGTTTGTCCACATGTCACCATGTTGATGGAGGCAAACCCATAGTTTTTGTCAAGGGTAATGACTCCATTTTTCCACATCTCGTTTATTTTCTCTCTCACAACGAAGCATTGATTGAGAGGATGCGAGATCATCTGGTGGTATGGACAGTACTGAGGATCGTTGGTTTTGCCAACATCACCCGATCTTTTTGGTTCAGGCAAGGTGAGCTTGCCATTTGCCACAAGAGCTCCGAAGATTTCATCAACGTCTTCATCAAACGGGTATTTCTTCTCTACTCGTTCTTTGAAGGCATCTGAGAGTTCAGGTCTCTTACCAGCAGCTTTGTTTTCAGCTTTCTTTGGTGGCTGAGGAGCTGACTTGGTCTGCACATTGAGGACCTCTTTTTTCTTTGGTTTAGAGGTTGCAATGGCGGTCGGCTCTTTTCTTGATGATTTCTGACTGTTGAGGTCTTTAATCACCGTTTCAGCTTCCATGGAAGCTTCTAGGAGTTCTCCCAGGTTTTTTGATTTGTTGCCGATGATCATGGAGCGGATTCTGGCTCTCATGTTGTTTCGGCAAATGTCGACTAGCGATGCTTGTGGCAATACATCAGAGCATTTGTATGCCATTGCTTTCCACTTGTGAATGAAGTCATATGTTGATTCATTCTCCCCCTGTTTTAGGCTGCACAGCTGAGCCATAGTAGCGAGATGATCCTCACCTTTGAAGTGAGTCAGGAAACGTGTCTCTAGCATGGCCCAGCTTTGGATTGAGTCCTCCGGCAGAGTGGAGTACCAATCGAAGGCCGTACCTTTTAGGGTACTTGCAAAGAGGCGGATCTTGAGTGCATCTTGATCCGCGATAGCTCCCGTCAGGATCTTGAAGTGGATGACGTGCTGTCTGGCTGATCCTTTCCCCGTATATGTTTGGAGAGTAGGATGCTTGAATTTGGTGGGGAACGGGACCGAGTCCATCCATAAGGGATATGGTGGCTTGATCCCATGCTCCTTGAGTATATCCTCTTCTTTTGCTTTGGCGAGGATACTGTCTACGTCCTTTTTTGTAAGGGCGCGTGGCTCATTTTCTTCTCCATTTACCCCATCGTCTTGATGATTCGGAGGAGGTTCATTGTTCGCCTGATTTTGGAAGGCGAGGAGAAGGTTTTCCATCAGAGTTTCAATCCTCTGCTGGCCCTGTTCCAACTGCTGGATGCGGGTGATCGCATCTTCTGGAGGTGGATTGCGGGGTGGTGGCTCAGAATTTGTAGCCAAGACATTCATCCTTCGTGATTCGAACGAAGAAACTATCCTGGTGACTGAGTTGGGGCTCATTCTTTTTGAAGAAGAGCTTGAGGAAGGATCACTCTGCCGTCCTTTGCTTGAAGGAGTAGGGAATTCTTCTGAATGTCTTCTTGTCCTGGAGACGCTGCGGGTCATCGAACGTCGGACATGGATTTTTGTTGCTGACTTTTGGCGCCTTCTGGTTTTTCCAACCATATGGACGGCAGCAACTTGGTTGGGTCTTTCTTTTTCGACCCATTTGGGAGAGACTTGAAGTGTAGGAGGCTATAGTCTCTTTTGCCGATACGACACGCGGCGGCGTATACGGCGAGCAACTTGAGCTTCGGTCAGCTCTGGCTGGGCTTTGACAATGAAGGATGTGCTCCCTCGGGCGCAACAGCCGAGCCTGTCTTCTTTGTAGCTGGGCAAGGACGGGATGCGAACCCTGTCCTTCGCCTGTTGCAGCGAAGCTTTCAATTTTTGGAGTTCGGCCCCTGTAGAGATGAAGGGTCGAACTACGGGTTTGTAGGCCTTAGCAGGTGCTTGCAGAGGCCTTGTGATGCATGATCTGATTTTGGGCTTGTAGGAACAAGCCGGCTCATGCTGGTTTGACTTGGGAGTCAGGTTGGAGATGGGTCTCTCCTCTTTCATGTAAGCAAGAGGGTAGAATTTGTTCTCCTTGAGTGGGGCCAGGAATGCTGGCTTAGTAGATGTTTGGGACATTCTTTGTTTTGGTGAAGGTCTTGGGGACCAAGTCTTAGGGGGGACCAGGTCGTTTGATGGTCGAGGCTTCGTGGGACTGCCACGGGCTTCGGGCCTTCTGGTGCTCGCCTTTGGTGTCACGGTAGTGACACGTTGAGATGCGAGTTTCTGCTTCTTGGAGGGAGCAGTTTGTTCCTCGGAAGTGGGAATGGTCCCAGCGTCCCAAAGACGATAGTCCGGGGAGTCGAGGTCGACCCGGAGCTCAGAGAGTTGCCGAGGGAGTTGATGCTTCGGCAGCTGATGGGGCGCTTGTAGGTGCGCGTAGTTTGCTTCTGTTGAAGCATGAGTTGGTGCTTGTTCTCATCGAAAGTAATGGTAAGCGATGCTGCCATCGTTAGTTTTTTTTTTCGAAAATTTCTGAAACAGGACCACATTCATTAGTAATCACAAGAATATAATGATCATAAATGGAAATTTCTATGGTTTTGTCTTTTCAAATTGCTCGAGGAAGATGACCCAAGCAATATGAAGAAGGCAAAACGCCATAGAGGGTACAATTGTTCTGATCGCAAGTATGGTAAGCCCAGAATGAGCGTTCCAGTGACTGCTAGAAGCAATTGTGAACTTAAATTCGACTTATCGAGAAGCAGAGCTTGCTCGAGGTAAGAAGAATATAAAGTTGGAGTTACAAATGTGCCGGTCGCAATATAGTAGACCCTGAAAGGGCGTACTAGTACCGCTAGACACAAATGTTTTGAGACCGCATCCATGAGATGAGATTCTCTGTTTTGAAAGGTCAAGATTGGATTCATCAAAGAGAGCAGATGGTATTCCGATCTAAACAAGGGCTCAGCGATTTCCGCGAGCGCCAGTGCTCAGAAAGAAATGAACCATAATTTCTCGGATCTGAATCCAAAAATGACGAGTTTTTTTTTTTTGAAAGGCCAATATCGGGTTCATTAAAGAGAGCAAAAGGCACTCCAATCGGAACACGGGCTCAGCGATTTCCGTGAGCGCCAGTACTCAGAAAGGAGAAGACCAAGATTTCTCCAATCTAAACCCAAAATGGCGGAAGTTTTTTTTTTGAAGATTTTTTAAAAAAAAATCTTTTTTTATTTATTTTTTTATTTTTTAGATTTTCTTTTTGAATTTTTTATTTTTTATTTTTTATTTTAAAATTTTATTTTTAAAAATTTTATTTTTGAAAAAAAAATTATTTAAAAGACGAGAGAGTACACATAGGCCTCCTAACCCGGTCTTATGAAATCTTGATTGATAGAATTGCCCCAAGGTAAGGGTAGGATTACTTAATGAACCCGTTTGGAAGACCCTTGCCTAAAACAGTCAAGCTGTCTCCACACTCTGGACAAGGCTTTTCTTGAATCAACCATGATCAAAGAACACAGTTGGTTTAACCTTAGTGGTCTATGTCTTTTTTTTTTTATATATATATATATTTTTTTTTGGATCTTTAATGAACTCATCGAAGAGAAACGATGGCCCAAAACCTTAGTCGAACAGGCTCAACATTTTTGCAAGCGCGATGAACGATAGGAATGGATCAAGGTTTCTCAATTTTGAATCCAAAATGAGAAATCTGATTTTTTATTTTTTTATTTATATATATATATATTTTTAGATCTTTAATGAATTCATCGAAGAGAAACGATGGCCCAAAACCTTAGTCGAACAGGCTCAACATTTCTGCAAGCGCGATGAACGATAGAAACGGATAAAGGTTTCTCAATTTTGAATCCAAAATGAGAAATCTGATTTTTTGTTTTTTTTATTTATATATATATTTTAGATCTTTAATGAATTCATCGAAGAGAAACGATGGCCCAAAACCTTAGTCAAACAGGCTCTACATTTCTACAAGCGCGATGAACGATAGGAACGGATCAAGGTTTCTCAATTTTGAATCCAAAATGAGAAATCTGATTTTTTTGTTTTTTTTTTTAGAACCTTAATGAACTCATCGAAGAGAAACGATGGCCCAAAACCTTAGTCGAACAGGCTCAACATTTCTGCAAGCGCGATGAACGATAGGAACGGATCAAGGTTTCTCAATTTTGAATTCAACCTGAAAACTCTGACTTTTTTTTTTTTAGAAAAGAGAAAAAGTGGAAATAAATTCAAAGAATTAGAAATCTCCAAAAAATCTCATCTCATTTTTTTAGATGCGGAATCCAGCATGGCCACCAATCAAAAAGTAGCCAAAGAATCAAGAAAAGAAGTATAAGCATAGAGCAATAGATATGATATGCAAATATTTCATTTCTAGCATCGTGTTCTCAAATGAACGGGTCCCACCGGGTGTGCCAGCTTGATGGACCGCGCTCCTGCCTGGTCCTACCGAGGTCGGCGGACGTGGGAGTCCGTTGGGTCCGACCCTTTAGTAACCGGGGGGCAAGGGCGTGCATCAACATTTCTTTTGTATGGGTGTGCTAGATTTTCTATTTTACTTGGAATTGCAAGTGGTGATCTGGAGATCAACCTTCGCAAGTAAAAAGAAAATCAACTTCTTTCAAGTTTTCCATTGCACATATATTTAAGAAAAGAGACATTTTTTGATTTGCCGTGAAAGGCGATTTTTTTGGCATTTATAGCCGATTTTTGGCATTTATAGCCGATTTTGGCGTTTATAGCCGATTTACAATCATTATCAATAATGAAAGACAGGAGTTGTGATTTTTGTCTCTTTTAAAAAAATACAAACTACAATGAAAAGCAAGAAAATGAGGATCTAACTTCTCAGGAGATTATGGGGGACCCGTTCAGATTGACGGTCGCAAGCCATATGTGGACTTCGCCATCATCCATGTAGATGAGAACAGAGGATGCTATTGATTCGCTTGGCTTGGCTATAACCTCAGGTTTTTAGAGAACAAAGACCAAAAGGAGGTCCTATGTCCAATAAAAAGCCAAGTAGACGGGCTGAAAAGCCACGTCTAAGCCATTTGGAGGCAGAAGGAGAAGGCAAGGACCTTGGGGGGGGTACCCCCCAAGGGACTTTTGTCACCTTGTAGCGGTGGTTGGTGTAGAACTTCCGCAGAGTTTTCTCTCTTTTCCTTCTCTGAATTTCTGTGCTTTGTCCGTGTCTCTGTGTTTTTTTTCGATCTGGAATTCTTTGGAATGCTCTCCTATTTATAGGCTTTTAAGTAGCCAATTAGGAGGGTTTATGAGCCTTAATTGTCATAAAGCTACATAAAGGGAGGAGTTACAAGATTGAATTCTTTATTTTGTAACTCCTTTTTCTTGGCTTCTGATTGGCCGGAGGAGATTGAGGGCATTTAATCGCCTTTAATCGCCATGATCGGAGGAGTTTCATGGGTTAAATGCCATGAATCTCTTGACTTGTAACTCCCGGATGCTTGCTTCTGATTGGTCCATCCAAAGAAATGGATTAATGACTGCAATAAAGCTAGTCAATTAATCGCATTAAGGGGTCGCCGAGCAGTTGAAGAGTCGCGGGCCGTGCCGCGTGTTTTAGGATTCTTCTAGCGATGATCATCGATGGATCTTTATGTAGATCGACATCGGATGACCATGTAACTTCAGGTGTTGGTTGCCAACAGCGGGTCGGTGCTATTTGTCCTGTCGATTTCTCGATCAGTGGGGTAGAAAGCACACTTTTTTGGTTGACCGGGTGGCGATCAATGTTGTTTTCGATACTCTTGATGATTAACCCATATTTTTTATGGATGTTAGAGGATTTGGTGTCTCAAAAGTATGAATTTTGGAAAATACCAGAGGCCGGACGCTTCGAATCGTGAAAAAATGGAGAAAAACGGGCTTTTCGGGGCCCACCGGGCGATCCCGGGCCCCAGGGTCGCAGTGGTCTGCGACCCTGGCGGGGGTTTTTTTCCCTTTTTGTCCCGTTTTGTGTCCATTTTTGCTGTTTTTCGATTCTTTTTTCTTCTATATTTTTCCTTGACATTTTGATCATTTATTGGCCTGATTTTCCTGTAGAAAACTTGATGAGAATCCTTGCATTTTGTTTTGCAAAGTTTCTAATTTTCTGAGAAAGCTGAAGACTTTGTCGCGCAGAGCTGCCGATTTTCCGTCAAAAGCTGAAACTGGGTCAAACGATGTCGGAATGACCTGAGAATTGGGGTGAAGCTTGCCGAGCAATAAATAAGACCAGCCATAGACTTTTGTTTGAGTTTTGAAGCCGTTTGGGGTCCTATCACCAGTAGACTTGCTTTTGTCGCGATGAAGATGTCGCGGTTTGATGTGCGGTCAACCGATGTCCGATTGACTTGAAATTTGACAGGGAACCTATTGGAGTCATTTTAAGATGATCCATAGGCTCTGTCTTGGAAACCATGGTCTCAGGGAGCTTCGCCGCCGAGAGACCTGATTTGGCTTTCGAGCGTCAAAGTATGGTCAAATGTTGTCGAAATGACCTGAAATTTGACGTGTAGCCCTTTGTAAACATTTTGAAGCCTTCCATGTGCTCTATCTGATGAGTGATGGCCTCGGTGGTTCTCGCCGCCGAGAGGCTTGATTTAGATGTTCGAGGGTTGATGTAAGGTCAAACGTTGTCGATTTGACTCGGAACTTGATGTGGAGCCTTTTGGATGTATTTTGAGACCATCCATCGGCTCCGATCGAAGATTTGGTGTCTCCAATGCTTTCGCCGCCGGGAGCTCCTTTTCAGTTGCCGGGGAAGTGAAGTTAGGCCAAATGATTTTGAAATGGCCCGAAACTTTTTGTGTACTCCTCTTTTGGCTATCTTGAAGGATTTTGCAGTTTTTGTTTGATTCTGACAAGATTTGATTTTTTGGAAGTAACATTGCCTATTTATGGCAGGTTGCGACTTCACGTAGCTCTTTGGATCTTGAAGAGGCAAAGTGACATTTTTGGTGTCAACAAGGATTGATAGATTTTTGTTATCACATGAGTGGGAAGAACACTTTGGAGGAGTGATTCAAGTGGCTCTCCCCAGGGTGATCTCTGATCATTGTCCCATCAAGCTATGCTCTAAGTTATTGGATTGGGGTCCTAGGCCTTTTCGTTTTAACAATGGGTGGCTTCATCAGAAAGGCTTCCTAGATTTGGCTAGATCTTGGTGGAGCCAGGAGGATGTGGGCGGGTTTGCCGGATACAGACTTATTAAGAAGTCTTGTGCTCTCAAGGAGAATCTCAAGAGATGGAATAGAGAAGTTATAGGTCAGATGGATGTGTCTAGAGAATCTTTAGTTAAAATTGTGGAGGATCTTGATAAAGCTAGTGAATCTCAGGAGTTGAGGCTTGATGAAATTACTGTCAGACAATATGCTCGGCAGAGTATTTGGGAGTTCAACAGATTGGAAGAAATCTCGTGGAGGCAGAAGTCAAGAGTTAACTGGCTCAAAGAAGGTGACAAAAACACAAGATTCTTTCATCGGATGGCTAGCATGAGGAGCAGAGTCAACTATATTAGGAATATTTGTCGCGATGGGAGGGTTTTCGAGAGTCCACAAGAGATCAAGGAAGAGGTTGCCCGGTTTTATGAAAGTCTTTATAAGAGTGATGCTGGTGTAAGGCCAAAGCTTGATGGCCTCTCATTTCCTTCTATTTCTTCAGATACCCAGAGTTGGCTAGAAAGGAAGTTTGAGGAGGATGAGGTGTGTAGAGCATTGGAGGAGTGTGATGGGGATAAGGCTCCTGGTCCAGATGGATTCAACTTCTCATTCATTAAAGCTAGATGGGATTTTCTTAAAGATGATTTTGGTCTTTTTTGTTTGAGTTTCATCAAAGGGGAAGAATCAATAGGGAGATGAATGCAACTTTTTTATCACTTATTCCAAAAGTTCCTAACCAAGTGGAGTTAAAGGATTATAGACCTATTAGCCTAGTTGGTTGTGCATATAAACTGTTGTCTAAGATTTTGGCGAACAGACTAAAGAGTATCCTTCCTCAAATTATTAGTCCCTTTCAGGGGGCTTTGTTGAAGGGAGGCAAATTCTTGATGGGATGTTGATTGCTAATGAGCTCATTGACTCCAGAAAAAAATCTAAGGAAGAAGGGGTGTTGTTCAAAATCGACCTAGAAAAAGCTTATTATCATGTGGAGTGGGAGTTTGTAGATTATATGTTATTCAAGTTTGGCTTTGGAGAGATCTGGCATGGATGGATTCACGAGTGCATTTCTACTACTTCCTTTTCTGTTTTGGTTAATGGTTCTCCTTCAAAGTTGTTCAAAGCTTCAGGAGGTATTCGGCAGGGGGATCCCTTATCTCCGTTCCTATTTACAATCGTGGTAGAAGCCTTGAGTTTACTTTTGGTGAAAGCGAAAGATGTGGGGTTGATTGGAGGCTTTGAGATGGGCCAGAGTGGTGAGGTTATCACGCATCTTCAGTTCGCAGACGATACCGTTCTTTTCAGTTCTTCAAGGAGGGATGAAATTCTGGCTCTTAGGAGAATCCTTCATTGTTTTCAGATGGTATCGGGTTTGAAGATTAATATCTCCAAGAGTATGCTGGTGGGGATAGGGTGCTCAGAGGAGACCACTCGGTCTTTGGCAAATATTATTATGTGTCAGTCAGGGAAGCTCCCCATCATATATCTTGGGTTGCCTATTGGAGGTAAGATTAGGTCTAAATCTTTATGGGATCCAGTGGTTGAAAATTTTAAGAGAAAATTGGCATCATGGAAAAAGCTTTATCTGACTTTAGGAGGGAGAATAACCCTTATTAAAGCATGTATGTCCAATCTTCCGGTTTACTACATGTCTCTCTTCAAAATGCCAAAGGTGGTCATTGAGATGTTGGACCGCATTCGGAGGGACTTTTTATGGGAGGGTCACGGGGAGAAGAAGAAATTGCACTTAAGGAAGTGGAGTGAGGTGATCAAGCCTAAATCCAAGGGAGGTCTTGGTCTTGGTAGTTTGGAGAACAAAAATTGGGCATTGTTGGCTAAATGGTGGTGGAGGTTTGGGGAGGAAAAAGAGGCTCTTTGGCGGAGGTTGATTGCCACTAAATATGGTGAGGAGAAATGGGGATGGTGGCCTAAACCTGGGCCTAGCTACCGTAGATCAGGTATTTGGAGGGCTATTGCCTCAATTGGGGATGATTCTAATGTAAGGGGGGAAACTTTGTACAAGGAGGTGGGTTTTCTGGTGGGGGATGGTCAAGCAGTTAGTTTCTGGTTGGATGACTGGGTGGGGATAGGATCCTTGTGTGGCTTGTTTCCTAGGCTTTTTAGATTAGCGGTCAATAAAGAATCTTCTGTTAGTGATTGCTATGAGGTGAGGAATGATTGCATAGTATGGTGAGTGTCTTTTAGGATGACTCTCCGACCATTGGAAGGGGTTAAGTATGAGGAGTTGTTGAGTATTCTTGCTAACACCTTTTTGTGCAGGGATTATAAAGACTCTCGGATTTGGAAGCCTTCCACTTCTGGGGAGTTCTCCACTAAAGCTTTCTACTTGGCATTGGAGGGAACTCATTCACATAGGGCCACTTCTTCCCTTGTGTGGTTGGGTTTGGCTCCTCCTCGGGTCGAGGCTTTTTGTTGGTTGGCAGTTGCAGGAAAAGTATCCACAGTTGATAATCTAAGAAGGAGAGGATTGACGTCTAACAACATTTCAAATACCTGTGTGATGTGCGGTAAGGAGGAGGAGTCCATAGATCATCTTTTTCTCCAGTGTGAGGTGGCCTTCAAGGTTTGGAGCAGCTTTATTGGCAAGTGTGGTTCTTCATGGTGCTACCCGAAGAGTATTATGGATGTGGCAGAGTATTGGTTGGGTGGGTGTTTTGTGGGGTGTGGCCGAATCTTATGGAGCATGATACCATTTGCTATATTATGGTCAATTTGGAAGGAAAGGAATGATAGGATCTTTAGGGGTTCCTCATCATCAACAACAGATTTGATATCAAAAATCACCTTTAGGATTGCAAAATGGGCTTTAGTTAGAAAGGAATTCTCTAATTTTACCTTTAGCGATATCATTTATAGTTGGGAAGCTTGCATGGGGTGTGGCTCTTTTAAAGAGAGGAAAATAATCCCTTGGTTACCTCCTCCTTTAGGGGTGTTTAAGTTTAATGTGGATGGTGCTTCGAGGGGTAAGCCAGGTCCGGCTGGGATTGGAGGGGTGCTTCGCAATTGTAAGAGGGAGGTGTTAATGATGTTTTCCAAGTATGTGGGTGTGTGCGATTCCAATGAAGCGTAGGTGCTAGCCATTCTTGAAGGTCTTCGTTTGTTTTCTAGTAGATATGACGGTACTCTTATTATGGAAAGCGATTCATCTAATGCGATCGCATGGGTGTCTAAGCGGAGGACTAATCCTTGGAAGTTTCATTTCCACCTGAATGAAATTAGAGAGTTATCTATTGGAATCAATGTTTCCTTTCGTCCCGAGGTTAGATCGGCTAACTCCATGGCAGATGTGTTAGCCAAGCAAGGGGTTGATAGGCATCTTCCTTGGGTGGGTGTGATATGTAAGTGGTTGATTTGTTGTTTCTTTGGGTCGATGTGGTTTTGTTAGTAGGGTTGGAGGTGGTGCATTTCTCCTGCACATCCCCTTCCTCTCTTTTCATTGCTTTTTTTTACTTTGTTCCTTCTGTTCGTTAAATGAAATCTTTCGTTACCATTCAAAAAAAATTATGGTAAAAGAAACATGGTATTTTAAATGCAGGGACAAGGCATCGCGTAATAACAAAAAAAAGCCACAACACACCGACTCTAGTTTAGAAACAAGTCCTAAAATTCTATCCTTTTTGTATTTTGCTAGAATTTTAAATGCTCCACCCAATAGGAGAATTTAAGAATTCGACCTCAAGGAACAACTTTTGGAGAATTTGAAATTCTCTAGAAAGAATTATATGGATCCTAGTAAAGGTCTATGATCACCTGATTTCACAAAAAAAAATTGTGAGCCCTCTAATCTGCATTGAAATCTATTCTTCTCATAATCCTTTAAATTGTCATCGATTATGGTGGGCCCCACTATTTATTTCTAATAAAAGCATTTTATTTATATATATATAGCCCATTAGGTTTCTCAAATTTAAAAGTAGGGTTCTGTGATATCAATATTTAATCATACATCTTTCACACTTCATTTTAATACCTTATATGTTTCCAAAATTGATCATCTTAACAAAGAGTGGGCAACTGCCATTGGATTTGAGTGTGAAAGAATACTTATATCCTTTTACAAAAATGCTATCACCTGCACCATTTCTCTTTTTTTTTCGCAAATTTATCTTTTTGCATTATTTTTTCACTTAACCTTTTCTCTTCTTCACTTTCTTCATCTTTCACTCGCTCCTCTTTTTATTCATCATTTATTATCATACTGTGTGGGGAGATTTTCAAGACATCAGGATTATGCTAATCTCGGCTGTAAGATGTCAATTAGCACGTCCACGTGCCATCCAGATGCACCTCGGCGCCGGGATAAAGGCCTTAGCCGAAACCAGACTGACTTCGGCTGCCAGTGCCGAGCTCGGTTACCAAGGTTGACTCCGGTTGAGAGCCTGACCCCGGCCGAAGAAGCCGGGACGGAAGCCGAAATGAAGAGAAACCCTGGTCTCGCCCCCACGCCCGCCACGTCATCAGACACGTGGCGGAGTAGGGCCACGAGCCAGAGAGACAGATGGGCCATCCCTGCCGTCCACAATCTTCGTCAGATCCCTGACAATGCGGCATCCAGCGGCTATAGCCAAATCAGGGCAGAGCCCGAGGATGGATCCGATGGGACCTCTACCGCCAAAATCATCCAACACGATCAGGCCTAACATGACATGCATTTAATACAACGTGGGCTGATCGGACTGGCAATAAATAGAGCGTGGGCTGATCGGACTGGCAATAAATGCTTTGTGGGCTGTGATGGACCCGCATTTATTACTTTGTGGGCTAATGAGAGCTTCCCTGTCAAATCAAGGGGCCCACTCCAAGATATTAGGTAGAATTCTCTATAAATAGACCAACATTCCACAACAAAGGTACGCAACATACATACTTGAGAGCTGTTACTCTGCCTCTCTTCTTCCTCTCCTTCCTTAGTTCAGTTCATACACTAACTTAGGCATCGGAGAGCCTTGCGCCACTCAGGCCAGGGTCCTCTGACCTTCTGCTCTTCCCTTTTCAGGCTTTGAGGCAGCTGATCTTCATCTTTCATTTGGATAAGTCCTATCAGGCACCCTTAATCTTGTGAGTCATCATTTTTGCACTTACAATTGGCGCCGTCTGTGGGAAAGTACAATCCCAACCTTCCCAAACACTATGCCTCCAAAAGCCAAGAAAGGCAGAGAGTCTTTGAGACCGATCATTCGGCTACCGGGCCCGTCGACGGACGCCCCTCCTCAAGGGCAATCCGGAGCGGGGCTTGGCGCGTCTGCAGGCGAGGAGCGCCTAGACTCGTGCGTCTTCGTCCCAGTTCCGTTCCCAGAACAAGCTTCAAAGTCATCCCCGGGCGAGGAAGTCATGCGTCCCCGACGGGACGAACGACAACAGGAGTGTCCCCAGAAGGACAAAGCCGTAGCAGTCGACAGGCCGCACCGTCCACGACACCTCGCTGACGGAGGGGATATCGCAGCTCAAAACACTCTTATCCAGGAGCAGGATAAGTTGATCCGTCAGCTCCGATAGTAACTAAGAGCAGCGGGGGCTACCTCGTTAAGGCAGCCCTCCGAGCGCCAAGGTGAAAAGAGAGCCGTCCAAAGTAAGGCAGCCCAGTCCTCCCCCAAGGATTTGAGAGCCTATCTAACCGAAAAGCGCAGTCGGGCCCACGACGAAGGCTCGAGCAACAGCCGAAGTCGTCGTGGCCGCGACAGACGAGCTCATAGCCATGACAGTCAAGGCCACTCGAAGCGGAAGTCAAGAGCACTGTCACCAGAGAAAGATGACGAGCAGGAGCGGCTCGACAGGCGTATTAAACTGGCGCTTCATCATAATTTGGAGATGGCTGGTCTCGCCCGAGACTAGCAAGATATTTACGGCCCCACCGACCTGGGGGTCTCTCCCTTTACGCAGGATATCGAGGAGACTCCCCTGCCAAAGAAGTTCTCTATCCCGCGGTTCGTCCCTTATGATGGAGTCTCAGATCCAGCCGCTCACCTCCGGCACTTCTCTCAGAGGATGTCTATTTGGGGGGAACAAGGGCCAGCTCAACTGCAAAGTCTTCTCCTCCAGTCTGGGTGACCTCTCCTTGAAGTGGTTCTGCGCCCTCCCGGAGAAATCTATCTCGAGTTGGAGACAGCTCTAGCTCTCCTTCTTGAAGAAGTTCCAGGCCTACAGTGTCGTCCCCAAGACCGATGCTGATATATTGGCCCTGAAGATGAAGCAGTGCGAGACCATCACCCAGTTCGCCAGGCGGTTCTGGGCGACTTACAGCCAAATCGAAGTTTCCAAGGATGAAGTGGCAGTCTTCGCCTTCCAGAATGCTCTGTTACAGGGAAACGAGCTCAGGAAAGACCTGGCCGGAGACCCCGTAACCTCCGTGCCAGCCTTGATGTCCAGGATAAAGCGCTATGTCGCCCGGGAGGAAGATGATATTCGGGCCCGGGAAAACCACGGCGTGGGACAAAAGGATAGGGGCAACCAGCTTCCTAGGAAAGACAAGAAGCCGCTCCGGAAAGAAGAGTCGCACCAAGCTTGGGTTTCGACCTCGGCAAAGACCCCAGCGTCCAAATCTGGGGGCAGCAAGAAACCCAGGCCTCCCTCCAATCCCTATCAAGCTGTGAGTACCATCTTCAGGGAGCCGATCCATCAGATCATGCATAAGATCAAGCACAGGCCATTCTTCAGCTGGCCTCAACCCATGCTGGGCGACCCCTCTTCCCGTGACCAGGACAGGTTTTGCGCCTACCATAAACAGAATGGGCATAAAATCAAAGAATGCAGAGTCCTAAAGTCTCACCTGGAGAAGCTCGCCAAGGAAGGCCACCTGGAGGAGTACATCAAGACAGGAGATGCTGGCAGCGACCGAACTCATCAGAGCACTGACAAGGAGCCAGACATCAGCGAATCTGAGAAGATCATCAATGTCATCCACTTGGCACCTTCAGTTCTGCATAGAAAAACAAGAGTATCAGTTCGGCGATTCGAAAGTTAGCCGAAATAAGCAAAGTGGAAGGGCGGTATTTACTTGGGACGACCCCGAGATGGCGAGGGACCCTGAGCGTCCTGTCCTCACCAGCGCCGAACTCCCATTCCCCCGAAACGCAGAAAAGATCATCCTTAGCATTTTTTCCAGAATCCTCCATGGCCAGGACGAAGCCCTTTCAGAGCTGCTTCACTCGAAGATAATAGTTGTTGCTCCCAGCCTTGCAGATGTAATACACATCCTCGATGTCGTGGACACCCAAGTTGATCCCCAAAATTTCGTTCAATTTCGCCGTGCCCATGATGACTTTGAAGCCATTGGGCATCAACTGACAAGGGGTGATGGACCAAGCGCTACGGCAGGCTCTAAGCAGGGGATGCAGAGGGAATCTGACCCCGCCCTCGATCACAGAGATCAAAGGGAACGACATCTAGCCGCTAGACCAGCAGCGCAGGGCGTGGTCGCTGGGAGTCGCCGGCCTGAGGCGCACCCCTCCGGGATATTAAACGTCGCCCTAAACCTAGCCATGCCCTCAGATGTTTCTAACTAAAACCTAGGAGAGGCCATCTCTACAACCTAGAAGAAGAAGGCGAAAAGAAACCCTAAAGGCAGAAACCCTAAAAAGGATAGGGGCACGAAGTCACTTACTGAAACAGAAGGGCGAGTCAGGAATCAACACTGGGCACACCTTGTGGTCGTCCTCGCCAGAGCTCTATGGGAAGTTCTTTGTTGACACCAAAAATGTCACTTTGCCTCTTCAAGATCCAAAGAGCTACATGAAGTTGCAACCTGCCATAAATAGGCAATGCTACTTCCAAAAAATCAAATCTTGTCAGAATCAAACAAAAACTGCAAGATCCTTCAAAAAAGCCAAAAGAGGAGTACACAAGAAGTTTCGGGCCATCTCAAAATCATTTGGCCTAACTTCGCTTCTCCGGCAGCTGAAAAGGAACTCCCGGCGGCGAAAGCATCGGAGACACTAAATCTTCGATCAGAGCCGATGGATGGTCTCAAAATACATCCGAAAGGCTCCACGTCAAGTTCCCAGTCAAACCGAAAACGTTTGACCCTACATCAACCCTCGAACAGCTAAATCAAGCCTCTCGGCGGCGAGAACCACCGAGGCCATCACTCATCAGATAGAGCACATGGACGGCTTTAAAATGCTTACAAAAGGCTACACGTCAAATTTCAGGTCATTTCGACAACATTTAACCATAGTTTGACGCTCGGAAGTCAAATCAGGCCTCTCGGCGGCGAAGCTCCCCGGGACTATGGTTTCCAAGACAGGGCCTATGAATCATCTTAAAATGACTCCAATAAGTTCCCTGTCAAATTTCAAGTCAATCGGACATCGGTTGACCGCACATCAAACCGCGACATCTTCATCGCGACAAAAGCAAGTCTACTGGTGATAGGACCCCAAACGGCTTCAAAACTCAAACAAAAGTCTATGGCTGGTCTTATTTATTGCTCAGCAAGCTTCACCCCAAATCTCAGGTCATTCCAACATTGTTTGACCCAGTTTAAGCTTCTGACGGAAAATCGGCAGCTCTGCGCGACAAAGTCTTCGGCTTTCTCAGAAAATTGGAAACTTCGCAAAATAAAATGCAAAGATTATCATCAGGTTTTCTACAGGGAAATCAGGCCATTAAATGATCAAAAATGTCAAGGAAAAATACAAAAGAAAAAAGAATAAAAAAACAGCAAAAACGAACACAAAATGGGACAAAAAGTGGGGAAACCCCCCAGGGTCGCAGACCCCTGCGACCCTAGGGCCCGGGACGCCCGGTGGGCCCCGGAAACCCCGTTTTTTGCCATTTTTTTCGCGATTCGAAGCGTCCGGCCTCTGGTATTTTCCAATATTCATACTTTTGAGACACCAAATCCTCTGACATCCGTAAAAAACACGGGTTAATCATCAAGAGTATCGAAATTAACATTGATCGCCAACTAGTCAACCAAAAAACGTATGCTTTCTACCCGACCGATCGAGAAATCGACCCGTTGTTGGCAACCAACACCTGAAGTTACATGGTCATCCGATGTCGATCTACATAAAGATCCATCGATGATCATCGCCAGAAGAATCCCAAAAGACGCGGCACGGCCCGCGACTCTTCAACTGCTCGGCGACCACTTAATGCGATTAATTGACTAGCTTTATTACAGTCATTAATCCATTTCTTTGGACGGACCAATCAGAAGTAAGCATCCGGGAGTTAAAAGTCAAGAGATTCATGGCATTTAATCCATGAAACTCCTCCCGTTATGGCGCTTAAAGGCAATTAAATGCCCTCAATCTCCTCCGGCCAATCAGAAGCCAAGAAAAAGGAGTTACAAAATAAAGAATTCAATCTTGTAACTCCTCCCTTTATGTAGCTTTATGACAATTAAGGCTCATAAACCCTCCTAAATGGATACCTAAAAGCCTATAGATAGGAGAGCATTCCAAAGAAAGAAAGGATCGGAAAAACAAGACAGATCCCAGATCAGAAAAAAGCACTGAAATTCAGAGAAAGAAAGAGAGAAAACTCTGCGGAAGTTCTACACCGACCACCGCTACAAGGTGACAAAAGTCCCTTGGGGGATACCCCCCCCCCCCCCCCCCAAGGTCCTTGACTTCTCCTTCTGCCTCCAAATGGCTTAGACTTGGCTTTTCAGCCCGTCTACTTGGTTTTTTATTGGACATATGACCTCCTTTTGGTCTTTGTCCTCTAAAAACTTGAGGTTATAGCCAAGCCAAGCGAATCAATAGCATCCTCTATTCTCATCTGCATGGATGATGGCGAAGTCCACATATGGCTTGCGACCGTCAATCTGAACGGGTCCCCCACAATCTCCTGAGAAGTTAGATCCTCCTTTTCGTGCTTTTCATTGTAGTTTTTTTTTTAAAAGAGACAAAAATCACAACTCTTGTCTTTCATTATTGATAAGGATTGTAAATCGGCTATAAACGCCAAAAATCGGCTATAACGCCAAAATTGGCTATAAATGCCAAAAAAATCGCCATCAAGAAAATGTCTCTTTTCTTAAATATATGTGCAATGGAAAACTTGAAAGAAGTTGATTTCTTTTTTACTTGCGAAGGTTGATCTCCGGATCACCACTTGCAATTCCAAGTAAAAATAGAAAATCTGGCACACCCACACAAAAGAAATGTTGATGCACGCCTTTGCCCCCCGGTTACGAAAGGGTCAGACCCAACGGACTCCCACATCCGCCGACCTCAGTTGAACCAGGCAGAAGCGCGGTCCATCAAGCTGGCACACCCGGTGGGACCCGTTCATTTGAGAACACGATGCTAGAAATGAAATATTTGCATATCATATCTTTTGCTCTATGCTTAAATTTCTTTTCTCGATTCCTTGGCTACTTTCTAATTGGTGGCCTATGTTGGATTCCGCATCTAAAAAAAATGAGATGAGATTTTTTAGAAATTTTCTAATTCTTTGAATTTATTTCCACTCTTTCTCTTTTCAAAAAAAAAAAATCAGATTTTTTCATTTTGAATTTAAAATTGAAAAACCTTGATCCTTTCTTATCGTTCATCGTACTTGCAGAAATATTGAGCCTGTTCGACTAAGGTTTTGGGCAATCATTTCTCTTCGATGAGTTCATTAAAGATCTAAAAAAAATCAGATTTTTCATTTTGGATTCAAAATTGAGAAACCTTGATCCTTTCCTATCGTTCATCATGCTTGCAGAAATGTTGAGCCTGTTCGACTGAGGTTTTGGGCTATCGTTTCTCTTCGATGAGTTCATTAAAAATCAAAAAATAAAAAAAATATATATATAATAAAATAAAATAAAAAAAGACATAGACCACTAAGGTTAAACCAACTACGTTCTTTGATCATGGTTGATTCAAGAAAAGCCTTGTCCAGAGTATGGAGACAGCTTGACTGTTCTAGGCAAGGGTCCTCCAAACGGGTTCATTAAGTAATCCTACCCTTATCTGGGGGCAATTCTATCAATCGAGATTTCATAAGACCGGGTTAGGAGGCCTATGTGTACTCTCTCGTCTTTTAAATAAATTTTTTCAAAAATAAAATTTTTAAAAATTAAAATTTTAAAATAAAAAATAAAAAATAAAAAAATTTCAAAAAAAAATCTTAAAAAAATTTTAAAAAATAAATAAATAAATAAATAAAAAGATTTTTTTTTTTAAATCTTCAAAAAAAAAAACTTCCGTCATTTTGGATTTAGATTGGAGAAATCTTGGTCTTCTCCTTTCTGAGCATTGGCGCTCGCAGAAATCGCTATGCCCATGTTCAGATTGGAGTGCCTTTTGCTCTCTTTGATGAACCCGATATTGGCCTTTCAAAAAAAAAAAAAACTCGTCATTTTCGGATTCAAATCCGAGAAATTATGGTTCATTTCTTTCTGAGCACTGGCGCTCACGGAAATCGCTGAGCCCGTGTTCAGATCGGAATACCATCTGCTCTCTTTGATGAATCCAATCTTGACCTTTCAACACAGAGAATCTCATCTCATGGATGCGGTCTCAAAACATTTGTGTCTAGCGGTACTAGTACACCCTTTCAGGGTCTACTGTATTGCGACCGGCACATTTGTAACTCCAACTTTATATTCTTCTTACCTCGAGCAAGCTCTGCTTCTCGATAAGTCGAATTTAAGTTCACAATTGCTTCTAGCAGTCACTGCGACGCTCATTCTGGGCTTACCATACCTGAGATCAGAACAATTGTACCCTCTATGGCGTTTTGCCTTCTTCATATTGCTTGGGTCATCTTCCTCTAGCAATTTGAAAAGACAAAACCATAGAACTTCCCATTTATGATCATTATATTCTTGTGATTACTAATGGATGTGGTCTTGTTTCAGAAATTTTTTGAAAAAAGCTAACAATGGCAGCATCGCTTACCATTACTTTCGATGGGAACAAGCACCAACTCATGGTATGGACATCATAGGTCCTATTTCTCCCCCTTCGAGCAAAGGTCATCGCTTCATCTTCGCCGCTATGGATTATTTCTCCAAGTGGTCAGAAGTATTTGCGTTCAACGAAATAAAGACCTCATCAGTCCTTCAGTTCCTGCGCACCAACACCATTTGTCGTTTCGGCATACCCAAAAGATTCGTCCATGATAACGGACCACAATTCCGGGATCATCGATTCTACAGGTTCTGCGACAAACACAAAATCCAAAGCTGTCCTTCGACTCCATACAATCTGGCAGCAAACGGGTTAGCAGAAGCTTTCAACAAGACACTCTGCAAAATCCTCAAAAAAATGGTCTCTAGTCACAAAAAAGACTGGAGCGATAAAATGTCTGAAGCTTTGTGGGCCTATCGAACCACCGTTCGAGGACCAACCCATAGCACACCATTCTCCTTTGAACTTTACCAAGCACGCATGGCAGGATCTTTCGACAAAAAGGTCGGCAACGCGCCTTTAAAAAGGGTGACTTGAAAAGACCAATGGTCTTCGCTCACAAGTCCAAAGGCAAATTTGAGCCAAAATGGGAGGGACCCTACGTCATTAACAAAGTTCTCTCCAATGGCGCATACGCACTCCTAAACATGGAAGGTGACAGATGTATGCTGCCCATCAACGGCAAGCTCTTAAAGCGGTACTACCGTTGAAGACTTACCCAACTGGGTAAGAGCAATGCCTGTACGGCCAAAACCGGTTTCTAGGTACACGCTCGCTAAACCAGCCTTTTTTTAGAATTTTCATATCAAATGTTGAAATTTCTAGAAATTTAAACAATGCTTACTTTCATCGTTTCATTGTTCAAAAATCCAAGTTTAGGAACATTTCCCTAACTTGACCAAAATTTTCTACCCTTGAACTCAAAATTCATGGTTTGAAACAAAATCCGGATTCAGGGATTTCCACCCTAGTCCACCCGACCTTTTACCGCCTAAATGGTTTTAGGTCAAAACTTATGACCCTCGTGTCTTTAAACAAAAAAAAAAGGTTTTTCAAAAGAACCGCGGGGAAGCGACGCTTAGTCGATACTCGCACAAATCGGAAGCATACGAACCACATTCGACACTTCCAAAATTGCAGGGAAGCGACATTTCGTCGATACTTGCAAAATCCAAAACCGTGGAGACGCAACATTTCAATTGATATCCACAACCCAAAATTCAAAGGTTAAAAAAAAACCTAAAAACCGTGGAGACGCAACATTTCAGTTGATATCCACAACCCAAATATCAAAGGTTAAAAAAAAATTAAAAACCATGGAGACGTAACATTTCAGTTGATATCCATAACCCAAAGGTTCGAGAAAACCACAAATTTCAAAAAAAATCGTGGGGAAACGACATCAAGTTAGTACCCGCAAAACCAAAATTTTTGAAAAAGCAAGGATGCGACATTCCATCGATACTTGCACCCAAATCCGCGAGGATCCGATATTCCATCGATACTCGCAATCGAATGAGCAAGGATGCGACATTCCATCGATACTTGGAAGAACATTCAGCAGGGAGGCGACTTTTAGTCGATACTTGCATTTTTGAAAACCAAATCGGCTATAAATGCCACAAACCGGTTATAAATGCCACCAAAACAGGCTATAAATGCCACAAACCGGCTATAAATGCCACCAAAACCGGCTATCAATGCCATAAAACAAAACCGGCTATCAATGCCACGAAACAAAAAATTGGCTTTAAAAAAACCCGGCTATTAATGCCACAAACCCGGCTATAGATGCCACAAAACAAACTCGGCTATCAATGCCACAAAAAAGCTGGCTCTCATGCCAAAATCGGCTTCCATGCCACAAACAAAAATCTGTCTTCCATGCCAAAACAATCATTTGGCAAAAGATTTTCACAAAATGACAAGCTTTTAATCAAATCCCATTTAGCAATTACTTTTATCACAAAAAGATTTAAGTGAGCGTAGGGAAAACAAAAAAAAAAGGCATCCCATTTAACAATTACTTTCATCACAAAAAGATTTAAGTGAGCGTAGGGAAAACAAAAAAAAGAGTACAAAAAAAAATACATGTGGTACCAAAAAAAAAAAGTGTTCACAAGCACTACAAAAAAAAAAAAGTACAAAAAAAAATACAAATGGTACAAAAAAAAGAGAGAAAGATGGTTTCTGTTAAAAAAAAAAAAACGGGAGCTCAATCAAAAATGGTCTCCAGCCAAGAGTTCAGCTCCTCAATCAAACTTTTGGCCTCAGCCGTCAGGGATTCCAGGGCACGATTCTTCAAGAACTTGCCATGAGATGCTGGGGTGGGCTATAACCCTTCTTTCGCACCGGGAAACTTATCCCGAGCAGTTTGCCAATGTTTGTTCTCTTCAGACTTCCTTTTAAGAACTCGATCGGCATCTGCAACTCGGTGAATCAGAGCACTCTCCCTGTCACGAGCCTCTGTTATTGCAGTCCACTTGGCAGCGACTTGTGCCTGCAGATGCTCAAGATGTTTCCTGGCCTCATCGACCTCCCTATCAAGGATGTTAAGGTCATGTGTCAGCCCAATGATGGTTAGCTCTTCTAAGTTCTTCTCTTGGACTATCTGCTTCCTGCTTTGTGTAGCCTCATCCAGGTTAGACTAAGCCTTATCCGCAGGGTCCAGGAACATCTCCTTGAAGAACTGGTCGTCAGGAAAACCCATGGTCTCAAACCACCTGTCACCCAGCTCAATGATCCCATCAACGATCGCCCTGGCACTTGTGACATCCAGACCAGCCTCTTCGGCATCACCGAGAATCTCACGCACATGCTGGATCATCCCAAATCCGGCATCTAAGTGCCCAGAAACAAGAATCTCAATCCAAGAGTTCAGAACCCGCACCACCACCTTCTTCGCAAAAAGAAGAGATGGCCCAGGTGAAGATTAGCCCAACTCCGTTGGTCGACTGCTCATGTCATCACTCGTTGGAAGAGTAAGAAAAGAACTCTTTCCAGTTGAAGCTGCTCCTATTCAGGAAGGAATCTCAGCACGAGGTATCTCCTTAACAGTGTCAGAATTGGTCCCAGGAGTCTCTACCTCTGGGTCGACCTTTGGCATCTCTTGCTCTGGTTCTGAAGGAAGCGACGGATTCTCCTCTGTCACCTCAAAACCTGCCAAAGAAACACAAAAAGGTATGAACATGATCCTGTTTGAAAATCATTATCAGGGTTATTACTACAAAATACCTTCTTCGACGACTGGCGAAACACTTTCTTCCCCCCATGAACTCATCGGAAGCATCATCAACATTTGCGTCCATCGATGGTTTAAAGTCATCGGAATCCTGTGGCAAGTCAGCTGGCAAGAAAAATGTTAACAAACCAAGTCACAGAAAAAAAAAAGAAAACAAAAGAAGTCATACCAATTGGAGATTCTGGATTCACTCCAGAGTCCCTCGGTTCTTCAAAAGGTGCCCCGACAGGATCCGTCACCACCTCATCGGTTGGAACCTCAGGCATCGCCAAATCTTCCTCTGCTAAAAAAAAAAAGAAAAGCAGAAACAAGAAGCAAATCAGAACATGGAAAAATCCCATGAAAAGAAATGGAAAGAGAAAAAGGAAGAATCATACCTTCACCGACGGTCTCTTCTTCTCGGCTTCTCTTCTCTGGAGGCTCGTCAGCATCCACTGGCACATCCTCATTGATAGTAAGAGGGACTTCCAAGTCAGGAGAGTCCTCATGCTGCCCCTTGCTGCGATGATGACTCCTCCTCCTCTTACTCCTGCGGGCTCACTTCTTAGAGGAACCTGCCCCGCTGTCAGAGTCAGGTTTCCCACTTGACTCCTCACTGGATGGTCTACTCTTGCCAGTAGACACCACAGAAGCTTGCCTCTGTGCCGCTTGTATCCAAGCATCAAGTTCGGCTTCCTCCTGTCCTAACTGTTCTAAAGCCTCATCAGGTATTTTTCGAACAGCTTCAGAACCAATGACGCCCTGGTCACCGAGAAAGCCTATCTTGTGCTTCTCTCCAGAAAGGAAGGCCCAAACTTCCTCTCGCCGGACGCCATCCGACTTTCCAAGGCCCTTTCCAGATGCCAGCTTCACATCAAGCTCCTTCTTGGAAAGCCCCCGATATGCCGAAAAGCTCTCCGCGAACCACTTCGCAAAGCCGGCAGTCCGGGAAGTCAGCAACACAGGATAAGAAATCATGGCTGTAGTGTCTTCAGCACTATAGAAAGCCCATGCATTTCTCCCGTCCTGTAAGCCTCCAAAGCGCTTCACCATGCTTGAAGGCGCTCCGACAACGCCTTGAGAAAAGCCCAGCTGCAAAGCAAAGCGAGAAGGTACATACGGCTGGATGTCGACGAAAAGATGTCTACGGTACACCATCGTGCCGACACGTATGCTGAAAAGCCACTCTCTCTCTGCATTTGTCAAGGAATAATGCCTTCCCGACCCCGCCCTGGTAGAGTCTCGGGAGGCACCAAAATCAAAAGCCTTCTTCCGCAACTCCGGAGAAAGCTTCACTGAAGATTGCCCCATCTCGACGTCCCTGAACCGTCGGATCCTCATGCGGGCAAACAAAAGTGATTCGGACACGGCTTTGCCCTTAGCCAGTCGAATCATCAGAGGATCATCATCCTGTGCAGCACCCAGCCGATGGAAGCCAGGACAATGGTATACATACCATGAATAAAAGATATGGGCTGAAAATACCCTATTCATGGGAAGCCCAAGCCGAACCAGAAAAGCAGCAGCCTGCAGTTCGGTACACAGGTAGGAGTAAAGAGCTGGCACCAAAGCAAGCTGCTCTCCAAACGCCATCTGACAAGCCGGAAAAATACAATGCGGCCTGATGTGCGTTCCATCTCCTCCAGCAAAAATAGCCTCACCAAGCCAATCAGTGAGGTAAATAACGAGATCTCTCCGCAGTGCAATGTTAGGACATATGGCGTTTGTACTCGCACAGAAATCTCTCAACTCTTCTTGCATAGCCAAGATCTTCTTCGAACTTGGATCCTGAGCCTTGGCTTCCTTGGTCGCACTATCAAAAGACTCCCTACTATCAAAAAAGTTGGGGAACGAAGAGCTAGAACTCTTCCAACTGCTGGATCTAACTTTCAAACCCTCCTTCTCCTTCAAGAAATCATAGAAGGCGACGAACTGAAAGTACAGAAGCCTGAACTCCTCATACTGCCCCTCAAGGACGCTGTCAATCGGCATAAACTCCTCATAGAGTTTGCCAAGGATGGGCAATCCAGTAATGGCGCTCAGCTCCTTCAAAGAGAAACCAATCTCACCATTCGTCACAACGAAGGTATTGATTGTGGGAGGAATGACTCCAGCATAGCCATGAAGACCTCGTCGGAAAAGATCACGGTCTCCCTAAAGGCGCGGACCGCATCAAAAATCCCGGCTTTCTTCAAAATGGTGCCACCAATCAGCAGGACGCGATCAGTCCACGACTTCCACTCGGAGTCAGCATTGAAACGGCCACGAAGTCGAAAAAGGCTTTATCCAATTGCTGCCGTCACCGCTGAAAATACCAAGGCCCACCGGTCTCAAATCAACCGACGGATAATCAGAACCCTGGTAGCCGCTGGATGGCATCAACAGGTCCATGTCAGCAGGCGACCTCTCCGTATATCCAGGAGAACCGCAAAAAAAAACCCCAGTCTTGATTACATTTGTCCTTCTCACCCAGCTTGGAGGGTCTTCCCTCTTAGAGCTCGTGGGGGCAAGGCTCATGATCGAGATGGTGCGATCAAATGTCGACCGGGTAGCAACAGTCTTCTTCTCACCATCTGCTGTGAAAGAGAACTGAAAACATCTCCTCTGGTATGTCATGTCATCATGGATGGCATCACCAAAGAAGAAGGTAGGCTTGGGTAAAACACTCTGATCTTCCATCACCCATGGACGACTGCTTACCATGATCTTATAGAATTCCTCTCCCTTGAGAGCGATCAGTCGCTGCCTCATCTCATCTCTGTTGAGGGAGTCGCATTCTTCAAGATTTCTCTCAACATACTGGACCTTCTCAAAGGCCTGATGAACGGCCGGATTAGAAGATCTAGCAGATCGACGAGGTGCGCTTGTAGCAGGCTCTTTACCCTTGTTCGTTCTGGAAGAACCACCTGAAAAGGATAGAAAA
Source organism: Litsea cubeba (assembly GCA_012931725.1). Classification (NCBI taxonomy): domain Eukaryota; kingdom Viridiplantae; phylum Streptophyta; class Magnoliopsida; order Laurales; family Lauraceae; genus Litsea; species Litsea cubeba. The sequence goes on from CM022946.1 coordinate 38,840,730, forward strand.
GAAAAAGATCAAACATCAAAATGACAGAATCTCTCCAAAAAGAATTCTGGCAAAATTTTGACATGATAACGGGGCAATTCCGAAGAAAAGGCACTATCCCGAAAGAAATAGAAAGCTTGAAGATGGGCTCAACATTGCTGCGAGCTCCGAAACTCCAAACTTTCGAAACCTCAAAGTCTCCGCAAAATCAGGAAGGGCTCAACATCGCTGCGAGCTCCAAATTCCCAAATTTACGAAAACTTTCAAGTATGCTATTACATCATGCTACAATTCAATTTTAAAAAAAAATATACATGCATGAACATCTTGGTTTGCGAAAAAAAAATGCATTATCATGATGAGCAAAAAAAAAAAGAAATAAACTTTCTCAAAGAAAAAAAAGGGAAAAAAAAACAAAAAAAAAAGAAAAAAGAAAAAAGGGACTGGCCCACAAGCCGTGGCCCAACGGCCAGATCCGTACGGATATGTCCGTATGACCCAAAAAAAAAAACATACCAAAAAAAAAGCAAAAAGAAAGCAAAAAAAAAAAAAAAAACATGTGAAAAAAAAGAAGCAAACACGTGGAAAAAAAAAGAAGAAAAGAAAAGAAAGAAACAAAAGAAAGAAATAACCTTTTTTTTTCCTTCTACAATGGGGTTTTCTTGAAAAAGGGAACTTACTTGAAGCCATTGATGGAGAAGAAGAAGAAAAGTCTAGAAGATCTTAAAGAAGAAGAACTCTTGGTCTTGAAGCCCTCTTGGGATTGTTGCAAAAGAAAGTAATAAGAGCAAGAGATCCAACCTCCTCCTTGCTTTTATAGAAGAAAGGAAACCAAAAAAGGAAAGAAGAAAGAGGTAAGTGTTACTAATTAGTAACCTTACCAAAAGAAAGAAATTAGAAAGATTCTTTCCCAAAAGAAAGATACCTTGAGGGATTCTCTCCCAAAAAGAAATCAATGAGAGATTTTCTCCCAAAAGATATGATCAATGAAAGATTCTTTCCCAAAAGAAAGATATCTTGAGATATCCTATCCCAAAATAAAGGGAACATGAGAGATTCTCTCCAAATAAAGATATTCTTAGATATTCTCTATCCAAAGGAGATATTTTTAGATATCCTTTACAAAAATGACACCATATGAGATCTAAGCCATTTCAAAAGCTTAAGGTCCCATAGGTTAGCCCATATGAGCCAGGTTTGACCACCTAGGCACAAAAAAAAGGGCTTTTAGTCAAAGAGAAATCCCCATGCCTCTTTTGAGTAGATTCGACCATAGAAAAAAGAATTCCAAGCCCCATGAGCTTCCAAAAATCAAACCATCCAGCCTCATCTACCAAATTGAGCCAAAATCTTGAAATTGACATTCCGCAAAAAACCAAAAACCAAAATCTGATCCCCTAACTTACCACATACAGCCTGTTAGGTCACAAGATCAAAACCAAAATTGATCCCCCCAACATTCCACATACAGCTTGTTGGGTCACACGGTCAAAACCAAACCCGACCCCCTAACCTGCCACAAACAGCCTGTTAGGTCACAAGGTCAAAACCCAAATCCACATCCCTGATATCATCTTCAAAACTTTGCCTCGAGATGGTACGTGATCCCTTTCACTACCATAAAATTCCCCTGGAAGCTCAAAAGGCTACAAATACCAAAGAGAAAGACTGCTCAAAGACTCTTGGTCCAGTCACAGGCTCTCCTTCAAAAATCTCTTCGAGGCACATCGACTACAAAAGTTAAGCAACTCGTCGCTGTACCTCGAGGGGGCATTTGTTGACACCAAAAATGTCAGTTTGCCTCTTTAAGATCTAAAGAGCTACATGAAGTCGCAACCTGCCATAAATAGGCAATGCTACTTCCAAAAAATCAAATCTTGTCAGAATCAAACAAAAACTGCAAGATCCTTCAAGACAGCCAAAAGAGGAGTACACAATAAGTTTCGGGCCATCTCAAAATCATTTGGCCTAACTTCGCTTCTCTGGCAGCTGAAAAGGAGCTCCCGGCGGCAAAAGCATCGGAGACACTAAATCTTCGATTAGAGCCGATGGATGGTCTCAAAATACATCCTAAAGGCTCCACGTCAAGTTCCCAATCAAACAGACAACGTTTGTCCCTACATCAACCCTCGAACAGCTAAATCAAGCCTCTCGGTGGCGAAAACCACCGAGGTAATCACTCATCAGATAGAGCACATGGACGGCTTCAAAATGCTTACAAAAGGCTACACGTCAAATTTCAGGTCATCTCGACAACATTTGACCATAGTTTGACGCTCGGAAGTCAAATAAGGCCTCTCGGCGGCGAAGCTCCCCGGGACCATGGTTTCCAAGATAGAGCCTATGGATCATCTTAAAATGACCCCAATAGGTTCCTTGTCAAATTTCAAGTCAATCGGACATCGGTTGACCGCACATCAAACCGCGACATCTTCATCGCGACAAAAGCAAGTCTACTGGTGATAGGACTCCAAACGGCTTCAAAACTCAAACAAAAGCCTATGGTTGGTCTTATTTATTGCTCAGCAGGATTCACCCCAAATTTCAGGTCATTCCGACATCGTTTGACCCAGTTTCAGCTTCTGACGGAAAATCGGCAGCTCTGCGCAACAAAGTCTTCGGTTTTCTCAGAAAATTGAAAACTTTGCAAAATAAAATGTAAGGATTCTCATCAGGTTTTCTACAAGAAAATCAGTCCAATAAATAATAAAAAATGTCAAAAAAAAAATACAGAAGAAAAAAGAATAAAAAAACAGCAGAAACGGACACAAAACGGGACAAAAAGGGGGGGGAAACCCCCCAGGGTCGCAGACCCCTACGACCCTGGCCCAGGGTCACCCGGTGGGCCCCGGAAACCCTGTTTTTCGTCGTTTTTTTTGTGATTCGAAGCGTCCGGCCTCTGGTATTTTCCAATATTCATACTTTTGAGACACCAAATCCTCTGACATCCGTCAAAAACACGGGTTAATCATCAAGAGTATCGAAATCAACATTGATCGCCAACTAGTCAACCAAAAAAAGTGTGCTTTATACCCGACCGATCGAGAAATCGACAGGACAGATGGCACCGACCCGCTGTTGGCAACCAACACTTGAAGTTACATGGTCATCCGATGTCGATCTACATAAAGATCTATCGACGATCATCGCTAGAAGAATCCCAAAAGACGCGGCACGGCCCGCGACTCTTCAACTGCTCGGCGACCACTTAATGCGATTAATTGACTAGCTTTATTACAGTCATTAATCCATTTCTTTGGATGGACCAATCAGAAGCAAGCATCCGGGAGTTACAAGTCAAGAGATTCATTGCATTTAACCCATGAAACTCCTCCCATCATGGCGATTAAAGACAATTAAATGCCCTCAATCTCCTCCGGCCAATCAGAAGCCAAGAATAAGGAGTTACAAAATAAAGAATTCTATATTGTAACTCCTCCCCTTATGTAGCTTTATGACAATTAAGACTCATAAACCCTCCTAAATGGCTACTTAAAAGCCTATATATAGGAGAGCATTCCAAAGAAAGAAAGGATCGGAAAAACAAGATAGATCCCAGATCAGAAAAAAGCACAGAAATTCAGAGAAAGAAAGAGAAAACTCTGCGGAAGTTCTACACCGACCACCGCTACAAGGTGACAAAAGTCCCTTGGGGGGTACCCCCCCCCCCCCAAGGTCCTTGACTTCTCCTTCTGTCTCCAAATGGCTTAGACTTGGCTTTTCAGCCCGTCTACTTAGTTTTTTATTGGACATAGGACCTCCTTTTGGTCTTTATCCTCTAAAAACCTGAGGTTATAGCCAAGCCAAGCGAATCAATAGCATCCTCTGTTCTCATCTGCTTGGATGATGGCGAAGTCCACATATGGCTTGCGACCGTCAATCTGAACGGGTCCCCCACAATCTCCTGAGAAGTTCGATCCTCCTTTTCTTGCTTTTCATTGTAGTTTGTATTTTTTAAAAAGAGATAAAAATCACAACTCTTGTCTTTCATTATTGATAAGGATTGTAAATCGGCTATAAACGCCAAAAATCGACTATAAACGCCAAAATCGGCTATAAATGCCAAAAAATTTGCCTTTCACGGCAAATCAAGAAAATGTCTCTTTTCTTAAATATATGTGCAATGGAAAACTTGAAAGAAGTTGATTTCTTTTTTACTTGCGAAGTTTGATCTCAGGATCACCACTTGCAATTCCAAGTAAAAATAGAAAATCTGGCACACCCACACAAAAGAAATGTTGATGCACGCCTTTGCCCCCCGGTTATGAAAGGGTCGGACCCAGCGGACTCCCACGTCCGCCGACCTCGGTAGAACCAGGCAGAAGCGCGGTCCATCATTCTTGAGAAGACAGACGAAGACCAGAGCAGGAATCGAAAGCAAAGAAAATCAGAAGAGGAAATGAAGAAAGTGAAAAGGAGGAAGACAACCCTATTTATGAGGGAAGGAAGCGCCCCTTGGGCGCCATTTCAAGAATTCGAAAAGACAGAATCGCAATCCGCGCCTGTCTCATCAATTTGACGGCACAATCAGTGACGAAGCGACACGTGTAGCCCCCGGTTCCTTTCCCGGAGTGAACATGATGCAGCATTAATTGCCTCGAAGAAGTCGAAGCGGCACCAAGCAATGATCAGACACATCTCCAGACGGACTCTCTAGCTTCCGACCTCTAAAGGCTAGGGCTCCTAAGAAGTCACAAGCTAGGTGGCAATTGTGTGGGGAGATTTTCAAGACATCAGGATTATGCTAAACTCGGCTGTAAGATGTCAATTAGCACGTCCACTTGCCATCCAGACGCACCTCGGCGCCGGGATAAAGGGCTTAGCCGAAACCAGACTACTTCAGCTGCCAGTGCCAAGCTCGGCTACCAAGGTTGACTCCGGCTGAGAGCCTGACCCCGGCTGAAGAAGCCGTGACGGAAGCCGAAATGAAGAGAAACCCTGGTCTCGCCCCCACGCCCGCCACGTCATCAGACACGTGGCGGAGTAGGGGCGCGAGCCAGAGAGACAGATGGCCCATCCCAGCCGTCCACAATCTTCGCCAGATCCCTGACAAGGCGGCATCCAGCGGCTATAGCCAAATCAAGGCAGAGCCCAAGGATGGATCCGATGGGACCTCTACCGCCAAAACCATCCAACACGATCAGGCCAACATGACATGCATTTAATGCAACGTGGGCTGATCGGACTGGCAATAAATACAGCGTGGGCTAATCGGACTGGCAATAAATGCTTTGTGGGCTGTGATGGACCCGCATTTATTACTTTGTGGGCTAATGAGAGCTTTCCTGTCAAATCAAGGGGCCCACTCCAAGATATCAGGTAGAATTCTCTATAAATAGACCAACATTCCACAACAAAGGTACGCAACATACATACTTGAGAGTTGTTACTCAACTTCTCTTCTTCCTCTCCTTCCTTAGTTCAGTTCATACACTAACTTAGGCATCGGAGAGCCTTGCGCCACTCAGGCCAGGGTCCTCTGACTGTTTGCTCTTCCCATTTCAGGCTTTGAGGCGGCTGATCTTCATCTTTCATTTGGATAAGTCCTATCAGGCACCCTTAATCTTGTGAGTCATCATTTTTGCACTTACACATACGATGACTACTTTTACATTAGTAACGTTCCCTACCATGGCAACTGAAGATGTCTTCATTCCAACAATGAGGTAAATTTTCATGTTTTGTTGGTGAGAGAGTAGCTTTATATAACAATATAGGTTTCATTTCACTAAATTAAAACTGATAAGGAAAACGAACCATTCTAATTGACTCTAATCCATGCACATCCCACCTTTAGATTGAAGAGAGTTTCAAAACACGTGATTAGAATTCTTGTGGATGATAGAGAGGTAACGAGAGATTATAGAAAATCCATTTGGGCTGAAGACAAAGCAATGATATTTTTGCAAATAATGAGGACACACTTATTTTTTCTTGACGAATGTAAGGTAAAGTTGTTATTTCTATATAAATTCAGTACAAACCTAATGGTGGCTATCCATTCTAGTGAATAGGGCTGTCAAATGGGCTGTTAGGGTTGTCCAAGTCCTACACCAGGAGTGTTTGTGGGTTGCTCGGGCGGGTTGAGGCTTATCCAAGTCTGGACCGACTCTAAAAATATAGGCCCATATCCAGCCCAAGACCAATACAGGCCTTAAGTGCCTAGCCTGTATTCGGCCTGCCTCAAATATGTTAGGCTTGAGCCTGCTCATTTAGCAATTGGGTAGGGTCGGACCAGCTTTCAATTACTAATTTGGGCTTTCTACGGCTTCGTTTGAACAAAATCAATCACTAAACTACATGCATTACCTATTCAAGTCACAAATCAGCATGCCTTATCTATTCAATTCGAGCTTCAACCATTCTATCACTTAATTGCTATAATTTAATTCTACCCAGGCCCAAATATTGATCGGACTTAGAATTTAGATCCTGGCCCGCCCTAGGTAGCAAAACTCAAGTCCAACGCTGGTTGGGCCAGGTTCGGGCTGACCCAACCCTTGCAGGGCCTGCACCGTCTAAGCCCTTACCCAACTCACACGGGCCATCACTGGGCCTAGTGCCTGAAAACAAGATAAACCGATTTTTAGTTTCTTTTCAATGCCGTTACTAGGATATTTTGGCACCCAGTTTTTCATGCTATAGCTGATCTAATAGGTGGGCCTACTAAAGTCAGAATCTTGGTATGAAGCTAAACATTGATCTCACGCTATTAAAAACCCACATAAGAATTACATGAGAATCATACATTGCTTTTTTATATAAAACTCGATCACATCAGAATTATATAAAAAAAAATTAATATAAGACTCACGTTAAAACTCACATAAGATATTAAGATTTATGCTCAAATAAAATTATATAATATATAAAAATACGAACAACTTTAGGGTCATGCAGTATTGTCCAAGCCCGACTCTAAAATTGACAGAAATTGCAAAACTTTTATCAAAACCAAAGCAAAAAAAAATCCTCAAATTTCAGGCCCCCCCCGCCCCCCCGCCCCCCCGAAAAAAAAAAAGGGGGTATGTATGGGTAGATATAAAAGAGAAGAAGTCAAAAAACATCGCTGGTCCACTTGCAGTGATACTCACCTTCTTTATGTTCCAACCTGTCAAGCAAACGCGGAATTCTACCCACCCCTTCTTCATAGAACTAGTCATCCAAACATCCCTTTTCTTATTTCCTTGAATCTCTCTCTCTCGCTCTCTTTCTCTCGCTCTCCATGGAGAAGATGAAACTCATCTTCCTCCTCTTCACCTTCTTCTTTTCTCTTCTTAATCTCTCCTCATCTTTCTCTCCTTCAGACAACCACCTCCTCAGCTGTGGCTCCACCACTCCCACCACCATCGACAACCGTGTCTTCCTCGCCGATCCCGACTCCGGCTCCTCCTTCCTCGCCGCCCCTCGAAGCATCTCCCTCAAGGATCAAAACCCATCTCCAGATTCCTCCGATCTGTACCACACAGCCAGGATCTTCACCAGACCCTCTTCCTACCACTTCCGCATCAAAACCAAAGGTACCCATCTCATCCGCCTTCATTTCTCCCCTTTCTCTTCCCAAAGTTACAATCTTTCCTCCGCCGTTTTCCACGTTTCGGCTCTTGGGTTCTCTCTATTGAGAGGTTTCATCGTACCCCACAAAAACCATGTCGTCAAAGACTACATAATCAAGGTAGATGGAGATGATCTCCTGATCTCTTTCACACCGGTCTGTAGAAAATCTTTTGCTTTCGTTAACGCCATTGAAGTCATTTCTGCACCGAAAGATCTAATCGCAGATGTCGCCCAGTTCGTGGGTTTTGAAGGAATTAGGAATTATGAGGGTCTGTTGGAAGAGGCTATGGAAACCGTTTACAGGATCAATGTAGGGGGGCGTAAAGTCACCCCTTTTAATGACACTCTATGGAGAACTTGGATTCCTGATGAGAATTTTCTTCATTTGGAAGCCGCCGGAAAGGCGGTCTCTTTCAGTGGTCGGATTAAGTACCAGGTGGGAGGTGCAACTCGCGAGATTGCTCCTGATAATGTTTACAATTCTGCTCGAGTCATGAATGAGGCGAATGTTTTGACACCCAATTTCAATGTTACATGGGTCTTTCCTGTGAATTCGGGCTATAGATACCTTGTTCGGATGCATTTCTGCGATATTGTGAGTATAGCACTTAATCAGCTTTACTTCAATGTGTACTTAAATGGGTATTTGGCGTATAAAGATCTTGATCTCTCTCGTCTCACTGATGAGATGTTGGCATCACCATACTATGCAGACTTTGTTGTTGATCCGGAGGTTTCTGGGGATATACGAGTGAGCATTGGTCCCTCGAGTTTGAGTAGGCCTTCGACGATTAATGCAATATTGAATGGATTGGAGATCATGAAGATTAGCAACTCAATGGGAAGTTTGGATGGAGAATTCAAAGCAAATTTGGTTAAAGAGACTTGGTTGCGTGGAAATGTTGGTGTTTTCTTGTGTTCAGTTCTGGGGGGATTCGCATTCGTGAGTGCTATGATGGCTGCGTACATGCTGCTATCGAGGAGGTGGCCTGCGTTGAAGGACTCTGTGGTGTGGTCGCCTTTGCCTGTTGATGCTTCAGAAGATAATTTGAAAAACAGGAATTCTCCATCGTCTGGTAAATTGGGTTATGCTAAGATCTAAAATGGGTTATGTAATATATGCTTTGGATCTTTGTAGAAGTAATGACAGCGATTTCTCCACTACATGGCTTGTAGGAGTTCTATTTTATATGAATTACTGTGTTTAAGACTTCAAAACATTTGAAAGTAGAGATCTTTGTATGAAATTTGTATCAATCAGGTGAAACTAAAAAATATATATTATTGTTGGATCTTGATTAGTGTTATATTCTTTAATCCACCCTTTTTTATATGTAGAATTGTGTCATTGTGTGGATGAATCATAAGAAGCTCTATATTGTCGAGTGAAGTTATGTTACCTTTTACCAAGTCATCTACTTTGGGTCATTTATTTCCACTTTAAGTTTCCTGTTTGGCATATTGATAATAGGATTCACATCGAACCATAGGCAATGGGAAGCAGAATTTTGGCTGCTGCAGGGAGGGGAGCGGGTGGGTAAATGTGATGTGGAAACTTCATTGATCTGCTATCCCTCCATTTCAGTGTGCTCCTTATCAACATTTTATGATTGACTATGAAATAGAATCTCCATAACTTATTTTATCAGACTTATCCCTCCCACAAAGGCAAATCACCTTAATGGTTCTAAGAGGCAAAACAAAAGAATTCTTGGACTGCTCAACCCCTCCTGTGATTACAAATACCTTACACTATTTAAGTGCCTTAATCCAACAAGCCTTGTGATTTGTGAAGACCAATGCCCCTAATTTTCTATAGTTCCTATATGTTTTCCTAAGCAGAAAACCATAAACACTGTTTATGTCCAATCCCTTCCATATCCAGAGTTCCCTATATATCTTTTATCGACAGTTGTTAAAGCTACTTCTTTTCGATTACTTACAGACTTTCTAGTGAAAGAATTTCAGGCTATGCTAGCTAATGGTTTCATCTACCACATCTGCTATGCGTTACAGATTGAGTTCTTTGTCAGTTTTACTATCCAATGAACATCATAACCATGTGCCCCTGCCGAAGACAGCAGCCATGTGACCAGACAATTTGGGAAGTCTTTTTAGCGGGCCATTCACAATTGTTGTGTTTGGTTGTGCTTTTCTGCATTCTATTGTGCTTATTCATGCATTTCTAAGAATGTTTGAAAAGCACCTTTATCATTTTTGGATTGATATAAATCCTACCAATGGATGCTACCATACACCCATTTCTTTGAGAACAAAGAGAAGAAATCTCTATCAAGAGGCTTAAAAGCCTGTGGAATATGAACATTTCTGTTCAAACTTAATCACTTTTTATGATCCTGTGTTTTTAGCAACTCATGTCATGTACAAGCCTTGATTCGATGCCATGGTTTTAAACTGGACGAGTTCATCTGCTGACATTAATTAGGGAGGAGTTGCCTGGTTCAATGCCTCACTCTGGTTGATGTGATTAAAATCTTAAGTATTGCAAGATCTGAACTATCAAATGTGTTTATATAGGAAAAAGAAAAAAGAAAAATTAAAAGGACCAAAGGATGTATGGGTGGGATTTTCCCATCAGGAGACTTGACTCCATCCCGTTTGGGCTTTTTCACACAACAGCTGCATCACAGTTCACAGAGCTTTGATCTTCCACTCATGAGAATAGGGAGGCAGGCAAACATTCACCAAACAATATGAAGACACCATTTTACTCTTCATCTGGATGCTTGAGAAGTAAACAACCAAGATTCATGATAACGGTAACTAAAACAGTAGAATCCTATCCCGCCCCTGCGTAAAATAAGGGTGTGCTGGGTATTAGGGCAATATATTAAGATATCTGTGGCCCTGGCTCAGTATCTAAGATATGCAGAACCATGTTGGGGGGGGGGGGGGGGGTGGTGGTGGTTTGACAGGGGTCAAAAACATCAAAATGGAGAGAAATTAATTGGATGGAGTCAACCTGCTTATTTCCGTGTCATTATATAGTTGTATCAGTGACTCTGCTTTGTAATTTCTATCGTCATGTACCTCAATTTTTCCAAATGGGGTCTCATCGCAGATAAATTGCTTGTTTCCTGAAGTATTGCGTAGAAATCCATACAGATCCTTGTATTCATTTGTTGAAGTCTGAGAAAAACTAAAAGAAAAGTAAAACCCCAGTGTCTAGACCAACAACACCTTTTTCCTGTTTGCAGTTCCAGTTGATCATATTTTCTTTCTTTTCCATGAAGTGTTGTATCGCATCCTATACTTGTTGTTCCATGAGAACAGATCTCTGTATCCGTGACCCGTGCTTAAATTGATCCTGCCAATTAGTGTTGGGACCTGTTGATGGGGGAGAATGAGGTCCTCAAGAATACAGATTGGAAGATCATCATTCCATAACAGTGGCCAGAAATAGATTTTTTTTTTTTTTTGAATGATAATGGATTGTTAAAGTGTCATTTGTTCACACTCATTTACGTAAGTAAATATTGCACATGCATAATATTTACGCAGAGTCATGTTTATTTCCTCTCATTTACGCCTCACATGCATAGATGGGTGTGATAATTTTGTGCAAATGAACCATTAAAAAAAAATTATGTGCAAATGAGGCCATTTTCGAATGAGAATTTTCATGCCCAAAAAGGTGTGAAACGAGTACGAGTACACACCTTGGTTGATGAGACACCAGCACGAAGGATGCTTGGGACAGGTTGTAGTAACAAAGCTCTTGACCACCTTATATTTTGTTGCAACTCCTACGGGCACCAAATTTTTAATCCAAACCATTCAAATCTTCTATTGACCGCTTACACCCCAAAACATTTTGTGGTATGTCTTAAGATTCATACATTTTGAGATATATGAAGACTCAACATTGACTCCTGAAAGTGGTTCTTCTAAATAAACATGGTATTATTTTTTACATGCGTAAATCTTACATACGTAAGATTCACAAGTGCAAGGTTTACATACGACCCTTGAGCCCAAGGGACATTTTCAGCAGCGAACCACGTTCGGCAGAATATTGGACTGTTCATCTTAGTAAATATTCCAATCTGGTGGATATTTGGTGCACCCCAAAGCTACATTTGGCTCACGAAATCAGCAGCCAACATCGACAAACCATGGGCCTCACATGCACTGATTATGCCCATTCTCTCAGCCTGACTTTATCCACACATTCATATCACGTTTTTCTTAAATGCCTCGGATGATTGAAATATTTACAACATCTCTTGATGATGATTCATGATCGACTTGGGAAATTGCAGATGTATCAACAGAGAATGAAAATAGTTTTGAGAATAATAGAAAGTTTAGGGGAAAGAATAATGCCATTGTGCTTAATGACCCATGTAGGAGACGTGACCCGCGGCTGAACCCGGCTGCCAGTGGAGTAGCCACCTACCGGTGCCCACAAGGCTGGTCCCCCCACGGGGGTGGCCCCTACCCGGGCCTACTAGGGCGCATTTGTTTATTTGGTCCCCTGGTATGAATTTCAACCAGGGGATGGCCTCCCCAGGACTCGAACCTCAGACCTCTCCCTTTAAGAGAATATCTGGGTCTTACTTGGTACCACTTGGGCTAATATCTGGGTCTTACCTGGTACCACTTGAGCTAGTAGCCCAAGTGGTACCAGGTAAGACCCAGATGATGGACCGCGCTCCTGCCTGGTTCTACCGAGGTCGGCGGACGTGGGAGTCCGTTGGGTCCAACCCTTTCGTAACCGGGGGGCAAGGGCGTGCATCAACATTTTTTTGTGTGGGTGTGCCAGATTTTCTATTTTACTTGGAATTGCAAGTGGTGATCCGGAGATCAACCTTCGCAGGTAAAAAGGAAATCAACTTCTTTCAAGTTTTCCATTGCACATATATTTAAGAAAAGAGACATTTTCTTGATTTGCCGTGAAATGCGATTTTTTTGGCATTTATAGCCGATTTTGGCGTTTATAGCCGATTTTTGGCATTTATAGCCGATTTACAATCCTTATCAATAATGAAAGACAAGAGTTGTGATTTTTGTCTCTTTTAAAAAAATACAAACTACAATGAAAAGCAAGAAAAGAATGATCTAACTTTTCAGGAGATTGTGGGGGACCCGTTCAGATTGACGGTCGCAAGCCATATGTGGGCTTCGCCATCATCCATGCAGATGAGAACAGAGGATGCAATTGATTCGCTTGGCTTGGCTATAACCTCAGGTTTTTAGAGGACAAAGACCAAAAGGAGGTCCTATGTCCAATAAAAAACTAAGTGGACGGGCTGAAAAGCCAAGTCTAAGCCATTTGGCGGCAGAAGGAGAAGGCAAGGACCTTGGGGAGGGGGGGTTTACCCCCCAAGGGACTTTTGTCACCTTGTAGCGGTGGTCGGTGTAGAACTTCCGCAGAGTTTTCTCTCTTTCTTTCTCTGGATTTCTGTGCTTTTTTCTGATCTGGGATCTGTCTTGTTTTTCCGATCTTCTCTGTGTTTTTTCCGATCTGGAATTCTTTGGATAGCTCTCCTATTTATAGGCTTTTAGGTAGCCATTTAGGAGGGTTTATGAGCCTTAATTGTCATAAAGCTACATAAAGAGAGGAGTTACAAGATTGAATTCTTTATTTTGTAACTCCTTTTTCTTGGCTTCTGATTGGCCGGAGGAGATTAAGGGCATTTAATCGCCTTTAATCGCCATGATGGGAGGAGTTTCATGGGTTAAATGCAATGAATCTCTTGACTTGTAACTCCCGGATGCTTGCTTCTGATTGGTCCGTCCAAAGAAATGGATTAATGACTGTAATAAAGCTAGTCAATTAATCGCATTAAGTGGTCGCCGAGTAGTTGAAGAGTCGCGGGCCGTGCCGCGTCTTTTGGGATTCTTCTGGCGATGATCATCGATGGATCTTTATGTAGATCGACATCGGATGACCTTGTAACTTCACGTGTTGGTTGCCAACAGCGGGTCGGTGCCATCTGTCCTGTCGATTTCTCGATCGGTCGGGTAGAAAGCACACCTTTTTTTGGTTGACCAGTTGGCGATCAATGTTGATTTCGATACTCTTGATGATTAACCCGTATTTTTTACGGATGTTAGAGGATTTTGTGTCTCAAAAGTATGAATTTTGGAAAATACCAGAAGCCGGACGCTTCGAATCGCGAAAAAACGGCGAAAAATGGGGTTTCCGGGGCCCACCGGGCGATCTCGGGCCCCAGGGTCGCAGGGGCGACTCCTGGGGGGGGTTTTTCCCCCTTTTGTCCCGTTTTGTGTCCGTTTTTGCTGTTTTTCGATTCTTTTTTCTCCTGTATTTTTCCTTGACATTTTTTATCATTTATTGGCCTGATTTCCTTGTGGAAAATCTGATGAGAATCCTTGCATTTTATTTTGCAAAGTTTCCAATTTCCTGAGAAAGCCGAAGACTTTGTTGAGCAGAGCTGCCGATTTTCCGTCAGAAGCTGAAACTGGGTCAAACGATGTCGGAATGACCTAAAATTTGGGGTGAAGCCTGCTGAGCAATAAATAAGACCAACCATAGGCTTTTGTTTGAGTTTTGAAGCCGTTTGGAGCCCTATCACCAGTAGACTTGCTTTTGTCGCGATAAAGATGTCGCGGCTTGATGTGCGGTCAACCGATGTCCGATTGACTTGAAATTTGACAGGGAACCTATTGGAGTCATTTTAAGATGATCTATAGGCTCTGTCTTGGAAACCATGGTCCCGGGGAGCTTCGCCGCCGAGATGCCTGATTTGGCTTCTGAGCGTCAAAGTATGGTCAAATGTTGTCGAAATGACCTGAAATTTGACGTGTAGCCCTTTGTAAGCATTTTGAAGCCGTCCATGTGCTCTATCTGATGAGTGATGGCCTCGGTGGTTCTCGCCGCCGAGAGGCTTGATTTAGCTGTTCGAGGGTTGATGTAGGGTCAAACATTGTCGGTTTGACTCGGAACTTGACGTGGAGCCTTTTGGATGTATTTTGAGATCATCCATCGGCTCTGATCGAAGATTTGGTGTCTCCGATGCTTTCGCCGCCGGGAGCTCCTTTTCAGCTGCCGGAGAAGCGAAATTAGGCCAAGTGATTTTGAAATGGCCCGAAACTTCTTGTGTACTCCTCTTTTGGCTATCTTGAAGGATCTTGCAGTTTTTGTTTGATTTTGACAAGATTTGATTTTTTGGAAGTAGCATTGCCTATTTATGGCAGGTTGCGACTTCATGTAGCTCTTTGGATCTTGAAGTGGCGAAGTGACATTTTTGGTGTCAGCAAATGCCCCATCGAGGTACAGCGACGAGCTGCTTAACTTTTGTGGTCGATGTGCCTCGAAGAGATTTTTGAAGGAGAGTTTGTGACTGGACCAAGAGTCTTTGAGCAGTCTTTCTTTTTGGTATTTGTAGCCTTTTGAACTTTCAGGGGAATTTTATCGTAGTGAAAGGGATCACGTACCATCTCGAGGCAAAGTTTTGAAGATGACATCATGGATGTGGATTTGGGTTTTGACCTTGTGACCTAACAAGCTATATGTGGCAGGTTAGGGGGTCGATTTTTGGTTTTGACCGTGTGACCCAACAAGCTGTATGTGGAATGTTGGGGGATCAATTTTGGTTTTGATCTTGTGACCTAACAGGCTGTATGTGGCAAGTTAGGGGATCAGGTTTTGGTTTTTGGTTTTGGTCTTGTGACCTAACAAGCTGTATGTGGCAAGTTAGGGGACCAGGTTTTGGTTTGGATTTTTGTGAAATGTCAATTTCAAAATTTTGGCTCAATTTGGTATATGAGGCTGGATGGTTTGATTTTTTGAAGCTCATGGGGCTTGGAATTTTCTTTGTATGGTCCAATCAACTCAAAAGAGGCATGGAACCATTTTTGTATGCTCTTGGTAAGAGGGATTTCTCTTTGACTAAAAGCCCAATTATTTTTTTTTTGTGCCTAGGTGGTCAAACCTGGCTCATATGGGCTAACCCATGGGACCTTAAGCTTTTGAAATGGCTTAGATCTCATATGGTGTCATTTTTGTAAAGAATATCAAAAAATATCTCATTTGGATAGAGAATATATATTTAAGAATATCTTTACTTGGAGAGAATCTCTCATGTTCCCTTTATTTTGGGAGAGAATATCTCAAGATATCTTTCTTTTGGGAAAGAATCCTTCATTTATCCTATCTTTTGGGAGAAAATCTCTCATTGATTTCTTTTTGGGAGAAAATCCCTCAAGATATCTTTCTTTTGGGAAAGAATCTTTCTAATCTCTTTCTTTTGGTAAGGTTACTAATTAGTAACACTTACCTCTTTCTTCTTTCCTTCTTTGGTTTTTTTTTTATAAAAGCAAGGAGGAGGTTGGATCTCTTGCTCTTATTACTTTCTTTTGCAACAATCCCAAGAGGGCTTCAAGACCAAGAGTTCTTCTTCTTCAAGATCTTCAAGACTTTTCTTCTTCTTCTCTATCAATGGCTTCAAGTAAGTTCCCTTTTTCAAGAAAACCCCATTGTAGGAAAAAAAAGTTCTTCCTTTCTTTATGTTTTTTTCTTTTCTTTTCCCTTTTTTTTTCCATGTGTTTGCTTCTTTTGTTTTTTTACACGTGTTTTCCTTTCTTTTTTTTATGCTTTCTTTTTTTTTTGCATGTTTTTTTTTTGTTTTGTGGGCCTTACGGACAGATCCGTAGGGATCTGTCCGTACGGCCACGTGGCCTGTGGGCCATCTGTTGACACCAAAAATGTCACTTTGTCTCTTCAAAGATCTAAAGAGCTACATAAAGTCGCAACCTGCCATAAATAGGCAATGCTAATCAAATCTTGTCAGAATCAAACAAAAACTGCAAGATCCTTCAAGACAGCCAAAAGAGGAGTACACAAGAAGTTTCGGGCCATTTCAAAATCATTTGGCCTAACTTCGCTTCTCCGACAGCCGAAAAGGAGCTCTCGGCGGCAAAAGCATCGGAGACACCAAATCTTCGATCAGAGCCGATGGATGGTCTCAAAATACTTCCAAAAGGCTCCACGTCAAGTTCCGAGTCAAACCGACAACGTTTGACCCTACATCAACCCTCGAACAACTAAATCAAGCCTCTCGGCGGCGAGAACCACCGAGGCCATTACTCATCAGATAGAGCACATGGACGGCTTCAAAATGCTTATAAAGGGCTACACGTCAAATTTCAGGTCATTTCGACAACATTTGACCATAGTTTGACGCTCAGAAGCCAAATCAGGCCTCTCGGCGGCAAAGCTCTCCGAGACCATGGTTTCCAAGACAGGGCCTATGGATCATCTTAAAATGACTCCAATAGGTTCCCTGTCAAATTTTAAGTCAATCGGACATCGGTTGACCACATCAAACCGCGACATCTTCATCGCGACAAAAGCAAGTCTACTGTGATAGGACCCCAAACGGCTTCAAAACTCAAACAAAAGCCTATGGTTGGTCTTATTTATTGCTCAGGAGGCTTCACACCAAATTTCAGGTCATTCCGACATCGTTTGACCCAGTTTCAGCTTCTGACGGAAAATCGGCAGCTTTGCGCTACAAAGTCTTCGGCTTTCTCAGGAAATTGGAAACTTTGCAAAATAAAATGCAAGGATTCTCATCAGGTTTCCTATAGGGAAATCAGGCCAATAAATGGTCAAAATGTCAAGGAAAAATACAGAAGAAAAAAGAATCGAAAAACAACAAAAAACGGACACAAAACGGGACAAAAAAGGGGAAAACCCCCCAGGGTCGCCGGCGACCATGGAGCCCGGGGTCGCCGGGAAGGCCCCGGAAACCCCGGTTTTCGCTGTTTTTTCGCGATTCGAAGCGCCTAGCCTCTGGTACTTTCCAAAATTCATGCTTTTGAGACATCAAATCCTCTGACATCCGTCCAAAACACGGGTCAATCATCAAGAGTATCAAAAACAATATTGATCGCCACCCGGTCAACCAAAAAAAAGTGTGCTTTCTACCCGACCGATCAAGAAATTGACAGGACAGATGGCACCGACCCGCTGTTGGCAACAAACACCTTAAATTATATGGTCATCTGATGTCGATCTACATGAAGATCCATCGACGATCATCGATAGAAGAATCCCAAAAGACGCGGCACGGCCCGCGACTCTTCAACTGCTCGGCGACCACTTAATGCGATTAATTGACTAGCTTTATTACAGTCATTAATCCATTTCTTTGGACGGCCCAATCAGAAGCAAGCATTCGGGAGTTACAAGTCAAGAGATTCATGGCATTTAACCCATGAAACTCCTCCCATCATGGCGATTAAAGGCGATTAAATGCCCTCAATCTCCTCTGGCCAATCAGAAGCCAAGAAAAAGGAGTTACAAAATAAAGAATTCAATCTTGTAACTCCTCCCTTTATGTAGCTTTATGACAATTAAAGCTCATAAACCCTCCTAAATGGCCACCTAAAAGCCTATAAATAAGAGAGCTCTCCAAGAAGAAAGGATCATCACAAAAAAAGCACAAACACACAGACATACAAAGCACAGAAATCCAGAGAAAGAAAAAAGAGAGAAAACTCTGCGGAAGTTCTACACCGACCACCGCAACAAGGTGACAAAAGTCCCTTGGGGGGTACTCCCCCCCAAGGTCCTTGCCTTCTCCTTCTGCCTCCGATGGCTTAGACGTTGCTTTTCAGCCCGTCTACTCGGCTTTTTATTCGACATAGGACCTTCTTTTGGTCTTTGTTCTCTAAAAACCTAAGGTTATAGCCAAGCCAAGCAAATCAATAGCATCCTCTATTCTCATCTGCATGGATGATGGCGAAGCCCACATATGGCTTGCGACCGTCAATCTAAACGAGTCCCCCACAATCTCCTGAGAAGTTAGATCCTCCTTTTCTTGCTTTTCATTGTAGTTTGTATTTTTTCAAAAGAGACAAAAATCACAACTCTTTTCTTTCATTATTGATAAGGATTGTAAATCGGCTATAAACGCCAAAATCGGCTATAAACGCAAAAAATCGGCTATAAACGCCAAAATCGGCTATAAATGCCAAAAAAAATCGCCTTTCACGGCAAACCAAGAAAATGTCTCTTTTCTTAAATATATGTGCAATGGAAAACTTGAAAGAAGTTGATTTCCTTTTTACTTGCGAAGGTTGATCTCCGGATCACCACTTGCAATTCCAAGTAAAATAGAAAATCTGGCACACCCTCACAAAAAAAAGAAATGTTGATGCACGCCCTTGCCCCCCGGTTACCAAAGGGTCGGAACCAAACGGACTCCCACGTCCGCCGACCTCGGTAGAACCGAGCAGGAGCGCGGTCCATCAGGCTGGCACACCCGGTGGGACTCATTTATTTGAGAACACAATGCTAGAAATGAAATATTTGCATATCATATATTTTGCTCTATGCTTATATTTCTTTTCTCGATTCCTTGGCTACTTTATAAATTGTGGCCTATGTTGGATTCCGCATAAGAAAAAAAAATGAGATGAGATTTTTTGTTTGGAAATTTTTAATTCTTTGAATTTATTTCCACTCCTTTTCTTTTCAAAAAAAAAAAACAAAAAATCAGATTTTTCAGTTTGGATTCAAAATTGAGAAACCTTGATCCGTTCCTATCGTTCATCGCGCTTGCAGAAATGTTGAGCCTGTTCGACTAAGGTTTTGGGCCATCGTTTCTCTTCGATGAGTTCATTAAAGATCTAAAAAAAAAAAAAAAGAAAAAAAATGAGATGAGATTTTTTGTTAGGAAATTTTTAATTCTTTGAATTTATTTCCACTCTTTCTCTTTTCACAAAAAAAAAAAACAAAAAAATCAGATTTTTCAGTTTGGATTCAAAATTGAGAAACCTTGATCCGTTCCTATCGTTCATCGCGCTTGCAGAAATGTTGAGCCTGTTCGACTAAGGTTTTGGGCCATCGTTTCTCTTCGATGAGTTCATTAAAGATCTAAAAAAAAAAAAGAAAAAAAATGAGATGAGATTTTTTGTTAGGAAATTTTTAATTCTTTGAATTTATTTCCACTCTTTCTCTTTTCACAAAAAAAAATAAATAAAAAAATCAGATTTTTCAGTTTGGATTCAAAATTGAGAAACCTTGATCCGTTCCTATCGTTCATCGCGCTTGCAGAAATGTTGAGCCTGTTCGACTAAGGTTTTGGGCCATCGT
This sequence comes from Litsea cubeba, assembly GCA_012931725.1. Taxonomy (NCBI): domain Eukaryota; kingdom Viridiplantae; phylum Streptophyta; class Magnoliopsida; order Laurales; family Lauraceae; genus Litsea; species Litsea cubeba. The sequence goes on from CM022946.1 coordinate 38,860,354, forward strand.
TTCTCTTCGATGAGTACATTAAAGATCTTAAAAAAAAATTATATATATATATTAAAAAAAATAAAATAAAATAAAAATATAAATTTTTATTTCTCATTTTGGATTCAAAATTGAGAAACCTTGATCCGTTCCTATCGTTCATCGCGCTTGCAGAAATGTTGAGCCTGTTCGACTAAGGTTTTAGGCCATCGTTTCTCTTCGATGAGTTCATTAAAAAAATATATATAATAAAATAAAAATATAATTAAAAAAAAAGACATAGACCACTAAGGTTAAACCAACTGTGTTCTTTGATCATGGTTGATTCAAAGAAAAGCCTTGTCCAGAGTGTGGAGACAGCTTGACTGTTCTAGGTAAGAGTCCTTCAAACGGGTTCATTAAGTAATCCTACCCTTACCTAGGGGCAATTCTATCAATCAAGATTTCATAAGACCGGGTTAGGAGGCCTATGTGTACTCTCTCATCTTTTAAATAAATTTAAAAAAAAAATAATATTTTTTTTTAAAAAAAAAAAAAATTTTAAAATAATAAAAAATAAAAAAAAAAAAAATTTTCAAAAAAAAAAATCTTAAAGTAATAAAAAAATAAATAAAAAATAAAAAAAAGATTTTTTTTAAAAAAAAAATCTTCTAAATCTTCAAAAAAAAAAAAAAAAAAACTTCCGTCATTTTAGGTTTAGATTGGAGAAATCGCTGAGCCCGTGTTCAGATTGGAGTGCCTTTTGCTCTATTTGATGAACCCGATATTGGCCTTTCAAAAAAAAAAAACTCGTCATTTTTAGATTCAGATTCGAGGAATTATGGTTCATTTCTTTCTGAGCACTGGCGCTCGCGGAAATCGCTGAGCCCGTGTTTAGATTGGAATACCATCTGCTCTCTTTGATGAATCCAATTTTGACCTTTCAAAACAGAGAATCTCATCTCATAGATGCGGTCTCAAAACATTTGTGTCTAGCGGTACTAGTACGCCCTTTCAGGGTCTACTGTATTGCGACCGGCACATCTGTAACTCCAACTTCATATTCTTCTTACCTCGAGCAAGCTCTGCTTCTCGATAAGTCGAATTTAAGTTCACAATTGCTTCTAGCAGTCACTGGGATGCTCATTCTGGGCTTACCATACCTGCGATCAGAAGAATTGTACCCTCTATGGCGTTTTGCCTTCTTCATGTTGCTTGGGTCATCTTCCTCTAGCAATTTGAAAAGACGAAACCATAGAACTTCCCATTTATGATCATTATATTCTTGTGATTGCTAATGGATGTGGTCTTGTTTCAGAAATTTTTGAAAACTAACAATGGCAGCTTCACTAACCATTACTTTCGATGAAAACAAGCACCAAATCATGCTTCAACAGAAGCAAACAGCGCGCAACTACAAGCGCCCCATCAGCTGCCGAAGTGTCAACTCCCTCGGCAACTCTCTGAACTCCGGGTCGACCTCGACTCCCCGGACTATCGTCTTTGGGATGCTGGGACCATTCCCACTTCCTGAGGAACAAACTGCTCCTTCCAAGAAGCAGAAACTCGCCTCTCAACGTGTCACTACCGTGACACCAAGGGCGAACACCAGCAGGCCTGAAGCCCGTGGCAGCCCCACGAAGTCTCGACCTGCAAGCAACCAGGTCTATCCCAAGACTTGGTCCCCAAGACCTTCACCAAAACAGAGAAGGTCCCAAACATCTACTAAGCCAGCATTCCTGGCCCCACTCAAGGAGAACCAGTTCTACCCTCTTGCCTACATGAAAGAGGAGAGACCCATCTCCTATCTGACTCTCAAGTCAACCCAGCATGAGCCGGCTTGTTCCTACAAGCCCAAAATCAAATCATGCATCACAAGGCCTCTGCGAGCACCTGCTAAGGCCTACAAACCTGCAGTTCGACCCTTCATCTCTACAGGGGCCGAACTCCAAAAATTCAAAGCTTCACTGCAACAGGCGAAGGACAGGGTTCGCATCCTGTCCTTGCCCAGCTGCAAAGAAGACAGGCTCGGCTGCTGCGCCTGAGGGATCACATCCTTCATCGTCAAAGCCCAGCCAGAGCTGACCGAAGCTCAAATTGCTCGTCGTATACGCCGCCGCGCGTCATACCGGCAAAAGACATTAGAGAAGCAAAGGACCCAGCCTCCTACACTCCAAGTCTCTCCCAAATGGGTCGAAAAAGAAAGACCCAACCAAGTTGTTGCCGTCCATATGGTTGGAAAAACCAGAAGGCGCCAAAAATCAGCGCCAAAAATCCATGTCCGACGTCCGATGACCCGCAGCGTCTCAAGGACAAGAAGACATTAAGAAGAATCCCCTGCTCCTTCAAGCAAAGGACAGCAGAGTGATCCTTCCTCAAGCTCTTCTTCAAAAAGAATGAGCCCCAGCTCAGTCACCAGGACAGTTTCTTCGTTCGAATCACGAAGGATGAATGTCTTGGCTACAAATTCTAAGCAACCACCCCGCAATCCACCTCCAGAAGATGCGATCACCCGCATCCAGCAGTTGGAACAGGGCCAGCAGAGGATTGAAACTCTGATGGGAAACCTTCTCCTCGCCTTCCAAAATCAGGCGAACAATGAACCTCCTCCGAATCATCAAAACGACGAGGTAAATGGAGAAGAAAATGAGTCACGCGCCCTTACCAAAAAGGACGTAGACAGTATCCTCGCCAAAGCAAAAGAAGAGGATATACTCAAGGAGCATGGGATCAAGCCACCATATCCCTTATGGATGGACTCGGTCCCTTTCCCCACCAAATTCAAGCATATTACTCTCCAAACATATACGGGGAAAGGATCAGCCAGACAGCACGTCATCCACTTCAAGATCCTGACGGGAGCTATCGCGGATCAAGATGCACTCAAGATCCGCCTCTTTGCAAGTACCCTAAAAGGTACGGCCTTCGATTGGTACTCCACTCTGCCGGAGGACTCAATCCAAAACTGGGCCATGCTAGAGACACGCTACCTGACTCACTTCAAAGGTGAAGATCATCCCGCTACTATGGCTCAGCTGTGCAGCCTAAAACAGGGGGAGAATGAATCAACATATGACTTCATTCACAAGTGGAAAGCAATGGCATACAAATGCTCTGATGTATTGCCACAAGCGTCGCTAGTCGACATTTGCCGAAACAACATGAGAGCCAGAATCCGCTCCATGATCATCGGCAACAAATCAAAAAACCTGGAAGAACTCCTAGAAGCTTCCATGGAAGCTAAAACGGTGATTAAAGACCTCAACAGTCAGAAATCATCAAGAAAAGAGCCGACCGCCATTGCAACCTCTAAACCAAAGAAAAAAGAGGTCCTCAATGTGCAGACCAAGTCAGCTCCTCAGCCACCAAAGAAAGCTGAAAATAAAGTTGCTGGTAAGAGACCTGAACTCTCAGATGCCTTCAAAGAATGAGTAGAGAAGAAATACCCGTTTGATGAAGATGTTGACGAAATCTTCGGGGCTCTTGTGGCAAACGGCAAGCTCACCTTGCATGAACCAAAAAGACCGGGTGATGTTGGCAAAACCAACGATCTTCGGTACTGTCCATACCACCAGATGATCTCACATCCTCTCAATCAATGCTTCGTTGTGAGGGAGAAAATAAATGAGATGTGGAAAAACGGAGTCATCACCTTTGACAAAAACTATGGGTCTGCCTCCGTCAACATGGTGACATGTGGACAAACATCAAGATCACCGAAGATGAAGATCACTACTTCCTTCAAGGTGATAAACTCAATCCAAGCGTCCGAGGAACTGGTTCCTTACCCGACACCAGACGGACAACCCATATGGGTACATCCCGATCTCCTGGAAGATGAAAATTGGGAGGTCGTGAAAACAAAGCCTACAGCTCAACAGCGAAGGCAGGCTAGGAAACATCTCCTCAAGCTCAAACGGCAAGAGAAGACCCAGCCAAGACTAGAGGTCAAAGAAAAGGCAGAGGCTTCTTCTACCGCTTCACTGGAGGCAACAAAAACATCCCTTCCAGAGACTTCAAAGGGGGTAAGGAAATTCACTCTCAGTGATTTCATGCCACCTCAATTCAAAGAAGCCATGCAGGAGGCATCATACTCTTGCAATTCGGTAGTTGGATTCTCCATTGATGGATACGAGTCCAGCGACACCGATGATGGATTCGAATCCAACTACACAGATGAGTGGGAGGAGTCCCTTGAAACAGGAGAATATCTCTCCGATGAAGAATGGGTTCCTGAGTCTCATCTCATGCCAGTAATCTGGTATAACCCCCTACAGCCACAAGGATCCTGGTCTGATGATGAAGAAGACCAAGAAGCTGTACAAGAAAATGCTGCTGACCCAGCACCTCTCATTACTCCAGTGGAAATCAACCATGTTGAGCCACAAAGAGTTGATGAAGAAAAAGATCCGGCTCCCATGCCTGATCTTGAAGAATATGCAAGGATCTTGCAGCGACTCGCTCTAGAACAAGAGCAAGAACGCGTCAACGAGCCTCCTCGCAATCCAAAGCCTGAAGTCCCTGAAGACCATCAGGTACATCCTCCCTTAACTCCTGAAAATGGAGAAAATTGCTGGATAAACGATCCTCTTACATCCGAGGATGAGTCTGACTCCGATCAGGCAACGTCTCCCGTCAGAGCTTCCTGTAATGTGATAATTCGGGATTATAGCTCTTCCGAAGCATCGTCTGATGAGAGCACTTACACTCCGGCGACGCCTAGCAATGTATCTTCTGAAGCCACCTCGTCTCACGTGACTTTCACTGAGATGACACCCTCTCAGGTTTCTTCTCCTGAGACTGTGACTTCAAAGTTCACACCCTTCCTGACTGAAGAATTCCCAGCTATTGATGCTTGGGACGATGAATTAGTCAACGAAGAAGAAAGGTTGCTAGATGCTGTTCAGGACTTGTTCCCGGAAAATGCTCCGTGCAACACAATCACTGAGGATGGCAACTCTGCTGCTGATTCATCCTCAGCAAATGAAAAACGACAGCCTCTTGATCTTGAAGATAATCTTCCAAACGAAGACCCTTCTCAAGAAGCTCTCGAAGTAGGTAGAGGCACCCGCTCTGGCCGGGACTACCACAAAAATTACAACCAATCTTCCTTTACATATGTAAATCCTTCGGGAAAAGATGTTGTAAGCGCCCCTAGTGGCAACAATGATGAACATGCAGGCCCTAAGGAGGCTTTCAAGTATGACTTGATTGAACACTTCAAGCACATACCTGCACGTCTGCACATCCTAGATTTGTTGCGAATGTCTCCGCACACTCGTGATAATCTCATCTCGGAATTACAAAAGCTGAATGAGGATGTCGACAAATATGCCCCGCAAGTCCTCCAAATTGAAATGGATTACCGGGTCAAAAACTTAGAAGCCTCCTCAAAGGGAGAAAAGAAGAAAACTGAGGGATCATGCATTGAATGCCTCTCGGTTAAAAAAACAGCCAATGTAACCATCGCCTTCACAAAGGATGACCTCCTACTTGGCGAAACCAGGCATAACCGACCCCTGTACTTCACAGGGTATATCAAGGAAATGCCTATGCACAGAGTTCAGATCGACCCAGGTTCTGCACTCAACCTCATCTCCACATCGGCTCTTGAAGAGTTGGGCATCCCACCCAGCAAGCTGAGCCACACATCTGTATCTATCTTTGGATACGATGGGAGTACTCAAAGGCCTATCGGTAAAATCAGGTTCAAGTTGCAGATCGGTGATCTTATCTCTGAGGTCACAGTGTATGCAATAAAACCCCTTCATGCTACAACATCCTTCTCGGATGCCCTTGGATCCATGAGAATGGTGTTGTCCCTTCAACTCTACATCAATGCATCAAGTTTGTTGGCGACGACGGCATGATACATCGAGTCTTTGCGGACAGAAAACCCTTCAAAGGTAAAGAAGTACACTTCGCAGACTCACAGATGTATGAAGGTGAAAAAGAAGAAGAGGAGAAGCACACAGCATCCTTTGCCGAAAATCTCCAGAAAGATAAAGGCAAAGCTCCTCAACAATCATCGAAAGAAAACAAAACCATTCGGTAAATCTGAAGAGAGCATTCAAACTCCCTTCATCATCTCCCTCAAACCTTCAAAACCTTTGGTCATCACAACTAAAGTGAAGAAGGCAAAGCAAAAGCCTGGGGGCAAATTTGTTGTCTCTTTCGTGTCTATCATGCAAGACACGGACTCGGATTTAGAGCCGGAAGACGACACATCATCAAGCCAAGCTGACATTCAGCAAGTTCAGCCTGCTCTCACTCCAATGGAGACAACTTCTGACATTGAAGATCCTACGTCAGCTTCCTTCGTTGTTCCAGCAACTTCAGCAAAGGAAAAGCCGATCTTCTTCCATAGATCGGATGCTTCTTCATCAAACTCCATGCTTGAACCTTTCCAAAATGAAGGTATGCCTCAACTATCCTTATATAGTTCTGTGGCACAAGCTATTATGAAGAAAATGGGCTATGACGCTCAAAACCCTGTCGGTTTGGGAGAAGGACGTGGTATTCTCACACCATTAGGGCCCGTCTTGACCAAAAGCCAGCTGGAAGATTGGAGACTCTATGGATATGTAGAAAAGTCTTCACACGGGTTAGGGTATGATCCTGACACTCCCTTGAGACAGTTGACACAAAGGCTTAAAAGTCAATATACTGACCAAGCCTCAACATCTCAAGTCCATGAAGACATCGATCTCCCTGGATATCTCTTTGATGAGTCACCTGACAAAGATCCAGGAAGCTCATCCAATTGGCACGATTTCTCCGAATATGAAGAGGAGTTGTCCGATGGCACAGACGTGTGGACTTCTGAACCAGAAGAACCCTCATCTCCAAAAGAAGTAGCCTACTTCAACCCGGTTTCAACAGGCGATTGGGATCATCTCATAGCAAGCCTGGGGAAAATTGCCGATCAAGAAGACCCTTGGAAAGGAACAAAACCTTGGTCTGGAAATGCCTTTGAAAACCCAGAAGGTTTCGTTGAGCTAGAAGCCTCCGAAAATATTGTGGAGGAACCACCTTCGAACCTTCCAACAGAAGATCCTGTTCAAAAGATAGACTTGGGAACACCAGATAACCCACGTCCTATATTCATAAGCAAGAATATAAAGGATGATGAGTTACCCGAGTATATCGCCTTTCTTCATGAGTTCGTTGATTGCTTTGCATGGTCTTACGCTGAAATGCCAGGCTTAGACCCCAAAATAGCGGTTCACAAACTCAATCTTCAAGAAGACATCAAGCCTGTCAAGCAAGGCCAAAGAAGATTCCGTCCGGATGTGATGGATAAAATTGAACAAGAAGTTCAAAAACTCAAAAGCGTCGGCTTCATCCGTGAGGAACAACATCCTGAATGGTTGGCCAACATTGTCCCCGTGACAAAGAAGAACGGGCAGATCAGGGTCTGTATTGACTATAGAGACCTGAATGGCGCATGCCCTAAAGATGAATTTCCGCTCCCCATACCAGAGGTAATGATTGATAACACCTGTGGATTCGAGCGAATGACATTCATGGATGGTTTCTCTGGCTACAATCAGATAAAGATGCATCCTGAAGATGAAAAACATACATCTTTTCGGACCCCATTTGGCGTGTATTGCTACACTGTCATGCCATTTGGTCTGAAAAATGCTGGTGCCACATATCAGAGGGCTATGATGAAAATATTCCAAGATATGCAGCACAAGACGGTTGAATGTTACGTTGATGACCTCGCCGTCAAAAGCAAAAGAAAAGAAGATCATCTCGAAAACCTTCGAGAAGTCTTCCTCCGGCTTCGCAAACACAAACTGCGAATGAATCCTTTGAAATGCTTCTTTGGCGTCTCGTCGGGTAAGTTCCTCGGATTCTTAGTTCGGAAAGCTGGAATAGAGCTTGACCCCATAAAAGTCAAAGCAATTCTAGAAATGCCCTCTCCAAGAACCTTGAGAGAACTCAAAGGGCTTCAAGGGAGATTGGCCTACATCAGACGGTTCATCTCCAATCTTTCGGGGAAATGCCGTCCATTCTCCCGGTTGATGAAAAAAGGTGTAAACTTTGTCTGGGATGCTGACTGTGAAGCTGCTTTCCAAGACATCAAGTCATACCTGACAAAACCTCCAGTGTTAGCTACTCCTACCACTGGAAAACCTCCAGTGTTAGCTGCTCCTACCACTGGAAAACCATTCATCTTGTACACAAGAACCCTTGATCACTCTTTAGGAGCTCTGCTTGCACAAGAAAATGATCAAAGAAAAGAAGCTGCTCTATATTACCTCAGCCGCATGCTAGTAGGTGCAGAGCATCGCTACTCTCCAGTCGAAAAAGAATGTCTTGAAGTGATGTTCGCCGTACAAAAGCTGCGTCACTACTTGCTTTCCAACACAGTATACCTGGTCTCGAGGGTCAACCTCTTGAAGGTCCTTGTCACAAAGGCAGGTTCTCTCAACGCTCGACTGGCGAAATGGTCCATCCTTCTATCACAATTTGATATTAGGTATGTACCACAAAAGGCAATCAAAGGGCAAGCTCTAGCGGACTTCCTCGCAGGGCATCCACTGCCTAAAGATTCTCCGCTCAGAGATGATCTCCCAGACGAACTAGTCTACAATGTGGAGACTTTCTCACAAAGTACCTCCTGGGACATGTACTTTGACGGTGCAACCAGGACGAATGAAAAAAGACAGCTGATCTCGGGAGTTGGCATCCTCTTTGTTAGCCCTGACAAGTACATGATTCCACACGCTTTCTCGCTACTAAAACCATGCACAAACAATGCAGCTGAATATCAGGCTCTGATCTTAGGATTGGAACTCGCCATCGAATCCAGTATCACCATGCTGGAAGTCTTTGGAGACTCTCAACTGATCGTCAACCAGATGAATCAGAAATTTGAAGTCAGGAAGCCAGATTTGTTGCCTTACTACAACAAGGCACAATCACTTCTGCAAAAGTTTGACATCTGTCACATCACCCACATTCGTAGAGGTGAAAACATACGTGCAGATGCCCTAGCTGGACTTGCCGCATCCATGGCAATCCAGGAAGGGGAAAACATGCAAATTGCAGTGTGCGAAAGAAGAATCCTTCCTCCTTTTAACACACACCAAGCAGTTGCTGAATGCCACAAAGTGGTCGGAAGTCGGATTTCAATCCATCAAACTTCAATCGGCGACTGGAGGGATCCGTTCATTGATTACATTATGTTCGGAATCCTACCTGAAGATCCAAAAGAACGGGTAAGCATCCAAAGGCGAACCCCAAGCTTTCATTTGGATATTCCTTCAAAAATCCTTTACAGGAAATCCTTCAACGGAGTACTTCTACGCTGCTTGTCACAACAAGAGGCTGGAGAAACACTCAAAGAAGTTCATGCTGGTCTTTGCGGAGCTCATCAGGCTGGACCTAAGCTCTATGATCAGATAAAAAGGTTAGGATATTACTGGCCTACCATGGTAGCTGACGCAATGCAATTTGCCAAGCGCTGCCAACAATGCCAAGTTCATGGAGATTACATTCACATGCCTCCAGAATGGCTGCATCCTACAGCGATTTCATGGCGTTTCGAAGCCTGGGGTATGGACATCATAGGTCCTATTTCTCCCCCTTCAAGCAAAGGTCATCGCTTCATCTTTGCCGCTACGGATTATTTCTCCAAGTGGTCAGAAGCATTCGCGTTCAACGAAATGAAGACCTCATCAGTCCTTCAGTTCCTGCGCACCAACATCATTTGTCGTTTCGGCATACCCAAAAGATTCGTCCATGATAACAGACCACAATTCCGGGATCACCGATTCTACAGGTTCTGCGACAAATACAAAATCCAAAGCTTTCCTTCGACTCCATACAATCTGGCAGCAAACGGGTTAGCAGAAGCTTTCAACAAGACACTCTGCAAAATCCTCAAAAAAATGGTCTCTAGTCACAAAAGAGACTGGAGCGACAAAATGTCTGAAGCTTTGTGGGCCTATCGAACCACCGTTCGAGGACCAACCCATAGCACACCATTCTCCTTGGTCTATGGATGCGAAGCTGTCGTACCCTTGGAAGTACAAATTCCTTCCTTGAGGGTATCCTTGCAAAATGACATGACTCAAGAAAGCAATGTCAAATTGCGACTCCATGAGCTGGACAATCTCGATGAGAGACGGCTCGAAGCTCAACAAAGCATTGAACTTTACCAAGCACGCATGGCAGGATCTTTCGATAAAAAGGTCAGGCAAACGCGGCCAACAAAAAGAGTGACTTGGTTCTTGCGGTTAAAACGACCAATGGTCTTCGCTCACAAGTCCAAAGGCAAATTTGAGCCAAAATGGGAGGGACCCTACGTCATCGACAAGGTTTTCTCCAACGGCGCATACGCACTCCTAAACATGAAAGGCGACAGATGTATGCTGCCCATCAACGGCAAGTTCTTAAAGTGGTACTACCCTTGAAGACTTACCCAACTTGGTAAGAGCAATGCCTGTATGGCCAAAACCGGTTTCCAGGTACACGCTCGCTAAACCCACCCTTTTTTTTTAGAATTTTCATATCAAATGTTGAAATTTCTAGAAATTTAAAACAATGCTTACTTTCATCGTTTCATTGTTAAAAAAAAAAAACCCAAGTTTAGGAACCTTTCCCTAACTTGACCAAAATTTTCAACCCTTGAACCCAAAATTCATGGTCTGAAACAAAATCCGGATTCAGGGATTTCCACCATAGTCCACCCTGCCTTTTACCGCCAAAATGGTTTTAGGTCAAAACTTATGACCCTCGTGTCTTTAAACAAAAAAAAATTGGTTTTTCAAAAAACCACGAGGAAGCGATGCTTAGTCGATACTCGCACAAATCAGAAGCATATGAACCATGTTCGACACTTCCAAAATCGCAGGAAAGCGACATTTAGTCGATACTTGCAAAATCCAAAACTGTGGAGACGCAACATTTCAGTTGATATCCACAACCCAAATTTCAAAGGTTCGAAAAAACCTTAAAAAAAAAAAACCATGGAGACGCAACATTTCAGTTGATATCCATAACTCAAAGGTTCGAGAAAACCACAAATTTCAAAAATCGTGGGGAAACGACATCAAGTCAATACCCGCAAAACCAAAATTTTTGAAAAGCAAGGATGCGACATTCCATCGGTACTTGCACCCAGAACTGCGAGGATGCGACATTCCATCGATACTCGCAACCGAATGAGCAAGGATGCGACATTCCATCGATACTTGCAAGAACATTCAGTAGGGAGGCGACTTTTAGTCGATACTTGCATTTTTGAAAACCAAACCGGCTATAAATGCCATCAAAACAGGCTATAAATGCCACAAACCGGCTATCAATGCCACCAAAACTAAACCGGCTATCAATGCCACAAACAAAAAACTTGGATTTCAAAAAAAAAAAAAAAACCAGCTATCAATGCCACCAAAACTGGCTATAGATGCCACAAAAAAAAAAAACTCGGCTATCAATGCCACAAGAAAAGCTGGCTCTCATGCCAAAATTGGCTTCCATGCCACAAACAAAAACCTGGCTTCCATGCCAAAACAATCATTTGACAAAAGATTTTCATAAAATGACAACCTTTTGATCAAATCCCATTTAGCAATTACTTTTATCACAAAAAGATTCAAGTGAGAGTAGGGATAACAAAAAAAAGAAGGCATCCCATTAGCAATTACTTTTATCACAAAAAGATTCAAGTGAGCGTAGGGATAACAAAAAAAAGAAAGTGTTCACAAGCACTAAAAAAAAAGAGTACCAAAAAAATACATGTGGTACCAAAAAAAAAAGTGTTCACAAGCACTACAAAAAAGTAAGTACCAAAAAAATACAAGTGGTACCAAAAAAAAAAGAAAGAGAGAAGGATTGTTTCTGTAAAAAAAAAAAAATACAGGAGATCAATAAAAAATGGTCTCCAGCCAAGAGTTCAGCTCCTCAAGCAAACTTTTGGCCTCAGCCGTCAAGGATTCCAGGGCACGATTCTTCAAGAACTTGCCATGAGATGCTGGGGTGGGTTGAAACCCTTCTTTCGCACCAGGAAGATTATCCCGAGCAGTTTGCCATCGTTCGCTATCTTGAGATTTCCTTTCAAGAACTCGATTAGCATCTGAAACCCGGCGAATCAGAGCACTCTCCCTGTCACGAGCCTCTGTTATGGCAGCCCACTTGGCAGCAACTTGTGCCTGCAGATGCTCAAGACGTTTCCTGGCCTCATCGACCTCCCTATCAAGGATGGTCAGGTCATGTGTCAGCCCAATGATGTTTAGCTCTTCTAAGTTCTTCTCTCGGACTACCTGCTTCCTGCTTTCTGTAGCCTCATCCAGGTTAGACTGAGCCTTATCCGCAGGGTCCAGGAACATCTCCTTGAAGAACTGATCATCAGGAAAACCCATGGTCTCAAACCACCTGTCACCCAGCTCAATGATCCTATCAACGATCGCCCTGGCATCTGTGACATCCAGACCAGCCTCTTCAGCATCATCGAGAATCTCACGCACATGCTGGATCATGCTAAATCCGGTTTCTAAGTGCCCAGAAAAGAGAGTCTCAATCCAAGAGCTCAGAACCCGCACCACCACCTTCTTCGTAAAAAGAAGAGATGGCCCAGCTGAAGATTTGCCCAACTCCGTTGGTCGGCCGCTCATGTCATCATCTGCTGGAAGGGTAACAAAAGAACTCTTTCCAGTTGAAACTACTCCTGCTCGGGAAGGAATCTCAGCACGAGGAATCTCCTCAACATTGTCAGAGCTGGTCCCAAGAGTCTCTACCTCTGGATCAACCTCTGGCATTCCTTGCTCTGGAAGCGACGGATCCTCCTCTGTCACTTCAAAACCTGCCAAAAGAAACACAAAAAGGTATGAATATAATCCTGTTTGAAAATCATTATCAGGGTTATAACTACAAAATACCTTCTTCGACGACTGGCGGAACACTTTCTTCCTCCATGAACTCATCGGAAGCATCATCAACATTTGCGTCCATCGATGGTTCAAAGTCATCGGAATCCTGTGGCAAGTCAGCTGGCAAGAAAAATGTTAGCAAACCAAGTCACAGACACAAAAAAAAGCAAAAGAAGTCGTACCAATTGGAGATTCTGGATTCACTCCAGAGTCCCTCGGTTCTTCATCAGGTGCCTCGACAGGATCCGTCACCACCTCATCGACTGGAACCTTAGGCATCACCAAGTCTTCCTCTGCTAAAAAAAAAAGCAGAAACAAGAAGCAAATCAGAACATGGAAAAATCCCATGAAAAGAAATGGAAAGAGAAAAAGGAAGAATCATACCTTCACCAACGGTCTCTTCTTCTCGGCTTCTCTTCTCTGGAGGCTCGTCAGCATCCACTGGCACATCCTCATTGATAGTAAGAGGAACTTCCAAGTCAGGAGAGTCCTCATGCTGCCCCTTGCTGTGATGATGACTCCTCCCCCTCTTACCCCGGCGGGCTCGCTTCTTGGAGGAACCTGCCCCGCTGTCAGAGTCAGGTTTCCCACTTGACTCCTCACTGGATGGTCTACTCTTTCCAGTAGACTCCACGGAAGCTTGCCTCTGTGCCGCTTGCATCCAAGCGCCAAGTTCGGCTTCCTCCTGTTCTAGCTGCTCTAAAGCCTCATCAGGTATTTCTCGAATAGCTTCAGAACCAATGACGCCCTGGTCACCGAGAAAGCCTATCTTGTGCTTTTCTCCAGAAAGGAAGGCCCAAACTTCCTCTCGCCGGACGCCATCCGACTTTCCAAGGCCCTTTCCAGATGCCAGCTTCACATCAAGCTCTTTCTTGGAAAGCCCCCGATATGCCGAAAAGCTCTCCGCGAACCACTTCGCAAAGCCGGCAGTCCGGGAAGTCAGCAACACAGGATAAGAAATCATGGCTGTAGTATCTTCAGCACTATAGAAAGCCCATGCATTTCTCCCGTCCTGTAAGCCTCCAAAGCGCTTCACCATGCTTGAAGGCGCTCCAACAACGCCTTGAGAAAAGCCCAGCTGCAAAGCAAAGCGAGAAGGTACATACGGCTGGATGTCGACGAAAAGATGTCTACGATACACCATTGTGCCGACACGTATGCTGAAAAGCCACTCTCTCTCTGCATTCGTCAAGGAATAATGCCTTCCCGACCCAGCCCTGGTAGAGTCTCGGGAGGCACCAAAATCAAAATCCTTCTTCCGCAACTCCGGAGAAAGCTTCACTGAAGACTGCCCCATCTCGACGTCCCTGAACCGTCGGATCCTCATGCGGGCAAACAAAAGTGATTCGGACACGGCTTTGCCCTTAGCCAGTCGAATCATCAGAGGATCATCATCCTGTGCAGCACCCAGCCGGTGGAAGCCAGAACAGTGGTATACATACCATGAATAAAAGATATGGGCTGAAAATACCCTATTCATGGGAAGCCCAAGCCGAACCAAAAAAGCAGCAGCCTGCAGTTCGGTACACAGGTAGGAGTAAAGAGCTGGCACCAAAGCAAGCTGCTCTCCAAACGCCATCTGACAAGCCGAAAAAATACAATGCGGCCTGATGTGCGTTCCATCTCCTCCAGCAAAAAATAGCCTCACCAAGCCAATAAGTGAGGTAAACAGCGAGATCTCTCCGCAGTGCAATGTCAGGACATATGGCGTTTGTACTGGCACAGAAATCTCTCAACTCTTCTTGCATGGCCAAGATCTTCTTTGAACTTGGATCCTGAGCTCCGGCTTCTTGGGTCACGCTATCAGAAGACTCCCTGCTATCAAAAAAGTTGGGGAATGAAGAGCTAGAACTCTTCCAACTGCTGGATCTAACTTTCAAACCCTCATTCTCCTTTAAAAAATCATAGAAGGCGACGAGCTGAAAGTACAGAAGCCTGAACTCCTCAGACTGCCCCTCGAGGACGCTGTCGATCAGCAAAAACTACTCATAGAGTTTTCCAAGGATGGGCAATCCAGTAATGGCGCTCAGCTCCTTCAAAGAAAAACCAATCTCACCATTCGTCACAACGAAGGTATTGGTTTGTGGGAGGAATGATTCCAGCATAGCCATGAAGGCTTCGTCGGAAAAGATCACGGTCTCCCTAAAGGCACGGACCGCATCAAAAACCCCGGCTTCCTTCAATACAGCGCCACCAATCAGCAGGACGCGATCAGTCCACGACTTCCACTCGGAGTTAGCATTGAAACGGCCGCGAAGTCGAAAAGGCTTGATCCAATTGCTGCCGTCACCGCTGAAAATACCAAGGCCCACCGGTCTCAAATCGACCGACGGATAATCAGAGCCCTGGTAGCCGCTGGATGGCATCAAAAGGTCCATGTCAACAGGCGACCCCTCCGTATATCCAGGAGAACCGCCAATAAAAACCCCGGTCTTGATTACATTTGTCCTTCTCACCCAGCTTGGAGGATCTTCCCTCTTAAGGCACGTGGGGGCAAGACTCAGAATCGAGACGGTGCGATCAAACGTCGACCGGGTAACAACAGTCTTCTTCTCACCATCTGCTGTGAAAGAGAACTGAAAACATCTCCTCTGGTATGTCATGTCATCAGGGACTGCATCACCAAAGAAGAAGGTAGGCTTGGGCAAAATGCTCTGATCTTTTATCACCCATGGACGACTGCTTACCATGATCTTATAGAATTCCTCTCCCTTGAGAGTGATCAGTCGCTGCCTCATCTCATCTCTGTTAAGGGAGTCACACTCTTCCAGATTTCTCTCAACATACTGGACCTTCTCAAAGGCCTGCTGAACGGCCGGATTAGAAGATCTAGAAGATCGACGAGGTACGCTTGTAGCAGGCTCTTTACCCTTGTTCGTTCTGGAGGAACCACCTGAAAAGGATGGAAAAGAAAAAGATCAAACATCAAAATGACAGAATCTCGCTAAAAAAAAATCTGGCGAAATTTTGACATGATGACGGGGCAATTCCGAAAAAAAAAGGAACTATCCCGAAAGAATAGAAAGCTTGAAGATGGGCTCAACATCGCTGCGAGCTCCGAACTCTAAACTTTTGAAACCTCAAAGTCTCCGCAAAATCAGGAAGGGCTCAACATCGCTGCGAGCTCCAAATTCCCAAATTTGCGAAAACTTTCAGGTATGCTATCACATCATGCTACAAATTTAATTTACAATTGAATGCATGCATGAACATCTAGGTTTGCCAAAAAAAAAAGGGCATTATCATGATGAGCAAAAATAAAGAAAAAGGGAGATGGCCCACAGGCTGTGGCCCACAGGCCACGTGGCCGTACGGCCAGATACGTACGGATCTGTCCGTACGGCCCACAAACAAAAAAAAAAAAAAAAAAAAAAAAAGAAGAAGAAAAGAAAGCAAAAAAAAAAATGTGTGAAAAAAAAAGGAAAACACGTGGAAAAAAAAAGAGAAGAAAAGAAAAGAAAGAAACAAAAAAAAAGAAAGAACTTTTTATTTTTCCTACAATGGAGTTTTCTTGAAAAAGGGGAACTTACTTGAAGCCATTGATGGAGAAGAAGAAGAAAAGTCTTGAAGATCTTGAAGAAGAAGAACTCTTGGTCTTGAAGTCCTCTTGAGATTATTGCAAAAGAAAGTAATAAGAGCAAGAGATCCAACCTCCTCCTTGCTTTTATAGAAGAGAGCAAACCAAAGAAGGAAAGAAGAAAAAGGTAAGTGTTACTAATTAGTAACCTTACCAAAAGAAAGAGATTAGAAAGATTCTTTCCAAAAGAAAGATATCTTGAGGGATTCTCTCCCAAAAAGAAATCAATGAGAGATTTTCTCCTAAAAGATAAGATCGATGAAGGATTCTTTCCCAAAAGAAAGATATCTTGAGATATCCTATCCCAAAATAAAGGGAATATGAGAGATTCTCTCCAAGTAAAGATATTCTTAGATATTCTCTATCCAAATGAGATATTTTGGATATTCTTTACAAAAATGACACCATATGAGATCTAAGCCATTCCAAAAGCTTAAGGTCCCAAGGGTTAGCCCATATGAGCCAGGTTTGACCACCTAGGCACTTAAAAAAAAAAATATTTTGGGCTTTTAGTCAAAGAGAAATCCCTCTTACCAAGAGCATACAAAAATGGTTCCATGTCTCTTTTGTGTTGATTGGACCATACAAAGAAAATTCCAAGCCCCATGAGCTTCCAAAAATCAAACCATCCAGCCTCATCTACCAAATTGAGCCAAAATCTTGAAATTGACATTCTACAAAAATCAAACCAAATCCTGGTCCCCAAACTTGCCACATACAGCTTGTTGGGTCACAAGACCAAAACCAAAAACCAAAACCTGATCCCCTAACTTGCCACATATAGCCTGTTAGGTCACAAGATCAAAATCAAAATTGATCCCCCCCACATACAGCTTGTTGGGTCACACGATCAAAACCAAACCCGACCCCCTAACCTGCCACATACAGCCTGTTAGGTCACAAGGTCGAAACCCAAATCCACATCCTTGATGTCATCTTCAAAACTTTGCCTCGAGATGGTACGTAATCCCTTTCACTACCATAAAATTCCCCTGGAAGCTCAAAAGGCTACAAATACCAAAAAGAAAGACTGCTCAAAGACTCTTGGTCAAGTCACAGGCTCTCCTTCAAAAATCTCTTCGAGGCACATCGACTACAAAAGTTAAGCAACTCGTCGCTGTACCTCGAGGGGGCACTTGTTGACACCAAAAATGTCACTTTGCCTCTTCAAAGATCCAAAGAGCTACATGAAGTCGCAACCTGCCATAAATAGGCAATGCTACTTCCAAAAATCAAATCTTGTCAGAATCAAACAAAAACTGCAAGATCCTTCAAGACAGCCAAAAGAGGAGTACACAAGAAGTTTCGGGCCATTTCAAAATCATTTGGCCTAACTTTGCTTCTCCGACAGCCGAAAAGGAGCTCTCGGCGGTAAAAGCATCGGAGACACCAAATCTTCGATCAGAGCCGATGGATGGTCTCAAAATACTTCCAAAAGGCTCAATGTCAAGTTCCGAGTCAAACCGACAACGTTTGACCCTACATCAACCCTCGAACAGCTAAATCAAGCCTCTCGGCGGCGAGAACCACCGAGGCCATTACTATCAGATAGAGCACATGGACGGCTTCAAAATGCTTATAAAGGGCTACACGTCAAATTTCAGGTCATTTCGACAACATTTGGCCATAGTTTGACGCTCGGAAGCCAAATCAGGCCTCTCGGCGGCAAAGCTCTCCGAGAGCATGGTTTCCAAGACAGAGCCTATGGATCATCTTAAAATGACTCCAATAGGTTCCCTGTCAAATTTTAAGTCAATCGGACATCGGTTGACCGCACATCAAACCGCGACATCTTCATCGCGACAAAAGTAAGTGTACTGGTGATAGGACCCCAAACGGCTTCAAAAATCAAACAAAAGCCTATGGTTGGTCTTATTTATTACTCAGGAGACTTCACACCAAATTTCAGGTCATTCCGACATCGTTTGACCCAGTTTCAGCTTCTGACGGAAAATCGGCAGCTCTGCGCTACAAAGTCTTCGGCTTTCTCAGGAAATTGGGAACTTTGCAAAATAAAATGCAAGGATTCTCATCAGGTTTCCTACAGGGAAATCAGGCCGATAAATTGTCAAAAATGTCAAGGAAAAATACAGAAGAAAAAAGAATCGAAAAACAACAAAAAACGGACACAAAACGGGACAAAAAGGGGGAAAACCCCCCAGGGTCGCCGGCGACCATGGAGCCCGGGGTCGCCGGGAAGGCCCCGGAAACCCCGATTTTCGCCGTTTTTTCGCGATTCGAAGTGCCGAGCCTCTGGTACTTTCCAAAATTCATGCTTTTGAGACACCAAATCCTCTGACATCCGTCCAAAACACGGGTCAATCATCAAGAGTATCAAAAACAATATTGATCGCCACCCGGTCAACAAAAAAAAAGTGTGCTTTCTACCCGACCGATCGAGAAATCGACAGGACAGATGGCACCGACCCACTGTTGGCAACAAACACCTGAAATTATATGGTCATCTGATGTCGATCTACATGAAGATCCATCGATGATCATCGACAGAAGAATCCCAAAAGACGCGGCACGGCCCGCGACTCTTCAACTGCTTGGCGACCACTTAATGCGATTAATTGACTAGCTTTATTACAGTCATGAATCCATTTCTTTGGACGGCCCAATCAGAAGCAAGCATTCGGGAGTTACAAGTCAAGAGACTCATGGCATTTAACCCATGAAACTCCTCCCATCATGGCGATTAAAGGCGATTAAATGCCCTCAATCTCCTCCGGCCAATCAGAAGCCAAGAAAAAGGAGTTACAAAATAAAGAATTCAATTTTGTAACTCCTCCCTTTATGTAGCTTTATGACAATTAAAGCTCATAAACCCTCCTAAATGGCCACCTAAAAGCCTATAAATAGGAGAGCTCTCCAAGAAGAAAGGATCATCACAAAAAAAGCACAAACACACAGACAGACAAGGCACAGAAATCCAGAGAAAGAAAAAAGAGAGAAAGCTCTGCGGAAGTACTACACCGACCACCGCAACAAGGTGACAAAAGTCCCTTGGGGGGTACTCCCCCCCAAGGTCCTTGCCTTCTCCTTCTGCCTCCGATGGCTTAGACGTGGCTTTTCAGCCCGTCTACTCGGCTTTTTATTGGACATAGGACCTTCTTTTGGTCTTTGTTCTCTAAAAACTTGAGGTTATAGCCAAGCCAAGCGAATCAATAGCATCCTCTGTTCTCATCTGCATGGATGATGGCGAAGCCCACATATGGCTTGCGACCGTCAATCTAAACGAGTCCCCCACAATCTCCTGAGAAGTTAGATCCTCCTTTTCTTGCTTTTCATTGTAGTTTGTATTTTTTCAAAAGAGACAAAAATCACAACTCTTTTCTTTCATTATTGATAAGGATTGTAAATCGGCTATAAACGCCAAAATCGGCTATAAACGCCAAAAATCGGCTATAAACGCCAAAATTGGCTATAAATGCAAAAAAAAAATCGCCTTTCATGGCAAACCAAGAAAATGTCTCTTTTCTTAAATATATGTGCAATGGAAAACTTGAAAGAAGTTGATTTCCTTTTTACTTGCGAAGGTTGATCTCCGGATCACCACTTGCAATTCCAAGTAAAATAGAAAATCTGGCACACCCTCACAAAAAAAAAAAATGTTGATGCACGCCCTTGCCCCCCGGTTACGAAAGGGTCGGAACCAAATGGACTCCCACGTCCGCCGACCTCGGTAGAACCGAGCAGGAGCGCGGTCCATCACCATCCCTTTTTTCTTTTCTTTTCTTTTTTTTTGTTTTCTTTCCCTCTTTTTTTTTGAGAAAGTTTTCTTTTTTTCTTCTTTTTTTTTTTGCTCATCATGATAATGCATATTTTTTAACCAAGATGTTCATGCATGTATATTTTTGTAAATTGAATTGTAGCATGATGTGATAGCATACCTGAAAGTTTTAACCAATTTGGGAATTTGGAGCTCGCAGCGATGTTGAGCCCTTCCTGATTTTGCGGGGACTTTGAGTTTTCGAAAGTTTGGAGTTTCGGAGCTCGCAGCAATGTTAAGCCCATCTTCAAGCTTTCTATTTCTTTCGGGATAGTTCATTTTCTTCGGAATTGCCCCGTCAACATGTCAAAATTTTGCAAGATTTATTTTTAGCGAGATTCTGTCATTTTGATGCTTGATTTTTTTCTTTTCCATCCCTTGCTGGTGGTTCCTCCAGAACGAACAAGGGTAAAGAGCATGCTACAAGCATACCTCGTCGATTTGCTAGATCTTCTAATCCGGCCGTTCAGCAGGCCTTTGAGAAGGTCCAGTATGTTGAGAGAAATCTTGAAGAATGCGACTCCCTCAACAGAGGTGAGATGAGGCAGTGACTGATCACTCTCAAGTGAGAGGAATTCTATAAGATCATGGTAAGCAGTCGTTCATGGGTGATGGAAGATCAGAGTGTTTTACCCAAGCCTACCTTCTTCTTTGGTGATGCCGTCCCTGATGACATGACATACCAGAGGAGATGTTTTCAGTTCTCTTTCACAGCAGATGGTGAGAAGAAGACTGTTGTTACCCGGTCGACGTTTGATCGCACCGTCTCGATCATGAGCTTTGCCCCCACGTGCTCTAAGAGGGAAGATCCTCCAAGCTGGGTGAGAAGGACAAATGTAATCAAGACTGGGGTTTTCGTTGGCGGTTCTCCTGGATATACGGAGAGGTCGCCTATTGACATGGACCTGTTGATGCCATCCAGCGGCTACCAGGGCTCTGATTATCCGTCGGTCGATTTGAGACCGGTGGGCCTTGGTATTTTCAGCGGTGACGGCAGCAATTGGATAAAGCCTTTTCGACTTCGTGGCCGTTTCAATGCTGACTCCGAGTGGAAGTCGTGGACTGATCGCCTCCTGCTGATTGGTGGCGCCGTATTGAAGGAAACCGGGATTTTTGATGCGGTCCGCGCCTTTAGGGAGACCGTGATCTTTTCCGACGAGGCCTTCATGGCTATGCTGGAATCATTCCTCCCACAAACCAATACCTTCGTTGTGATGAATGGTGAGAATGGTTTCTCTTTGAAGGAGCTAAGCGCCATTACTGGATTGCCCATCCTTGGCAAACTTTATGAGGAGTTTATGCCGATTGACTGCGTCCTTGAGGAGCAGCCTGAGGAGTTCAGGCTTCTGTACTTTCAGCTTGTTGCATTCTATGATTTTTTGAAGGAGAAGGAAGGCTTGAAAGTTAGATCCAGCAGTTGGAAGAAATCTAGCTCTTTGTTCCCTAACTTTTTTGATAGTAGGAAGTCTTCTGATAGTGCGACCTAGGAAGCCAGGGTTTGTGGCATTGATAGTCGGGGTTTTTTGAAAGCCAATGTTTTGGTTTGTGGCATTGATAGCCGGTTTTGTTTTGTGGCGTTGATAGCCGATTTTGTGGCATTTATAGCCTGTTTGTGGCATTGATAGCCGGTTTGTGGCATTTATAGCTTGTTTCGGTGGCATCTATAGCCGGTTTTGGTTTTTAAAAATGCAAGTATCGACTAAAAGTCGCCTCCCTGCTGAATGTTCTTGTAAGTATCGATGGAATGTCGCATCCTTGCTCATTCGGTTGCGAGTATCGATGGAATGTCGCATCCTCGCGGATTTGGGTGCAAGTATCGATGGAATGTCGCATCCTTGCTTTTCAAATTTTTTTTTTTGCGGGTACTGACTTGATGTCGTTTCCCCATGATTTTTGAAATTTGTGGTTTTCTCGAACCTTTGGGTTATGGATATCAACTGAAATGTTGCGTCTCCATGGTTTTTTTTTTTTTTTTAGGTTTTTTCGAACCTTTGAAATTTTGGGTTGTGGATATCAACTGAAATGTTGCATCTCCACGATTTTGGATTTTGCAAGTATCGACGAAATGTCGCTTCCCTGCAATTTTGGAAGTGTCGAACGTGGTTCATATGCTTTCGATTTGTGCGAGTATCGACTAAGCGTCGCTTCCTCGTGGTTTTTTGAAAAACCAATTTTTTTTTGTTTAAAGACACGAGGGTCATAAGTTTTGACCTAAAACCATTTTGGCGGTAAAAGGCAGGGTGGACTATGGTGGAAATCCCTGAATCCGGATTTTGTTTCAGACCATGAATTTTGGGTTCAAGGGTTGAAAATTTTGGTCAAGTTAGGGAAAGGTTCCTAAACTTGGGTTTTTTTTTTAACAATGAAACGATGAAAGTAAGCATTGTTTTAAATTTCTAGAAATTTCAACATTTGATATGAAAATTCTAAAAAAAAAGGGTGGGTTTAGCGAGCGTGTACCTGGAAACCGGTTTTGGCCATACAGGCATTGCTCTTACCAAGTTGGGTAAGTCTTCAAGGGTAGTACCACTTTAAGAACTTGCCGTTGATGGGCAGCATACATCTGTCGCCTTTCATGTTTAGGAGTGCGTATGCGCCGTTGGAGAAAACCTTGTCGATGACGTAGGGTCCCTCCCATTTTGGCTCAAATTTGCCTTTGGACTTGTGAGCGAAGACCATTGGTCGTTTTACCGCAAGAACCAAGTCACTCTTTTTGTTGGCGCGTTGCCTGACCTTTTTATCGAAAGATCCTGCCATGCGTGCTTGGTAAAGTTCAATGCTTTGTTGAGCTTCGAGCCGTCTCTCATCGAGATTGTCCAGCTCATGGAGTCGCAATTTGACATTGCTTTCTTGAGTCATGTCATTTTGCAAGGATACCCTCAAGGAAGGAATTTGTACTTCCAAGGGTACGACAGCTTCGCATCCATATACCAAGGAGAATGGCGTGCTATGGGTTGGTCCTCGAACGGTGGTTCAATAGGCCCACAAAGCTTCAGACATTTTGTCGCTCCAGTTTCTTTTGTGGCTAGAGACCATTTTTTTGAGGATTTTGCAGAGTGTCTTGTTGAAAGCTTCTGCTAACCCGTTTGCTGCCGGATTGTATGGAGTCGAAGGATAGCTTTGGATTTTGTATTTGTCGCAGAACCTGTAGAATCGATGATCCCGGAATTGTGGTCCGTTATCATGGACGAATCTTTTGGGTATGCCGAAACGACAAATAATGTTGGTGCGCAGGAACTGAAGGACTGATGAGGTCTTCATTTCGTTGAACGCAAATGCTTCTGACCACTTGGAGAAATAATCCGTAGCGGCGAAGATGAAGCGATGACCTTTGCTCGAAGGGGGGGAAATAGGACCTATGATGTCCATACCCCAGGCTTCGAAAGGCCATGAAATCGCTGTAGGATGCAGCCATTCTGGAGGCATGTGAATGTAATCTCCATGTACTTAGCATTGTTGGCAGCGCTTAGTAAATTGCATTGCGTCAGCTACCATGGTAGGCCAGTAATAACCTAACCTTTTTATCTGATCATAGAGCTTGGGACCAGCCTGATGAGCTCCGCAAAGACCAGCATGAACTTCTTTGAGTGTTTCTTCAGCCTCTTGTTGTGACAAGCAGCGTAGAAGTACTCCGTTGGAGGATTTCCTATAAAGGATTTTTGAAGGAATATCCAAATGAAAGCTTGGGGTTTGCCTTTGGATGCTTACCCGTTCTTTTGGATCTTCAGGTAGGATTCCGAACATAATGTAATCAATGAACGGATCCCTCCAGTCGCCGATTGAAGTTTGAAGGATTGAAATCCGACTTCCAACCACTTGGTTGCATTCAACAACTGCTTGGTGTGTGTTAAGAGGAGGAAGGATTATTCTTTCGCACACTGTCATTTGCATGTTTTCCCCTTCCTGGATTGCCATGGATGCGGCAAGTCCAGCTAGGGCATCTGCACGTATATTTTCACCTCTACGAATGTGGGTGATGTGACAGATGTCAAACTTTTGCAGAAGCGATTGTGCTTTGTTGTAATAAGGCAGCAAATCTGGCTTCCTGACTTCAAATTTCCGATTCATCTGGTTGACGATCAGTTGAGAGTCTCCAAAGACTTCCAGCATGGTGATATCGGATTCGATGGCGAGTTCCAATCCTAGGATCAGAGCTTGATATTCAGCTGCATTGTTTGTGCATGGTTCCAGTAGTGAGAACGCGTGTGGAATCATGTATTTGTCGGGGCTAACAAAGAGGATGCCAACTCCCGAGATCAGCTGTCTTTTTTCATTTGTCCTGGTTGCACCTTCAAAGTACATGTCCCAGGAGGCACCTTGTGAGAAAGTCTCCACATTGTAGACTGGTTCGTCTGGGAGATCATCTTTGAGCTGAGAATCTTTAGGCAATGGATGCTCTGCGAGGAAGTCTGCTAGAGCTTGCCCTTTGATTGCCTTTTGTGGTACATACCTAATATCAAATTGTGACAGAAGGATGGACCATTTTGCCAGTCGAGCGTTGAGAGAACCTGCCTTTGTGACAAGGACCTTCAAGAGGTTGACCCTCGAGACCAGGTATATTGTGTTGGAAAGCAAGTAGTGACGCAGCTTTTGTATGGCGAACATCACTACAAGACATTCTTTTTCGACTGGAGAGTAGCGATGCTCTGCACCTACTAGCATGCGGCTGAGGTAATATAGAGCAGCTTCTTTTCTTTGATCATTTTCTTACGCAAGCAGAGCTCCTAAAGAGTGATCAAGGGCTCTTGTGTACAAGATGAATGGTTTTCCAATGGTAGGAGCAGCTAACACTGGAGGTTTTGTCAGGTATGACATGATGTCTTGGAAAGCAGCTTCACAGTCAGCATCCCAGACAAAGTTTACACCTTTTTTCATCAACCGGGAGAATGGACGGCATTTCCCCGAAAGATTAGAGATGAACCATCTGATGTCGGCCAATCTCCCTTGAAGCCCTTTGAGTTCTCTCAAGGTTCTTGGAGAGGGCATTTCTAGAATGGCTTTGACTTTTATAGGGTCAAGCTCTATTCCAGCTTTCCGAACTAAGAATCCGAGGAACTTACCCGACGAGACGCCGAAGAAGCATTTCAAAGGATTCATTCGCAGTTTGTGTTTGCGAAGCCGGAGGAAGACTTCTCGAAGGTCTTCGAGATGATCTTCTTTTCTTTTACTTTTGACGGCGAGGTCATCAACGTAACATTCAACCATCTTGTGATTCATATCTTGGAATATTTTCATCGTAGCCCTCTGATATGTGGCACCCGCATTTTTCAGACCAAATGGCATGACAGTGTAACAATACACGCCAAATGGGGTCCGAAAAGATGTATGTTTTTCATCTTCAGGATGCATCTTTATCTGATTGTAGCCAGAGAAAACCATCCATGAATGTCATTCGCTCGAATCCACAGGTATTATCAATCATTACCTCTGGTATGGGGTGCGGAAATTCATCTTTTGGGCATGCGCCATTCAGGTCTCTATAGTCAATACAGACCCTGATCTGCCCGTTTTTCTTTGTCACGGGGACAATGTTGGCCAAACCATTCAGGATGTTGTTCCTCACGGATGAAGCCGATGCCTTTGAGTTTTTGAACTTCTTGTTCAATTTTATCCATCACATCTGGACGGAATCTTCTTTGGCCTTGCTTGACAGGCTTGATGTCTTCTTGAAGATTGAGTTTGTGAACCGCTATTTTGGGGTCTAAGCCAGGCATTTCAGCATAAGACCATGCAAAGCAATCAACGAACTCACGAAGAAAGGCGATATACTCGGGTAACTCATCATCCTTTATATTCTTGCTTATGAATACAGGACGTGGGTTATCTGGTGTTCCCAAGTCTATCTTTTGAACAGGATATTCTGTTGGAAGGTTCGAAGGTGGTTCCTCCACAATATTTTCGGAGGCTTCCAGCTCAACGAAACCTTCTGGGTTTTCAAAGGCATTTCCAGACCAAGGTTTTGTTCCTTTCCACGGGTCTTCTTGATCGGTAATTTTCCCAAGGCTTGCTATGAGATGATCCCAATCGCCTGTTGAAACCGGGTCGAAGTTGGCTACTTCTTTTGGAGATGAGAGTTCTTCTGGGTCAGAAGACCACACGTCTGTGCCATCGGACAACTCCTCTTCATTTTTGGAGAAATCGTGCCAATTGGATGAGCTTCCTGGATCTTTGTCAGGTGACTCATTAAAGAGATATCCAGGGAGATCGATGTCTTCATGGACTTGAGAAGTTGAGGCTTGGTCAGTATATTGACTTTTAAGCCTTTGTGTCAACTGTCTCAGGGGAGTGTCGGGATCATACCCTAACCCGTGTGAAGACTTTTCTACATAGCCATAGAGTCTCCAATCTTCCAGCTGGCTTGTTGGTCAAGACGGGCCCCAATGGTGTGAGAATACCGCGTCCTTCTCCCAAACCGACTGGGTTTTGAGCGTCATAGCCCATTTTCTTCATAATAGCTCGTGCCACAGAACTATATAAGGATAGTTGAGGCATACCTTCATTTTGGAAAAGGTTCAAGCATGGAGTTTGATGAAGAAGCATCCGATCTATGGAAGAAGATCGGCTTTTCCTTTGCTGAAGTTGCTGGAATAACGAAGGAAGCTGACGTAGGATCTTCTATGTCAGAAGTTGTCTCCATTGGAGTAAGAGCAGGCTGAACTTGCTGAGTGCCAGCTTGGCTTGACGATGTGTCGTTTTCTGGCTCTGAATCCGAATCCGTGTCTTGCATGATAGACACGAAAGAGACAACAAATTTGCCCCCAGGCTTTTGCTTTACCATCTTCACTTTAGTTGTGATGACCAAAGGTTTTGAAGGTTTGAGGGAGATGATGAACGGAGTTTGAATGCTCTCTTCGGATTTACCGGATGATTTGTTTTCTTCCGGCGATTGTTGAGGAGCCTTGCCTTTATTTTTCTGGGGATTTTCGGCAAAGGGTGATGTGTGCTTCTCCTCTTCTTCTTTTTCACCTTCATACATTTGTGAGTCTGCAAAGTAGACTTCTTTACCTTTGAAGGGTTTTCTATCTGCAAAGACTCGATGTATCATGCCGTCGTCGCCAACAAACTTGATGCATTGATGTAGAGTTGAAGGGATAACACCATTCTCGTGGATCCAAGGGCGTCTGAGAAGGATGTTGTAGCATGAAGGGGTTTTTATTGCATACACAATGACCTCAGGGATAAGATCACCGATCTGCAACTTGAACTTGATTTTGCCGATAGGCCTTTGAGTACTTCCATGTATCCAAAGATAGATACAGATGTGTGGCTCAGCTTGTTGGGTGGGATGCCCAAGTCTTCGAGAGCCGATGTGGAGATGAGGTTGAGTGCAGAACCTGGGTCGATCTGATCTCTGTGCATAGGCATTTCCTTGATGTACCCTGTGAAGTACAGGGGTCGGTTGTGCCTGGTTTCGCCAAGTAGGAGATCGTCCTTTGTGAAGGCGATGGTTGCACTGGCTGCTTTTTTAACCGAGAGGCATTCAATGCATGATCCCTCAGTTTTCTTCTTTTCTCCCTTTGAGGAAGCTTCTGAGTTTTTGACTCGGTAATCAATTTCAATTTGGAGGACTTGCGGGGCATGTTTGTCGACATCCTCATTCAGCTTTTGTAATTCTGAAATGAGATTATCACGAGTGTGGGGAGACATTCGCAACAAATCTATGATGTGCAGACGTGCAGGTATGTGCTTGAAGTGTTCAATCAAGTCATACTTGAAAGCCTCCTTAGGGCCTGCATGTTCATCATTGTTGCCACTAGGGGCGCTTACAACATTTTTTCCCGAAGGATTTACATATGTAAAGGAAGATTGGTTGTAATTTTTGTGGTAGTCCCGGCCAGAGCGAGTGCCTCTACCAACTTCGAGAGCTTCTTGAGAAGGATCTTCGTTTGGAAGATTGTCTTCAGGATCAAAAGGCTGTCGTTTTTCATTTGCTGAGGATGTATCAGCAGCGAAGTTGCCATCATCAGTGATTGTGTTGCACGGAGCATTTTCGGGGAACAAGTTCTGAACAGCATCCAACAACCTTTCTTCTTCGTTGACCAATTCATCGTCCCAAGCATCAATAGCCGGGAATTCCTCAGTTAGGAAGGGTGTGAACTTTGAAGTCACGGTCTCAGGAAAAGAAACCTGAGATGAGGTGGCTTCAGAAGATGCATTGCTAGGCGTCGCCGGAGTGTAAGTGCTCTCATCAGACGATGTTTCGGAAGAGCTATAATCCCGAATTATCACATTACAGGAAGCTCTGCCGGGAGACGTTGTCTGATCAGAGTCAGACTCATGCTCGGATGTAAGAGGATCGTCTATCCAGTAATTTTCTCCATTTTCAGGAGTTAAGGGAGGATGTACCTGATGGTCTTCAGGGACTTCAGGCTCTGGATTGTGAGGAAGCTCGTTGACGCAGTCTTGCTCTTGTTCTAGAGCGAGACGCTGCAAGATCCTTGCATATCCTTCAAGATCAGGCATGGTTGCCAAACCTTCTTCTTCATCAACTCTTTGTGGCTCAACATGGTTGATTTCCACTGGAGCAATGAGAGGTGCTGGGTCAGCAGCATCTTCTTGTATAGCCTCTGGGTCTTCTTCATCATTAGACCAGGATCCTTGTGGCTGTAGGGTGTTATACCAGATTACTTGCATAAGATGATACTCAGGAACCCATTCTTCATCGGAGAGATATTCTCCTGTTTCAAGGGACTCCTCCCACTCGTCTGTGTAATTGGATTCGAATCCATCATCGGTGTCGCTGGACTCGTATCCATCAATGGAGAATCCAACTATCGAATTACAAAAGTATGATGCCTCCTGCGGGGCTACTTTGAATTGAGGTGGCATGAAATCACTAAGAGTGAATTTTCTTACCCCCTTTGAAGTCTCTGGAAGGGATGTTTTTGTTCCCTCCAGTGAAGCAGTAAAGGAAGCCTCTGCCTTTTCTTTGACTTCTTGTTTTGGCTGAGTCTTCTCTTGCCGTTTGAGTTTAAAGAGATATTTCCTACCCTGCCTTCGCTGTTGAGTTGTAGGCTTTGTTTTCACGACCTCCCAATTTTCATCTTCCAGGAGATCGGGATGTACCCATATGGGTTGTCCGTCTGGTGTCGGGTAAGGAACCAGTTCCTCGGACGCTTAGATTGAGTTTATCACCTTGAAGGAAGTAGTGATCTTCTTCTTCGGTGATTTTGATGTTTGTCCACACGTCACCATTGTTGACACCAAAAATGTCACTTTGCCTCTTCAAGATCCAAAGAGCTACATGAAGTCGCAACCTGCCATAAATAGGCAATGCTACTTCCAAAAATCAAATCTTGTCAGAATCAAACAAAAATTGCAAGATTCTTCAAGACAGCCAAAAGAGGAGTACACAAGAAGTTTCGGGCCATTTCAAAATCATTTGGCCTAACTTCGCTTCTCCGACAGCCGAAAAGGAGCTCTCGGCGGCAAAAGCATCGGAGACACCAAATCTTCGATCAGAGCCGATGGATGGTCTCAAAATACTTCCAAAAGGCTCCACGTCAAGTTCCGAGTCAAACCGACAACGTTTGACCCTACATCAACCCTCGAACAGCTAAATCAAGCCTCTCGGCGGCGAGAACGACCGAGGCCATTACTCATCAGATAGAGCACATGGACGGCTTCAAAATGCTTATAAAGGGCTACACGTCAAATTTCAGGTCATTTCCACAACATTTGACCATAGTTTGACGCTCGGAAGCCAAATCAGGCCTCTCGGTGGCAAAGCTCTCCGGGACCATGGTTTCCAAGACAGAGCCTATGGATCATTTTAAAATGACTCCAATAGGTTCCCTGTCAAATTTCAAGTCAATCGGACATCGGTTGACCGCACATCAAACCGCGACATCTTCATCGCGACAAAAGCAAGTCTACTGGTGATAGGACCCCAAACGGCTTCAAAACTCAAACAAAAGCCTATGGTTTGTCTTATTTATTGCTCAGGAGGCTTCACACCAAATTTCAGGTCATTCCGACATCGTTTGACCCAGTTTCAGCTTCTGACGGAAAATCGGCAGCTCTGCGCGACAAAGTCTTCGGCTTTCTCAGGAAATTGGAAACTTTGCAAAATAAAATGCAAGGATTCTCATCAGGTTTCCTACAAAAAAATCAGGCCAATAAATGGTCAAAATGTCAAGAAAAAATACAGAAGAAAAAAGAATCGAAAAACAGCAAAAACGGACACAAAACGGGACACAAAGGGGGGAAAACCCCCCTAGGGTCGCAGACCCCTGCGACCCTGGCCCAGGGTCGCAGACCCCTGCGACCCTGGCCCAGGGTCGCAGACCCCTGCGACCCTGGCCCAAGGTCGCAGGCCCCTGCGACGCCCGGGGTGGCCGGGAAGGCCTCGGAAACCCCGATTTTCGCCGTTTTTTCGCGATTCGAAGAGCCCAGCCTCTGGTACTTTCCAAAATTCATGCTTTTGAGACACCAAGTCCTCCGACATCCGTCCAAAACACGGGTTAATCATCAAGAGTATCGAAAACAATATTGATCGCCACCCGGTCAACCAAAAAAAGTGTGCTTTCTACCCGACCGATCAAGAAATCGACAGGACAGATGGCACCGACCCGCTGTTGGCAACAAACACCTGAAATTACATGGTCATCTGATGTCGATCTACATGAAGATCCATCGATGATCATCACCAGAAGAATCACAAAAGACGCGGCACGGCCAGCGACTCTTCAGATGCTCGGCGACCACTTAATGTGATTTATTGACTAGCTTTATTACAGTCATTAATCCATTTCTTTGGACGGACCAATCAGAAGCAAGCATCCGGGAGTTACAAGTCAAGAGATTCATGGCATTTAACTCATGAAACTCCTCCCATCATGGCGATTAAAGGCGATTAAATGCCCTCATTCTCCTCCGGCCAATCAGAAGCCAAGAAAAAGGAGTTACAAAATAAAGAATTCAATTTTGTAACTCCTTCCATTATGCGGCTTAATGACAATAAAAGCCCATAAACCCTCCTAAATGGCTACCAAAAAGCCTATAAATAGGAGAGCACTCCAAGAAGAAAAGAGAGACAACGAATCACAGACAACGAATCAGAGACAACGAATCACAGACAACGAATCACAGACAGAAGCACAGAAATTCAGAAAAGAAAAAGAGAGAAAACTCTGCGGAAGTTCTACACCGGCCACCGCTACAAGGTGACAAAAGTCCCTTGGGGGGTACCCCCCCAAGGTCCTTGCCTTCTCCTCCTGCCTCCAATGGCTTAGATGTGGCTTTTCAGTCCGTCTACTCGGCTTTTTATTGGACATAGGACCTCCTTTTGGTCTTTGTCCTCTAAAAACCTGAGGTTATAGCCAAGCCAAGCGAATCAATAGCATCCTCTGTTCTCATCTGCATGGATGATGGCGAAGCCCACATATGGCTTGCGACCGTCAATCTAAACGAGTCCCCCACAATCTCCTGAGAAGTTAGATCCTCCTTTTCTTGCTTTTCATTGTAGTTTGTATTTTTTCAAAAGAGACAAAAATCACAACTCTTGTCTTTCATTATTGATAAGGATTGTAAATCGGCTATAAACGCCAAAATCGGCTATAAACGCCAAAAATCGGCTATAAATGCCAAAAAAATCGCCTTTCACGGCAAACCAAGAAAAATGTCTCTTTTCTTAAATATATGTGCAGTGGAAAACTTGAAAGAAGTTGATTTCCTTTTTATTTGCGAGGGTTGATCTCCGGATCACCACTTGCAATTTCAAGTAAAATAGAAAATCTGGCACACCCACACAAAAAAAAGAAATGTTGATGCACGCCCCTGCCCCCTGGTTACGAAAGGGTCGGACCTGACGGACTCCCACGCCCGCCGACCTCGGTAGGAACCGAGCAGGAGTGCGGTCCATCAAGCTGGCACACCCGGTGGGACACGTTTATTTGAGAACACGATGCTAGAAATGAAATATTTGCATATCATATATTTTGCTCTATGGTTATATTTCTTTTCTCGATTCCTTGGCTACTTAATAATTGGTGGCCTATGTTGAATTCCGCATCTAAAAAAAATGAGATGAGATTTTTTGTTTGGAAATTTCTAATTCTTTGAATTTATTTCCACTCTTTCTCTTTTAAAAAAAAAAAAAAACAAAAAAAAATCAGATTTTTCAGTTTGGATTCAAAATTGAGAAACTTTGATCCTCTCCCTTCTGGGCACTGGCACTCACGAAAATCGCTGAGACCGTGTTCGGATCGGGGATTGGGCCATTGTTTCTCTTCGATGAGTTCATTAAAGATCTAAAAAAAAAATATATAAAAAAAAATTTTAGATTTCTCAATTTGGATTCAAAATTTAGAAACCTTGATCCGTTCCTATCGTTCATCGCGCTTGCAGAAATGTTGAGCTTGTTCGACTAAGGTTTTGGGCCATCGTTTCTCTTCGATGAGTTTATTAAAAAAAAATATATATATATATATATAAAACAAAAAAAAAGACATAGACCACTAAGGTTAAACCAACTGTGTTCTTTGATCATGGTTGATTCAAAGAAAAGCCTTATCCAGAGTGTGGAGACAGCTTGACTGTTCTAGGCAAGGGTCCTCCAAACGGGTTCATTAAGTAATCCTACCCTTATCTGGGGGCAATTCTATCAATCAAGATTTCATAAGACCGGGTTAGGAGGCCTATGTCTACTCTCTCGTCTTTTAAATAAATTTAAAAAAATAATAATAAATTTTTTTTAAAAAATAAAAATTTAAAAAAAAATAAAAAATAAAAAAAAAATTTCATAAAAAATTCTTAAAATAAAAAAATAAAAAAAATAAAAAAAATAAAAAAAAAGATTTAAAAAAAAAAATCTTCAAAATCTTCAAAAAAAAAAAAAAAAAACTTCCGTCATTTTGGGTTCAGATTGGAGAAATCTTGGTCTTCTCCTTTCTGAGCACTGGCGCTCGCGGAAATCGCTGAGCCCGTGTTCAGATTGGAGTGCCTTTTGCTCTCTTTGATGAACCCGATATTGGCCTTTCAAAAAAAAAACTCGTCATTTTTAGATTCAGATCCGAGAAATCATGGTTCATTTCTTACAGAGCACTGGCGCTCGCGGAAATCGCTGAGCCCGTGTTCAGATTGGAATACCATCTGCTTTCTTTGATGAATCCAATCTTGACCTTTCAAAACAGAGAATCTCATCTCATGGATGCGGTCTCAAAACATTTGTGTCTAGCGGTACTAGTACGCCCTTTCAGGGTCTACTGTATTACGACCGGCACATCTGTAACTCCAACTTTATATTCTTCTTACCTCGAGCAAGCTCTGCTTCTCGATAAGTCAAATTTAAGTTCACAATTGCTTCTAGCAGTCACTGGGACGCTCATTCTGGGCTTACCATACCTGCGATCAGAACAATTGTACCCTCTATGGCATTTTGCCTTCTTCATGTTGCTTGGGTCATCTTCCTCTAGCAATTTGAAAAGACGAAACCATAGAACTTCCCATTTATGATCATTATATTCTTGTGATTACTAATGGATGTGGTCTTGTTTCAGAAATTTTTGAAAAACTAACAATGGCAGCTTCACTAACCATTACTTTCGATGAAAACAAGCACCAACTCACGCTTTAACAGAAGCAAACCGTGTGCACTTACAAGCGCCCCATCAGCTGCCGAAGCATCAACTCCCTCGGCAACTCTCTGAACTCCGGGTCGACCTCGACTCCCCGGACTATCGTCTTTGGGACGCTGGGACCATTCCCACTTCATGAGGAACAAACTGCTCCCTCCAAGAAGCAGAAACTCGCCTCTCAACGTGTCACTACCGTGACACCAAAGGCGAGCACCAGAAGGCCTGAAGCCCGTGGCAGCCCCACGAAGCCTCGACTTGCAAGCAACCAAGTCTATCCCAAGACTTGGTCCCCAAGACCTTCACCAAAGCAAAGAAGGTCCCAAACATCCACTAAGCCAGCATTCCTGGCCCCACTCAAGGAGAACCAGTTCTACCCTCTTGCCTACATGAAAGAGGAGAGACCCATCTCCAACCTGACTTCCAAGTCATCCCAGCATGAGCCGGCTTGTTCCTACAAGCCCAAAATCAGATCATGCATCACAAGGCCTCTACAACCACCTGCTAAGGCCTACAAACCTGCAGTTCGACCCTTCATCTCTACAGGGGCCGAACTTCAAAAATTCAAAGCTTCGCTGCAACAGGCGAAGGACAGGGTTCGCATCCTGTCATTGCCCAGCTACAAAGAAGACAGGCTCGGCTGCTGCGCCCGAGGGAGCACATCCTTCATCGTCAAAGCCCAGCCAGAGCTGACCGAAGCTCAAATTGCTCGTCGCATACGCCGTCGCGCGTTGTATAGACAAAAGAGACTAGAGAAGCAAAGGGCACAGCCTCCTACACTCCAAGTCTCTCCCAAATGGGTCGAAAAAGAAAGACCCAACCAAGTTGCTGCTGTCCATATGGTTGGAAAAACCAGAAGGTGCCAAAAATCAGCAACAAAAATCCATGTCCGACGTCCGATGACCCGCAGCGTCTCAAGGACAAGAAGACATTCAGAAGAATCCCCTGCTCCTTCAAGCAAAGGACAGCAGAGTGATCCTTCCTCAAGCTCTTCTTAAAAAAGAATGAGCCCCAGCTCAGTCACCAGGACAGTTTTCTTCGTTCGAATCACGAAGGATGAATGTCTTGGCTACAAATTCTGAGCCACCACCCCGCAATCCACCTCCAGAAGATGCGATCACCCGCATCCAGCAGTTGGAACAGGGCCAGCAGAGGATTGAAACTCTGATGGAAAACCTTCTCCTCGCCTTCCAAAATCAGGCGAACAATGAACATCCTCCGAATCATCAAAGCGACGATGTAAATGGAGAAGAAAATGAGTCACGCGCCCTTACCAAAAAGGACGTAGACAGTATCCTCACCAAAGCAAAAGAAGAGGATATACTCAAGGAGCATGGGATCAAGCCACCATATCCCTTATGGATGGACTCGGTCCCGTTCCCCACCAAATTTAAGCATCCTACTCTCCAAACATATACGGGGAAAGGATCAGCCAGACAGCACGTCATCCACTTCAAGATCCTGACGGGAGCTATCACGGATCAAGATGCACTCAAGATCCGCCTTTTTGCAAGTACCCTAAAAAGGTACAGCCTTCGATTGGTACTCCACTCTGCCGGAGGACTCAATCCAAAACTGGGCCATGCTAGAGACACGCTTCCTGACTCACTTCAAAGGTGAGGATCACCCCGCTACTATGGCTCAGCTGTGCAGCCTAAAACAGGGGGAGAATGAATCAACATATGACTTCATTCACAAGTGGAAAGCAATGGCATACAATGCTCTGATGTATTGCCACAAGCGTTGCTAGTCGACATTTGCCGAAACAACATAAGAGCCAGAATCCGCTCCATGATCATCGGCAACAAATCAAAAAACCTGGGAGAACTCCTAGAAACTTCCATGGAAGCTGAAACGGTGATTAAAGACCTCAACAGTCAGAAATCATCAAGAAAAGAGCCAACCGCCATTGCAACCTCTAAACCAAAGAAAAAAGAGGTCCTCAATGTGCAGACCAAGTCAGCTCCTCAGCCACCAAAGAAAGCTGAAAATAAAGTTGCTGGTAAGAGACCTGAACTCTCAGATGCCTTCAAAGAACGAGTAGAGAAGAAATACCCGTTTGATGAAATCTTCGGGGCTCTTGTGGCAAACGGCAAGCTCACCTTGCCTGAACCAAAAAGACCGGGTGATGTTGGCAAAACCAACGATCCTCGGTACTGTCCATACCACCAGATGATCTCGCATCCTCTCAATCAATGCTTCGTTGTGAGAGAGAAAATAAACGAGATGTGGAAAAACGGAGTCATTACCCTTGACAAAAACTATGAGTTTGCCTCCATCAACATGGTGACATGTGGACAAACATCAAAATCACCGAAGAAGAAGATCACTACTTCCTTCAAGGTGATAAACTCAATCCAAGCGTCCGAGGAACTGGTTCCTTACCCGACACCAGACGGACAACCGATATGGGTACATCCCGATCTCCTGGAAGATGAAAATTGGGAGGTCGTGAAAACAAAGCCTACAGTTCAACAGCAAAGGCAGGCTAGGAAACATCTCCTCAAGCTTAAACGGCAAGAGAAGACCCAGCCAAAACTAGAGGTCAAAGAAAAGGCAGAGGCTTCCTTTACTGCTTCACTGGAGGGAACAAAAACATCCCTTCCAGAGACTTCAAAGGGGGTAAGAAAATTCACTCTTAGTGATTTCATGCCACCTCAATTCAAAGTAGCCCCGCAGGAGGCATCATACTTTTGTAATTCGATAGTTGGATTCTCCATTGATGGATACGAGTCCAGCGACACCGATGATGGATTCGAATCCAATTACACAGACGAGTGGGAGGAGTCCCTTGAAACAGGAGAATATCTCTCCGATGAAGAATGGGTTCCTGAATCTCATCTTATGCCAGTAATCTGGTATAACCCCCTACAGCCACAAGGATCCTGGTCTGATGATGAAGAAGACCAAGAAGCTGTACAAGAAAATGCTGCTGACCCAGCACCTCTCATTACTCCAGTGGAAATCAACCATGTTGAGCCACAATGAGTTGATGAAGAAGAAGATCCGGCTCCCATGCCTGATCTTGAAGAATATGCAAGGATCTTGCAGCGACTCGCTCTAGAACAAGAGCAAGACCGCGTCAACGAGCCTCCTCGCAACCCAGAGCCTGAAGTTCCTGAAGACCACCAGGTACATTCTCCCTTAACTCCTGAAAATGGAGAAAATTGCTGGATAGACGATCCTCTTACATCCGAGGATGAGTCTGACTCCGATCAGGCAACGTCTCCCGTCAGAGCTTCCTGTAATGTGATAATTCGGGATTATAGCTCTTCCGAAGCATCGTCTGATGAGAGCACTTACACTCCGGCGACGCCTAGTAATGTATCTTCTGAAGCCACCTCGTCTCACGTGACTTTCACTGAGATGACACCCTCTCAGGTTTCTTCTCCTGAGACTGTGACTTCAAAGTTCACACCCTTCCTGACTGAAGAATTCCCAGCTATTGATGCTTGGGATGATGAATTAGTCAACGAAGAAGAAAGGTTGCTGTTGCTGATTCATCCTCAGCAAATGAAAAACGACAGCCTGTTGATCCTGAAGACAATCTTCCAAATGAAGACCCTTCTCAAGAAGCTCTCGAAGTTGGTAGAGGCACCCGCTCTGGCCGGGACTACCACAAAAATTACAACCAATCTTCCTTTACATATGTAAATCCTTCGGGAAAAAGATGTTGTAAGCGCCCCTAGTGGCAACAATGATGAACATGCAGGCCCTAAGGAGGCTTTTAAGTATGACTTGATTGAACACTTCAAGCACATACCTGCACGTCTGCACATCCTAGATTTATTGCGAATGTCCCCGCACACTCGTGATAATCTCATCTCGGAATTACAAAAGCTGAATGAGGATGTCGACAAATATGCCCCGCAAGTCCTCCAAATTGAAATGGATTACCGGGTCAAAAACTCAGAAGCCTCCTCAAAGGGAGAAAAGAAGAAAACTGAAGGATCATGCATTGAATGCCTCTCGGTTAAAAAAGCAGCCAGTGCAACAATCGCCTTCACAAAGGGCGACCTCCTACTTGGAGAAACCAGGCATAACCGACCCCTGTACTTCACAGGGTATGTCAACGAATTGCCTATGCACAGAGTTCAGATCGACCCAGGTTCTGCACTCAATCTCATCTCCACATCGGCTCTTGAAGAGTTGGGCATCCCACCCAGCAAGCTGAGCCACACATCTGTATCTATCTTTGGATACGATGGGAGTACTCAAAGGCCTATCGGCAAAATAAGGTTCAAGTTGCAGATCGGTGATCTTATCTCTGAGGTCACAGTGTATGCAATAAAAAACGCCTTAATGCTACAACATCCTTCTCGGACGTCCTTGGATCCACGAGAATGGTGTTGTCCCTTCAACTCTACATCAATGCATCAAGTTTGTTGGCGACGACGGCATGATACATCGAGTCTTTGCGGACACAAAACCCTTCAAAGGTAAAGAAGTCCACTTCACAGACTCACAGATGTATGAAGGTGAAAAAGAAGAAGAGGAGAAGCACACAGCATCCTTTGCCGAAAATCTCCAGAAACATAAAGGCAAAGCTCCTCAACAATCACCGGAAGAAAACAAACAATCTGGTAAATCTGAAGAGAGCATTCAAACTCCCTTCATCATCTCCCTCAAATCTTCAAAGCCTTTGGTCATCACAACTAAAGTGAAGAAGGCAAAACAAAAGCCTGAGGGCAAATTTGTTGTCTCTTTCGTGTCTATCATGCAAGACACGGACTCAGATTCAGAGCCAGAAGACGACACATCATCAAGCCAAGCTGACAGTCAGCAAGTTCAGCCTGCTCTTACTCCAATGGAGACAACTTCTGACATAGAAGATCCTACGTCAGCTTCCTTCGTTGTTCCAGCAACTTCAGCAAAGGAAAAGCCGATCTTCTTCCATAGATCGGATGCTTCTTCATCAAACTCCATGCTTGAACCTTTCCAAAATGAAGGTATGCCTCAACTATCCTTATATAGTTCTGTGGCACGAGCTATTATGAAGAAAATGGGCTATGACGCTCAAAACCCAGTCGGTTTGGGAGAAGGACGCGGTATTCTCACACCATTGGGGCCCGTCTTGACCAAAAGCCAGTTGGAAGATTGGAGACTCTATGGCTATGTAGAAAAGTCTTCACACGGGTTAGGGTATGATCCCGACACTCCCCTGAGACAGTTGACACAAAGGCTTAAAAGTCAATATACTGACCAAGCCTCAACTTCTCAAGTCCATGAAGACATCGATCTCCCTGGATATCTCTTTAATGAGTCACCTGACAAAGATCCAGGAAGCTCATCCAATTGGCACGATTTCTCCGAAAATGAAGAGGAGTTGTCCGATGGCACAGACGTGTGGTCTTCTGACCCAGATGAACCCTCATCTCCAAAAGAAGTAGCCAACTTCGACCCGGTTTCAACAGGCGATTGGGATCATCTCATAGCAAGCCTTGGGAAAATTACCGATCAAGAAGACCTGTGGAAAGGAACAAAACCTTGGTCTGGAAATGCCTTTGAAAACCCAGAAGGTTTCGTTGAGCTGGAAGCCTCCGAAAATATTGTGGAGGAACCACCTTCGAACCTTCCAACAGAAGATCCTGTTCAAAAGATAGACTTGGGAACACCAGATAACCCACGTCCTGTATTCATAAGCAAGAATATAAAGGATGATGAGTTACCCGAGTATATCGCCTTTCTTCGTGAGTTCGTTTATTGCTTTGCATGGTCTTACGCTGAAATGCCTGGCTTAGACCCCAAAATAGCGGTTCACAAACTCAATCTTCAAGAAGACATCAAGCCTGTCAAGCAAGGCCAAAGAAGATTCCGTCCAGATGTGATGGATAAAATTGAACAAGAAGTTCAAAAACTCAAAGGCATCGGCTTCATCCGTGAGGAACAACATCCTGAATGGTTGGCCAACATTGTCCCCGTGACAAAGAAAAACGGGCAGATCAGGGTCTGTATTGACTATAGAGACCTGAGTGGCGCATGCCCAAAAGATGAATTTCCGCACCCCATACCAGAGGTAATGATTGATAATACCTGTGGATTCGAGCGAATGACATTCATGGATGGTTTCTCTGGCTACAATCAGATAAAGATGCATCCTGAGGATGAAAAACATATATCCTTTCGGACCCCATTTGGTGTGTATTGTTACACTGTCGTGCCATTTGGTCTGAAAAATGCTGGTGCCACATATCAGAGGGCTATGATGAAAATATCCCAAGATATGCAGCACAAGACGGTTGAATGTTATGTTGATGACCTCGCCGTCAAAAGCAAAAGAAAAGAAGATCATCTCAAAGACCTTCGAGAAGTCTTCCTCCGGCTTCGCAAACACAAACTGCGAATGAATCCTTTGAAATGCTTCTTCGGCGTATCGTCGGATAAGTTCCTCGGATTCTTAGTTTGGAAAGCTGGAATAGAGCTTGACCCCATAAAAGTCAAAGCCATTCTAGAAATGCCCTCTCCAAGAACCTTGAGAGAATTCAAAGGGCTTCAAGGGAGATTAGCCTACATCAGACGGTTCATCTCCAATCTTTCGGGGAAATGCCGTCCATTCTCCCGGTTAATGAAAAAAGGTGTAAACTTTGTATGGGATGCTGACTGTGAAGCTGCTTTCCAAGACATCAAGTCATACCTGACAAAGCCTCCAGTGTTAGCTGCTCCTACCACTGGAAAACCTTTCATCTTGTACACAAGAGCCCTTGATCACTCTTTGGGAGCTCTGCTTGCACAAGAAAATGATCAAAGAAAAGAAGCTGCTCTATATTACCTCAGCCGCATGCTAGTAGGTGCAGAGCATCGCTACTCTCCAGTCGAAAAAGAAATGTCTTGCAGTGATGTTCACCGTACAAAAGCTGCGTCACTACTTGCTTTCCAACACAGTCTACCTGGTCTCGAGGGTCAACCTCTTGAAGGTCCTTGTCACAAAGGCAGGTTCTCTCAATGCTCGATTGGCAAAATGGTCCATCCTTCTGTCACAATTTGATATTAGGTATGTACCACAAAAAGCAATCAAAGGGCAAGCTCTAGCGGACTTCCTCGCAGAGCATCCATTGCCGAAAGATTCTCCACTCAGAGATGATCTCCCAGACGAACTAGTCTACAATGTGGAGACTTTCTCACAGAGTGCCTCCTGGGACATGTACTTTGACAGTGCAACCGGGACGAATGAAAAAAGACAGCTGATCTCGGGAGTTGGCATCCTCTTTGTTAGCCCCGACAAATACATGATTCCACACGCTTTCTCGCTACTGGAACCATGCACAAACAATGCAGCTGAATATCAAGCTCTGATCTTAGGATTGGAACTCGCCATCGAATCCGGTATCACCATGCTGGAAGTCTTTGGAGACTCTCAACTGATCGTCAACCAGATGAATCAAAAATTTGAAGTCAGGAAGCCGGATTTGCTGCCTTACTACAACAAGGCACAATCACTTCTGCAAAAGTTTGACATCTGTCACATCACCCACATTCGTAGAGGTGAAAACATACGTGCAGATGCCCTAGCTGGACTTGCCGCATCCATGGCAATCCAGGAAGGGGAAAACATGCAAATCACAGTGTGCGAAAGAAGAATCCTTCCTCCTCTTAACACGCACCAAGCAGTTGCAGAATGCCACCAAGTGGTTGGAAGTAGGATTTCAATCGTTCAAACTTCAATCGGCGACTGGAGGGATCTATTCATTAATTACATTATGTTCGGAATCCTACCTGAAGATCCAAAAGAACAGGTAAGCATCCAAAGGCGAACCCCAAGCTTTCATTTGGATATTCCTTCAAAAATCCTTTACAGGAAATCCTTCAACGGAGTACTTCTACGCTGCTTGTCACAACAAGAGGCTGAAGAAACACTCAAAGAAGCTCATGCTGGTCTTTGCGGAGCTCATCAGGTTGGACCTAAGCTCTATGATCAGATAAAAAGGTTAGGATATTACTGGCCTACAATGGTAGCTGACGCAATGCAATTTGCTAAGCACTGCCAACAATGCCAAGTTCATGGAGATTACATTCACATGCCTCCAGAATGACTGCATCCTACAGCAATCTCATGGCCTTTCGAAGCCTGGGGTATGGACATCATAGGTCCTATTTCTCCCCCTTCGAGCAAAGGTCATCGCTTCATCTTCGCCGCTACGGATTATTTCTCCAAGTGGTCAGAAGCATTTGCGTTCAATGAAATAAAGACCTCATCAATCCTTCAGTTCCTGCGCACTAACATCATTTGTCGTTTTGGCATACCCAAAAGATTCGTCCATGATAACGGACCACAATTCTGGGATCATCGATTCTACAGGTTCTGCGACAAATACAAAATCCAAAGCTGTCCTTCGACTCCATACAATTCGGCAGCAAACGGGTTAGCAGAAGCTTTCAACAAGACACTCTGCAAAATCCTCAAAAAAATGGTCTCTAGTCACAAAAGAGACTGGAGCGACAAAACGTCTGAAGCTTTGTGGGCCTATCGAACCACCGTTCGAGGACCAACCCATAGCACACCATTCTCCTTGGTCTATGAATGCGAAGCTGTCGTACCCTTGGAAGTACAAATTCCTTCCTTGAGGGTATCCTTGCAAAATGACATGACTCAAGAAAGCAATGTCAAATTGCGACTCCATGAGCTGGACAATCTCGATGAGAGACGGCTCGAAGCTCAACAAAGCATTGAACTTTACCAAGCACGCATGGCAGGATCTTTCGATAAAAAGGTCAGGCAACGCGCCTACAAAAAGAGTGACTTGGTTCTTGCGGTAAAAAGACCAATGGTCTTCGCTCACAAGTCCAAAGGCAAATTTGAGCCAAAATGGGAGGGACCCTACGTCATCGACAAGGTTTTCTCCAACGGCGCATACGCACTCCTAAACATGGAAGGTGACAGATGTATGCTGCCCATCAACGACAAGTTCTTAAAGCGGGACTTACCCAACTGGGTAAGAGCAATACCTGTACGGCCAAAACCGGTTTCCAGGTACACGCTCGCTAAACCCACCCTTTTTTTAGAATTTTCATATCAAATGTTGAAATTTCTAGAAATTTAAAACAATGCTTACTTTCATCGTTTCATTGTTCAAAAAAAAAATATCTAAGTTTAGGAACCTTTCCCTAACTTGACCAAAATTCTCAACCCTTGAACCCAAAATTCAT
The DNA here is from genome assembly GCA_012931725.1 of Litsea cubeba. NCBI lineage: Eukaryota > Viridiplantae > Streptophyta > Magnoliopsida > Laurales > Lauraceae > Litsea > Litsea cubeba. The sequence goes on from CM022946.1 coordinate 38,903,269, forward strand.
GGTTTGAAACAAAATCCGAATTCAGGGATTTCCACCCTAGTCCACCCTGCCTTTTACCGCCAAAATGGTTTTAGGTCAAAACTTATGACCCTCGTGTCTTTAAACAAAAAAAAATTGGTTTTTCAAAAACCGTGGGGAAGCGACGCTTAGTCGATACTCGCACAAATCGGAAGTAAGCGAACCACGTTCGACACTTCCAAAATCGCAGGGAAGCGACATTTCGTCGGTACTTGCAAAATCCAAAACTGTGGAGATGCAACATTTCAGTTGATATCCACAACCCAAATTTCAAAGGTTCGAAAAAACCTAAAAAACTGTGAAGACGCAACATTTCAGTTGATATCCACAACCCAAATTTCAAAGGTTCGAAAAAAACTAAAAAAAACCATGGAGACGCAACATTTCAGTTGATATCCATAACCCAAAGGTTCGAAAAAATCACAAATTTCAAAAATCGTGGGGAAACGACATCAAGTTAGTACCCGCAAAACCAAAATTTTTGAAAAGCAAGGATGCGACATTCCATCGATACTTGCACCCAGATCCGCGAGGATGCGACATTCCATCGATACTCGCAACCGAATGAGCAAGGATGCGACATTCCATCGATACTTGCAAGAACATTCAGCAGGGAGGCGACTTTTAGTCGATACTTGCATTTTTGAAAACCAAACCGGCTATAAATGCCATCAAAACAGGCTATAAATGCCACAAACCGGCTATCAATGCCACCAAAACAAAACCAGCTATCAATGCCACAAACAAAAACTTGGATTTCAAAAAAAACCGGCTATCAATGCCACCAAAACAAAACAGGCTATCAATGCCACCAAAAACCGGCTATCAATGCCATAAACCGGCTATCAATGCCACCAAAACTGGCTATAGATGCCACAAAAAAAAAAACTCGGCTATCAATGCCACAAGAAAAGCTGGCTCTCATGCCAAAATTAGCTTCCATGCCACAAACAAAAACCTGGCTTTCATGCCAAAACAATCATTTGACAAAAGATTTTCACAAAAATGACAACCTTTTGATCAGATCCCATTTAGCAATTACTTTTATCACAAAAAGATTCAAGTGAGCGTAGGGATAACAAAAAAGAAGAGCATCCCATTTAGCAATTACTTTTATCACAAAAAGATTCAAGTGAGCATAGGGATAAAAAAAAAGAGTACCAAAAAAAAATATACATGTGGTACCAAAAAAAAAAAGAAAAGAGAAAGTGTTCACAAGCACTACAAAAAAATAAGTACAAAAAAAAAAATACAAGTGGTACCAAAAAAAGAGAGAAGGATGGTTTCTGTAAAAAAAAATATACAGGAGCTCAATCAAAAATGGTCTCCAGCCAAGAGTTCAGCTCCTCAAGCAAACTTTTAGCCTCAGCCGTCAAGGATTCCAAGGCACGCTTCTTCAGGAACCTGCCATGAGATGCTGGAGTGGGCTGTACCCCTTCTTTCACACCGGGAAGCTTATCCCGAGCAGTTTGCATCGTTCGCTTTCTTCAGATTTCCTTTCAAGAACTCGATTGGCATCTGCAACCAGGTGAATCAGAGCACTCTCCTTGTCGCGAGCCTCTATTATGGCAGTCCACTTGGCAGCGACTTGTGCCTGCAGATGCTCAAGACGTTTCCTAGCCTCATCGACCTCCCTATCAAGGATGTTAAGGTCATGTGTCAGCCCGATGATGGTTAGCTCTTCTAAGTTCTTCTTTCGGACTGCCTGCTTCCTGCTTTCTGTAGCCTCATCCAGGTCAGACTTAGCCTTATCAGCAGGGTCCAGGAACATCTCCTTGAAGAACTGGTCATCAGCCAAACCCACGGTCTCAAACCACTTGTCACCCAGTGCAATGATCCTATCAACGATCGCCCTGGCACCTGTGACATCCAGACCAGCCTCTTCGGCATCACTAAGAATCTCCTGCACATGCTGGATCATGCCAAATCCGGCTTCCAAGTGCCCAGAAAAGAGAGTCTCAATCCAAGAGCTCAGAACTCGCACCACCACCTTCTTCGCAAAAAGAAGAGATGGCCCAGCTGAAGATTCACCCAACTCCGTTGGTCGGCTGCTCATATCATCATCTGTTGGAAGAGTAACAAAAGAACTCTTTCCAGTTGAAGCTACTCCTGCTCGGGAAGGAATGTCAGCACGAGGAATCTCCTCAACATTGTCAGAGCTGGTCCCAAGAGTCTCTATCTCTGGATCAACCTCTGGCATTCCTTGCTCTGGAAGCGACGGACCCCCCTCTGTCACTTCAAAACCTGCCAAAGAAACACAAAAAGGTATGAATATGACCCTATTTGAAAATCATTATCAGGGTTATAACTACAAAATACCTTCTTCGATGACTGGCGGAACACTTTCCTCCTCCATGAACTCATTGGAAGCATCATCAACATTTGCGTCCATCGAGGGTTCAAAGTCATCAGAATCCTGTGGCAAGTCAGCTGGCAAGAAATGTGTTAGCAAACCAAGTCACAGACACAAAAAAAAAGAAGCAAAAAAAGTCGTACCAATTGGAGATTCTGGATTCATTCCAGAGTCCCTCGGTTATTCTTCAAGTGCCTCGACAGGATCCGTCACCACCTCATCGACTGGAACCTCAGGCACCACCAAGTCTTCCTCTGCTAAAAAAAAAAAAAAAAAAAAGCAGAAACAAGAAGCAAATCATAACAAAAAAATCCCATGAAAAGAAATGGAAAGAGAAAAAGGAAGAATCATACCTTCACCAACGGTCTCTTCTTCTCGGCTTCTCTTCTCTGGAGGCTCGTCAGCATCCACTGGCACATCCTCATTGATAGTAAGAGGAACTTCCAAGTCAGGAGAGTCCTCATGCTGCCCCTTGCTGCGATGATGACTCCTCCCCCTCTTACCCCTGCGGGCTCGCTTCTTAGAGGAACCTGCCCCGCTGTCAGAGTCAGGTTTCCCACTTGACTCCTCACTGGATGGTCTACTCTTGCCAGTAGACTCCACGGAAGCTTGCCTCTGTGCCGCTTGCATCCAAGCGCCAAGTTCAGCTTCCTCCTGTTCTAGCTGCTCTAAAGCCTCATCAGGTATTTCTCGAACAGCTTCAGAACCAATGACGCCCTGGTCACCGAGAAAGCCTATCTTGTGCTTCTCTCCAGAAAGGAAGGCCCAAACTTCCTCTCGCCGGATGCCATCCGACTTTCCAAGGCCCTTTCCAGATGCCAGCTTCACATCAAGCTCCTTCTTGGAAAGCCCCCGATATGCCGAAAAGCTCTCCGCGAACTACTTCGCAAAGCCGGCAGTCCGGGAAGTCAGCAACACAGGATAAGAAATCATGGCTGTAGTGTCTTCAGCACTATAGAAAGCCCATGCATTTCTCCCGTCCTGTAAGCCTCCAAAGCACTTCACCATGCTTGAAGGCGCTCCAACAACGCCTTGAGAAAAGCCCAGCTGCAAAGCAAAGTGAGAGGGTACATACGGCTGGATGTCGACGAAAAGATGTCTACGGTACACCATCGTGCCGACACGTATACTGAAAAGCCACTCTCTCTCTGCATTCGTCAAGGAATAATGCCTTCTCGACCCAGCCCTGGTAGAGTCTCGGGAGGCACCAAAATCAAAAGCCTTCTTCCGCAACTCTGGAGAAAGCTTCACTGAAGACTGCCCCATCTCGACGTCCCTGAACCGTCGGATCCTCATGCGGGCAAACAAAAGTGATTCGGACACGGCTTTGCCCTTAGCCAGTCGAATCCTCAGAGGATCATCATCCTGTGCAGCACCTAGCCGGTGGAAGCCAGGACAGTGGTATACATACCACGAATAAAAGATATGGGCTGAAAATACCCTATTCATGGGAAGCCCAAGCCGAACCAGAAAAGCAGCAGCCTGCAGTTCGGTACACAGGTAGGAGTAAAGAGCTGGCACCAAAGCAAGCTGCTCTCCAAACGCCATCTGACAAGCCGGAAAAATACAATGCGGCCTGATGTGCGTTCCATCTCCTCCAGCAAAAATAGCCTCACCAAGCCAATAAGTGAGGTAAACAGCGAGATCTCTCCGCAGTGCAATGTCAGGACATATGGCGTTTGTACTTGCACAGAAATCTCTCAACTCTTCTTGCATGGCCAAGATCTTCTTTGAACTTGGATCCTGAGCTCCGGCTTCTTGGGTCACGCTATCAGAAGACTCCCTGCTATCAGAAAAGTTGGGGAATGAAGAGCTAGAACTCTTCCAACTGCTGGATCTAACTTTCAAACCCTCCTTTTCCTTCAAAAAATCATAGAAGGCAACGAGCTGAAAGTACAGAAGCTTGAACTCCTCAGACTGCCCCTCGAGGACGCTGTCAATCGGCATAAACTCCTCATAGAGTTTGCCGAGGATGGGCAATCCAGTAATGACGCTCAGCTCCTTCAAAGAAAAACCAATCTCACCATTCGTCTCAACGAAGGTATTGGTTTGTGGGAGGAATGATTTTAGCATAGCCATGAAGGCCTCGTCGGAAAAGATCACGGTCTCCCTAAAGGCGCGGACCGCATCAAAAATCCTGGCCTCCTTCAAAACGGCACTACCAATCAGCAGGACACGATCAATCCACGACTTCCACTCAGAGTCAGCATTGAAACGGCCACGGAGTCGAAAAGGCTTGATCCAATTGCTGCCGTCACCGCTAAAAATACCAAGGCCCACCGGTCTCAAATCGACCGACGGATAATCAGAGCCCTGGTAGCCGCTGGATGGCATCAACAGGTCCATGTCAACAGGCGACCTCTCCGTATATCCAGGAGAACCGCCAACAAAAACCCCGGTCTTGATTACATTTGTCCTTCTCGCCCAGCTTGGAGGATCTTCCGTCTTAGAGCACGTGGGGGCAAGGCTCATGATCGAGACGGTGCGATCAAACGTCGACCGGGTAACAACAGTCTTCTTCTCACCATCTGCTGTGAAAGAAAACTGAAAACATCTCCTCTGGTATGTCATGTCATCAGGGACTGCATCACCAAAGAAGAAGGTAGGCTTGGGCAAAACGCTCTGATCTTCCATCACCCATGGACGACTGCTTACCATGATCTTATAGAATTCCTCTCCCTTGAGAGTGATCAGTCGCTGCCTCATCTCATCTCTGTTGAGGGAGTCGCACTCTTCAAGATTTCTCTCAACATACTGGACCTTCTCAAAAGCCTGCTGAACGGCCGGATTAGAAGATCTAGAAGATCGACGAGGTACGCTTGTAGCAGGCTCTTTACCCTTGTTCGTTCTGGAGGAACCACCTGAAAAGGATGGAAAAGAAAAAGATCAAACATCAAAATGACAGAATCTCGCTAAAACAAAATCTGGCGAAATTTTGACATGATGACGGGGCAATTCCGAAGAAAAGGAACTATCCCGAAAGAAATAGAAAGCTTGAAGATGGGCTCAATATCGCTGCGAGCTCCGAAACTCTAAACTTTCGAAACCTCAAAGTCTCCGCAAAATCAGGAAGGGCTCAACATCGCTGCGAGCTCCAAATTCCCAAAATTGCGAAAACTTTCAGGTATGCTATCACATCATGCTACAAATTTAATTTACAATTGAATGCATGCATGAACATCTAGGTTTGCCAAAAAAAAGGGCATTATCATGATGAGCAAAAAAAAAAAAAAAACAAAAAAAACAAAAAAAAGAAAAAGAAAATAAACTTTCTCAAAAAAAAAGGGGAAAGAAAACAAAAAAAAAAGAAAAGAAGAAAAAAAAGGGGCTGGCCCACAGGCCGTGGCCGTACGGATCTGTCCGTACGGCCCACAAAAAAAAACATGAAAAAAAAAAGAAAGAAGAAAAGAAAAGAAAAAACGTGAAAAAAAAGGGAAAACACGTGAAAAAAAAGAAAAGAAAGAAACAAAAAAAAAGAAAGAAGAACTTTTTATTTTTTCCTACAATGGAGTTTTCTTGAAAAAGGGAACTTACTTGAAGCCATTGATGGAGAAGAAGAAGAAAAGTCTTGAAGATCTTGAAGAAGAAGAACTCTTGGTCTTGAAGCCCTCTTGAGATTATTGCAAAAGAAAGTAATAAGAGCAAGAGATCCAACCTCCTTGCTTTTATAGAAGAGAGCAAACCAAAGAAGGAAAGAAGAAAGAGATAAGTGTTACTAATTAGTAACCTTACCAAAAGAAAGAGATTAGAAAGATTCTTTCCCAAAAGAAAGATATCTTGAGGGATTCTCTCCAGTAAAGAAATCAATGAGATATTTTCTCCTAATAGATAGGATCGATGAAGGATTCTTTCCCAAAAGAAAGATATCTTGAGATATCCTATCCCAAAATAAAGGGAATATGAGAGATTCTCTCCAAGTAAAGATATTCTTAGATATTCTCTATCCAAATGAGATATTTTTGGATATTCTTTACAAAAATGACACCATATGAGATCTAAGCCGTTTCAAAAGCTTAAGGTCCCATGGGTTAGCCCATATGAGCCAGGTTTGACCACCTAGGCACTTGAAAAAAAAAAAAAAATTTTTGGGCTTTTAGTCAAAGAGAAATCCCTCTTACCAAGAGCATACAAAAATGGTTCCATGCCTCTTTTGAGTTGATTGGACCATACAAAGAAAATTCCAAGCCCCATGAGCTTCCAAAAATCAAACCATCCAGCCTCATCTACCAAATTGAGCCAAAATCTTGAAATTGACATTCCACAAAAATCAAACCAAATCCTGGTCCCCTAACTTACCACATACAGCCTGTTAGGTCACAAGACCAAAACCAAAAACCAAAATCTGATCCCCTAACTTGCCACATACAGCCTGTTAGGTCACAAGATCAAAACTAAAATTGATCCCCCAACATTCCACATACAGCTTGTTGGGTCACACGATCAAAACCAAACCCGACCCCCTAACCTGCCACATATAGCCTGTTAGGTCACAAGGTCAAAACCCAAATCCACATCCCTGATGTCATCTTCAAAACTTTGCCTCGAGATGGTACGTGACCCTTTCACTACCATAAAATTCCCCTGGAAGCTCAAAAGGCTACAAATACCAAAAGGAAAGACTGCTCAAAGACTCTTGGTCAAGTCACAGGCTCTCCTTCAAAAATCTCTTCGAGGCACATCGACTACAAAGGTTAAGCAACTCGTCGCTGTACCTCGAGAAGGGCATTTGTTGACACAAAAAATGTCACTTTGCCTCTTCAAGATCCAAAGAGCTACATGAAGTCGCAACCTGCCATAAATAGGCAATGCTACTTCCAAAAATCAAATCTTGTCAGAATCAAACAAAAACTGCAAGATCCTTCAAGACAGCCAAAAGAGGAGTACACAAGAAGTTTCGGGCCATTTCAAAATCATTTGGCCTAACTTTGCTTCTCCGACAGCCGAAAAGGAGCTCTCGGCGGCAAAAGCATCGGAGACACCAAATCTTCGATCAGAGCCGATGGATGGTCTCAAAATACTTCCAAAAGGCTCCACGTCAAGTTCCGAGTCAAACCGACAACGTTTGACCCTACATCAACCCTCGAACAGCTAAATCAAGCCTCTCGGCGGCGAGAACCACCGAGGCCATTACTCATCAGATAGAGCACATGGACGGCTTCAAAATGCTTATAAAGGGCTACACGTCAAATTTCAGGTCATTTCCACAACATTTGACCATAGTTTGACGCTCGGAAGCCAAATCAGGCCTCTCGGTGGCAAAGCTCTCCGGGACCATGGTTTCCAAGACAGAGCCTATGGATCATTTTAAAATAACTCCAATAGGTTCCCTGTCAAATTTCAAGTCAATCGGACATCGGTTGACCGCACATCAAACCGCGACATCTTCATCGCGACAAAAGCAAGTCTACTGGTGATAGGACCCCAAACGGCTTCAAAACTCAAACAAAAGCCTATGGTTGGTCTTATTTATTGCTCAGGAGGCTTCACACCAAATTTTAGGTCATTCCGACATCGTTTGGCCCAGTTTCAGCTTCTGACGGAAAATCGGCAGCTCTACTCGACAAAGTCTTCGTCTTTCTCAGGAAATTGGAAACTTTGCAAAATAAAATGCAAGGATTCTCATCAGGTTTCCTACAAAGAAATCACGCCAATAAATGGTCAAAATTTCAAGGAAAAATACAGAAGAAAAAAGAATCGAAAAACAGCAAAAACGGACACAAAACGGGACACAAAGGGGGGAAAACCCCCCCAGGGTCGCAGGCCCCTGCGACGCCCGGGGTCGCCGGGAAGGCCCCGGAAACCCCGATTTTCGCCGTTTTTTCGCGATTCGAAGAGCCCAGCCTCTAGTACTTTCCAAAATTCATGCTTTTGAGACACCAAGTCCTCTGACATCCGTCCAAAACACGGGTTAATCATCAAGAGTATCGAAAACAATATTGATCGCCACCCGTTCAACAAAAAAAGTGTGCTTTCTACCCGACCGATCAAGAAATCGACAGGACAGATGGCATCGACCCGCTGTTGGCAACAAACACCTGAAATTACATGGTCATCTGATGTCGATCTACATGAAGATCCATCGATGATCATCACCAGAAGAATCCCAAAAGACGCGGCACGGCCCGCGACTCTTCAGATGCTCGGCGACCACTTAATGTGATTAATTGACTAGCTTTATTACAGTCATTAATCCATTTCTTTGGACGGACCAATTAGAAGCAAGCATCCGGGAGTTACAAGTCAAGAGATTCATGGCATTTAACTCATGAAACTCCTTCCATCATGGCGATTAAAGGCGATTAAATGCCCTCAATCTCCTCCGGCCAATCAGAAGCCAAGAAAAAGGAGTTACAAAATAAAGAATTCAATTTTGTAACTCCTCCCATTATGCGGCTTAATGACAATAAAAGCCCATAAACCCTCCTAAATGGCTACCAAAAAGCCTATAAATAGGAGAGCACTCCAAGAAGAAAGGAGAGACAACGAATCACAGACAACGAATCAGAGACAACGAATCACAGACGGAAGCACAGAAATTCAGAAAAGAAAAAGAGAGAAAACTCTGCGGAAGTTCTACACCGGCCACCGCTACAAGGTGACAAAAGTCCCTTGGGGGGTACCCCCCCCAAGGTCCTTGCCTTCTCCTCCTGCCTCCAATGGCTTAGATGTGGCTTTTCAGCCCGTCTACTCGGCTTTTTATTGGACATAGGACCTCCTTTTGGTCTTTGTCCTCTAAAAACCTGAGGTTATAGCCAAGCCAAGCGAATCAATAGCATCCTCTGTTCTCATCTGCATGGATGATGGCGAAGCCCACATATGGCTTGCGACCGTCAATCTAAACGAGTCCCCCACAATCTCCTGAGAAGTTAGATCCTCCTTTTCTTGCTTTTCATTGTAGTTTGTATTTTTTCAAAAGAGACAAAAATCACAACTCTTGTCTTTCATTATTGATAAGGATTGTAAATCGGCTATAAACGCCAAAATCGGCTATAAACGCCAAAAATCGGCTATAAACGCCAAAATCGGCTATAAATGCCAAAAAAATCGCCTTTCACGGCAAACCAAGAAAAATGTCTCTTTTCTTAAATATATGTGCAATAGAAAACTTGAAAGAAGTTGATTTCCTTTTTATTTGCGAAGGTTGATCTCCGGATCACCACTTGCAATTCCAAGTCAAATAGAAAATCTGGCACACCCACACACAAAAAAAAAATGTTGATGCACGCCCCTGCCCCCTGGTTACGAAAGGGTCGGACCCGACGGACTCCCACGCCCGCCGACCTCGGTAGGAACTGAGCAGGAGCGCGGTCCATCAACCATGTTGACGGAGGCAGACCCATAGTTTTTATCAAAGGTGATGACTCCGTTTTTCCACATCTCGCTTATTTTCTCCCTCACAACGAAGCATTGATTGAGAGGATGCGAGATCATCTGGTGGTATGGGCAGTACCGAGGATCGTTGGTTTTGCCAACATCACCCGGTCTTTTTTGTTCAGGTAAGGTGAGCTTGCCGTTTGCCACAAGAGCCCCGAAGATTCCATCAACATCTTCATCAAACGGGTATTTCTTCTCTACTCGTTCTTTGAAGGCATCTGAGAGTTCAGGTCTCTTACCAGCAGCTTTGTTTTCAGCTTTCTTTGATGGCTGAGGAGTTGACTTGGTCTGCACATTGAGGACCTCTTTTTTCTTTAGTTTTGAGGTTGCAATGGCGGTTGGCTCTTTTCTTGATGATTTCTGACTGTTGAGGTCTTTAATCACCGTTTCAGCTTCCATGGAAGGTTCTAGGAGTTCTCTCAGGTTTTTTGATTTGTTGCCGATGATCATGGAGCGGATTCTGGCTCTCATGTTGTTTCGGCAGATGTCGACTAGCGATGCTTGTGGCAGTACATCAGAGCATTTGTACACCATTGCTTTCCACTTGTGAATGAAGTCATATGTTGACTCATTCTCCCCCAGTTTTAGGCTGCACAGCTGAGCCATAGTAGCGGGATGATCCTCACCTTTGAAGTGAGTCAGGAAGCATGTCTCTAGCAAGGCCCAATTTTGGATCGAGTCCTCCAGCATAGTGGAGTACCAATCGAAGGCCATACCTTTTAGGGTACTTGCAAAGAGGCGGATCTTGAGTGCATCTTGATCCGCGATAGCTCCCGTCAGGATCTTGAAGTGGATGACGTGCTGTCTGGCTGATCCTTTCCCCATATATGTTTGGAGAGTAGGATGCTTGAATTTGGTGGGGAACGGGACCGAGTCCATCCATAAGGGATATGGTGGCTTGATCCCATGCTCCTTGGGTATATCCTCTTCTTTTGCTTTGGCGAGGATACTGTCTACGTCCTTTTTGGTGAGGGCGCGTGACTAATTTTCTTCTCCATTTACCTCATCGTCTTGATGATTTGGAGGAGGTTCATTGTTCGCCTGATTTTGGAAGGCGAGGAGAAGGTTTTCCATCAGAGTTTCAATCCTTTCATGGCCTTGTTCCAACTGCTGGATGTGGGTGATCGCATCATCTTGAGGTGGATTGCGGGGTGGTGGCTTAGAATTTGTAGCCAAGACGTTCATCCTTCGTGATTCGAATGAAGAAACTGTCCTGGTGACTGAGCTGAGGCTCATTCTTTTTGAAGAAAAGCTTGAGGAAGGATCACTCTGCCGTCCTTTGCTTGAAGGAACAGGGGATTCTTCTGAATGTCTTCTTGTCCTGGAGATGCTGCGGGTCATCGGACGTCGGACATGGATTTTTGTTGCTGACTTTTGGCACCTTCTGGGTTTTCCAACCATATGGACGGCAGCAACTTGGTTGGGTCTATCTGTTTCGACCCATTTGGGAGAGACTTGAAGTGTAGGAGGCTGGGTCCTTTGCTTCTCTAGTCTCTTTTATCTATACTACACGCGGCGGCGTATGCGACGAGCAATTTGAGCTTCGGTCAGCTCTGGCTGGGCTTTGACAATGAAGGATGTGCTCCCTCGGGCGCAGCAGCCGAGCCTGTCTTCTTTATAGCTGGGCAAGGACAGGATGCGAACCCTGTCCTTCGCCTGTTGCAACAAAGCTTTGAATTTTTGGAGTTCGGCCCCTGTAGAGATGAAGGGTCGAACTGCAGGTTTGTAGGCCTTAGCAGGTGCTTGTGGAGGCCTTGTGATGCATGACTTGATTTTGGGCTTGTAGGAACAAGCCGGCTCATGTTGGGTTGACTTGGGAGTCAGGTTGGAGATGGGTCTCTTCTCTTTCATGTAAGCAAGAGGGTAGAACTGGTTCTCCTTGAGTGGGGCCAGGAATGCTGGCTCGGTAGATGTTTGGGACCTTCTCTGTTTTGGTGAAGGTCTTGGGGATCAAGTCTTGGGATAGACCTGGTCGGTTGCTGGTCGAGGCTTCGTGGGGCTGCCACGGGCTTCGGGCCTTTTGGTGCTCGCCTTTGGTGTCACAGTAGTGACACGTTGAGAGGCGAGTTTCTGCTTCTTGGAAGGAGGAGCTTGTTCCTCGGGAAGTGGGAATGGTCCCAGCGTCCCAAAGACGATAGTCCGGGGAGTCGAGGTCGACCCGGAGCTTAGAGAGTTGTGAGGGAGTTGACGCTTCAGCAGCTGATGGGGCGCTTGTAGGTGCGCGTAGTTTGCTTCTGTTGAAGCATGACTTGGTGCTTGCTTTCATCGAAAGTAATGGTAAGTGATGCTGCCATTATTAGTTTTTTCGAAAATTTCTGCAACAAGACTACATCCATTAGTAATCACAAGAATATAATGATCATAAATGGGAAGTTCTATGGTTTTATCTTTCCAAATTGCTCGAGAAAGATGACCCAAGCAATATGAAGAAGGCAAAACGCCATAGAGGGTACAATTGTTCTGATCGCAGGTATGGTAAGCCAAGAATGAGCGTCCCAGTGACTGCTAGAAGAAATTGTGAACTTAAATTTGACTTATCGAGAAGCAGAGCTTGCTCGAGGTAAGAAGAATATAAAGTTTGAGTTACAAATGTGCCGGTCGCAATACAGTAGACCCTGAAAGGGCGTACTAGTACCGCTAGACACAAATGTTTTGAGACCGCATCCATGAGATGAGATTCTCTGTTTTGAAAGGTCAAGATTGGATTCATCAAAGAGAGTGGATGGTATTCCGATCTGAAGATGGGCTCAGTGATTTCCACGAGCGCCAGTGCTCAGAAAGAAATGAACCATAATTTCTCGGATTTGAATCCAAAAATGACGAGTTTTTTTTTTGAAAGGCCAATATCGGGTTCATCAAAGAGAGCAAAAGGCACTCCAATCTGAACACGGTCTCAGCGATTTCCACGAGCGCCAGTGCTCAGAAAGGAGAATACCAAGATTTCTCCAATCTAAACCCAAAATGACGGAAAATTTTTTTTGAAGATTTTTTAAAAAAAAAAATCTTTTTTTCATTTTTTTATTTATTTATTTATTTATTATTATTTTTTTAAGATTTTTTTTATTATTTATTTTTTTTATTTTTATTTTAAAATTTTTATTTTAAAAAAATTTATTTTTGAAAAAAATTTATTTAAAAGACAAGAGAGTACACATAGGCCTCCTAACCCGGTCTTATGAAATCTCGATTGATAGAATTGCCCCCAGGTAAGGGTAGGATTACTTAATGAACCCGTTTGGAGGACCCTTGCCTAGAACAGTCAAGCTGTCTCCACACTCTGGACAAGGCTTTTCTTGAATCAATCATGATCAAAGAATGCAGTTGGTTTAACCTTAGTGGTCTATGTCTTTTATATATATATATTTAGATCTTTAATGAACTCATCGAAGAGAAACAATGGCCCAAAACCTTGGTCGAATAGGCTCAACATTTCTGCAAGCACGATGAACGATAGGAAAGGATCAAGGTTTCTCAATTTTGAATTCAAACTAAGAAATCTAATTTTTTTTTTAGATCTTTAATGAACTCATCGAAGAGAAACGATGGCCCAAAACGTTAGTCGAACAGGCTCAACATTTCTGCAAGCACGATGAACGATAGGAAATGATCAAGGTTTCTCAATTTGGAATTCAAACCGAGAAATCTAATTTTTTGTTTTTTTTAAAAGAGAAAGAGTGGAAATAAATTCAAAGAATTAGAAATTCCCAAAAAATCTCAACTCATTTTTTTTAGATGCGGAATCCAACATGGCCACCAATCAAAAAGTAGCCAAAGAATCAAGAAAAGAAGTATAAGCATAGAGCAATAGATATGATATGCAAATATTTCATTTCTAGCATCATGTTCTCAAATGAACGGGTCCCACCGAGTGGAGCCAGCTTGATAGACCGCGCTCCTGCCTGGTTTTACCGAGGTCGGCGGACATGGGAGTCCGTTGGGTCCGACCCTTTCGTAACCGTGGGGCAAGGGCGTGCATCAACATTTTTTTGTGTGGGTGTGCCAGATTTTCTATTTTACATGCAATTGCAAGTGGTGATCCGGAGATCAACCTTCGCAAGTAAAAAGGAAATCAACTTCTTTCAAGTTTTCCATTGCACATATATTTAAGAAAAGAGATATTTTCTTGATTTGCCGTGAAAGGCGATTTTTTTGGCATTTATAGCCGATTTTGGCGTTTATAGCCAATTTTTGGTGTTTATAGCCGATTTACAATCCTTATCAATAATGAAAGACAAGAGTTGTGATTTTTGTCTCTTTTGAAAAAAATACAAACTACAATGAAAAGCAAGAAAAGGAGGATCTAACTTTTTAGGAGATTGTGGGGGACCCGTTCAGATTGACGGTCGCAAGCCATATGTGGACTTCGCCATCATCCATGCAGATGAGAACAGATGATGCAATTGATTCGCTTGGCTTGGCTATAACCTCAGGTTTTTAGAGGACAAAGACCAAAAGGAGGTCCTATGTCCAATAAAAAACTAAGTGGACGGGCTGAAAAGCCAAGTCTAAGCCATTTGGCAGCAGAAGGAGAAGGCAAGGACCTTTGGGGGGGGGGGGGGTTACCCCCCAAGGGACTTTTGTCACCTTGTAGCGGTGGTCAGTGTAGAAATTCCGCAGAGTTTTCTCTCTTTCTTTCTCTGGATTTCTGTGCTTTTTTCTGATCTGGGATCTGTCTTGTTTTTCCGATCTTCTCTGTGTTTTTTCCGATCTGGAATTCTTTGGAGAGCTCTCCTATTTATAGGCTTTTAGGTAGCCATTTAGGAGGGTTTATGAGCCTTAATTATCATTAAGCTACATAAAGAGAGGAGTTACAAGATTGAATTCTTTATTTTGTAACTCCTTTTTCTTGGCTTCTGATTGGCCGGAGGAGATTAAGGGCATTTAATCGCCTTTAATCGCCATGATGGGAGGAGTTTCATGGGTTAAATGTCATGAATCTCTTGACTTGTAACTCCCGGATGCTTGCTTCTGATTGGGCCGTCCAAAGAAATGGATTAATGACTGTAATAAAGCTAGTCAATTAATCGCATTAAGTGGTCGCCGAGCAGTTGAAGAGTTGCGGGCCGTGCCGCGTCTTTTGGGATTCTTCTGGCGATGATCATCGTTGGATCTTTATGTAGATCGACATCGGATGACCATGTAACTTCAAGTGTTGGTTGCCAATAGCGGGTCCGTGCCATCTGTCCTGTCGATTTCTCGATCGGTCGGGTAGAAAGCACACCTTTTTTTGGTTGACCAGTTGGCGATCAATGTTGATTTCGATACTCTTGATGATTAACCCGTGTTTTTGACGGATGTTAGAGGATTTGGTGTCTCAAAAGTATGAATTTTAGAAAATACTAGAGGCCAGACGCTTCAAATCGCGAAAAAAAGGGCAAAAAACGGGGTTTCTGGGGCCCACCGAGCGATCCCGGGCCCCAGGGTCGCAGGGGTCTGCGACCCTGGGGGGGTTTTTCCCCCTTTTGTCCCGTTTTGTGTCCGTTTTTGCTATTTTTCGATTCTTTTTTCTTCTGTATGTTTCCTTGAAATTTTTTATCATTTATTAGCCTGATTTCCCTATAGAAAATCTGATGAGAATCCATGCATTTTATTTTGCAAAGTTTCCAATTTCCTGAGAAAGCCGAAGACTTTGTTGCGCAGAGCTGCCGATTTTCCGTCAGAAGCTGAAACTGGGCCAACGATGTCGGAATGACCTGAAATTTGGGGTAAAGCCTGCTGAGTAATAAATAAGACCAACATAGGCTTTTGTTTGAGTTTTGAAGCCGTTTGAAGACCTATCACTAATAGACTTGCTTTTGTCGCGATGAAGATGTCGCGGCTTGATGTGTGGTCAACCGATGTTCGATTGACTTGAAATTTGACAGGGAACCTATTGGAGTCATTTTAAGATGATCTATAGGCTCTGTCTTGGAAACCATGGTCCCGGGGAACTTCGCCGCCGAGAGGCCTGATTTGGCTTCCGAGCGTCAAAGTATGGTAAAATGTTATCGAAATGACCTGAAATTTGATGTGTAGCCCTTTGTAAGCATTTTGAAGCCGTCCATGTGCTCTATCTGATGAGTGATGGCCTCGGTGGTTCTCGCCTCCGGGAGGCTTGATTTAGCTGTTCGAGGGTTGATGTAGGGTCAAACGTTGTCGGTTTGACTCGGAACTTGACGTGGAGCCTTTTGGATGTATTTTGAGACCATCCATCGGCTCTGATCGAAGATTTGGTGTCTCCGATGCTTTCGCCGCCGGGAGCTCCTTTTCAGCTGCCGGAGAAGCGAAGTTAGGCCAAATGATTTTGAAATGGCCCGAAACTTCTTGTGTACTCCTTTTTTGGCTGTCTTGAAGGATCTTGCAGTTTTTGTTTGATTCTGACAAGATTTGATTTTTTTGAAGTAACATTGCCTATTTATGGCAGGTTGCGACTTCATGTAGCTCTTTGGATCTTGAAGAGGCAAAGTGACCTTTTTGGTGTCAACACCAGATATTCTCTTAAAGGGAGAGGTCTGAGGTTCGAGTCCTGGGAAGGCCATCCGCTGGTTGAAATTCATACCAGGGGACCAAATAAACAAATGCGCCTTAGTAGGCCCGGGAACCTCCTGCACCCAGTAGGCCCGAGTAGGGGCCACCCCCGTGGGAAGACCAGCCTTATGGGCACCGGCAGGTGGCTACTCCACTGGCAGCTGGGTTCATCCACGGGTCACGTCTCCTACAAAAAGGCCGGCCTTTTTGTAGGAGGGAGGATCTCATTCTCATGTACCTGCACCACCCCACAGGGGAATAGGCGGGGCCCAGGGCCCCGTGCCTATTGTATACACTTCGGGAGTCGTGGCTCCTTAATCATGCATTTGTCTCAGGGTGGATTTTCCATCCCCAGGGCCTCCCCAGAACTCGAACTTGCAACCTCTCCCTTAAGAGAAAGTTGGGGAGCATCCTGGTACCACTTGGGCTAAATTGGCGCCGTCTGTGGGAAACGAGCAAAAAGCCATCTTCCCTACACACCATGCCTCGAAGAACCAGAAAGGGAAAGGGACCACTGACACTGTCGGCATAGCTGCCGACGGTGCCCCGCCGGGAAAGGTCAGGAGCAAGATCTGGTCCAGCAAGCGTCCAACAGCAGGATACTCGATCGGGTTCATCCTCTAAGGATTCGACCTCGACTTTACCTTCCAAAAGGCGCACCCAGAAGGACAACAGAAGCAACCGAGCTCATGGCGAAAGCTCGGGTAACAACCACGACGTCAGAGAATGACTTGACCGACACATCGAGCAAGCAGTGCGACTGAACATGAAGGTAGCTGATTTCGCTCGAGTTCGGCTGAACTCTGATGATTTCGGCACACCCCCCTTTGTTGGGATTGGTGTATGCCCTAAAGCCCAGTAGCTGCATTCTCATCTTTTGTTACTGGAAATTTACTGGTTATTTAATGGAAAGACTCTTTTATGCTTAAACATGTATATATGTATGGTTGTGTAAGGCCCATTGTTTCTAGTAAATGAATTAGGTGTGTAGTGTCTACACACAGATTGGTCTAATTCATTGACAACTGGAAACATCATATTTGTTCATAACTGAAAGATGGAGCTGGGTACTTCATCTTGGTAGAAGTTATAATGAGATACTCTCCTATATAAGGTGACATACCTAAGTCACGGGAGGGCTTTCCCGGATCTATCTCATTAGTGCATGTGTCATGCATTGAACAGGACCATTGTAGGTGTGATCTCTAAAATAGTACTATCACAGAAAGAGATCAAGTCACCTCATGCTACTAAGTGACCGATGCTCTTAATCTTGAGCATTTGTGGATGAACTGACGAAGTCAAGTTCTTGTGCTTTAATTCACTATGGGTGAGATTCTTTTCATGGGTCAACAGCTCTGTGTTTTGGGTACTCGGAGTTGATCAGTTGGGACGTGCAGATGCAATATAGAATCTATGCCATCTGATGATGGAATAATCGTCCCCTTAGAATTATCCGATTAATCATCAAAATCTAAGATCTTAGTATATGGATGTTCCATATGGATATTGAACTTGTGGGTCGCTCCCTGGATCAAGAGAATGATATTCGAATGATGATTATGTTAAGGATATGAAGTTCTAAGGTTTAGATGTAATCGGGAAGATTGATAGTACATGTGATAACCTGACTCGATTATGGATGTTACATAGAGGGGCATTCAGGTCATTACACTTAGTAGGTCGAAGACAACCGTCATTTTATGACGAGCTTATTATATTATATATTTGTCCTTGGAGTTCAACCATAACTCTTTAGTGGAATGAGTTAAGGTTAAAATGGTCTTAATGTTGCTATGGGTTTAGCATGGACATTTTGGTCATTTTGGGAGCCAATGGCAAATATGTCTTTTGGTCCCTTCTCTAGTCACTTACCAAGATTGGCATGGTTTCCTAAGATGTTTAGATGACATAAGGATGAATTATTTTAGTGGAAAAATAATTTTGAGTTTAAATTCGAATAGGCCTTTGATGGCATACATGAATTTAACTCTAGATAAATTGTATGTGGGCCATGGTGTGCATTGATATGTGGGACGTCCATAATAGGATTTCCATGGGTAAGGTTTCCAACTTTGAGTAGGACTCTCTACTTGGAAAGTTGGACTCCTCTTTGGATTAGTATTCCTATGAGTTAGTTTCCTTTTTGGATTAGGAACTTAAAATTAGTAAGTGTTCTACAACTAGGATTACTAATTGTATGGAAAGTTCCTTTTGGTTTCCTTTTCTAATTAGAGTGTTTTTTAAAGGAAATAAGTCTTTCCTTTTTGGACATCAATTAGAATAAGGAGAGATAACTTTAAGGGAAAGGTTTCCACAAAGTTTCTATAAAAGAAACCAAGGATCCCCATGGACGTCCAACACTTTGAGAGTCACTAGAAGAGCCACACGCCCAGCCCTTTGAAGGTTCTCTTCTTGATAGTTGAGAGCTTAAGGTCTGAGATTTTCCCTTGGAGAAATAGTTCTTGTTTCCTAGATTAAGATCCCACCATCTTAGCCAATCAGATTTGGAAGTGAGATAGAGGAGAAGATCAAAGGCAATACTAGTGCAGGAAAATTCCAGCAACTTGTTTAAAAATTGCAAGTCTGAGTTCGGGCCTTTGGATCTATTTTTTCAGAGATTTGAAGTCTACAAATTTTCGAGGTATGAGTCTTCTTCATTCTCCTTTAATTATACACTTGTTGATCATGATTTAATGGAGTTTCTATGCGATTCTTTATGGCTGATTTCCGCTGCATAGTGCAGAAATCAGATTTTTTTAAAATCTGTCATGCTTTGCATCAGCCATAGTAGTCTCTTTATGAGAAGTTTCAGATCTGAATCGCGGTTTCCTTCAGTGGTATCAGAGCCACTCCATGTGAAATCATGATCCCATGTTGTGTGTAATTAATCCTAGATTGATTATGGGTATGGTGGCACCCTATTAAAGTTATGTTGTGATGCATGTTGTGTGCAAGTTTCATTAACATTGCTGGAATTTATTTTCCAGATTTGTTTAATGATGCACATAGTGAGTTTGCATGCACTAACCTCTTTGTTTGCAGCCATGTATTGCATCCTTGATGGTTCGCATGATTATTATGTGGATTTGGATGTTTTTTAATTAGTTGGAAAGTGTACGATTGCGCGGTTAGCAATCATAGGAAGTTGTAAAGTTTCCTTAATTTTATTCCAACTAGTCTTGATGTAAGTTTTCTTGAAAAGCATATGAATCTCCAATGTAATTTTGGTTTTGTTTCAAGACAAGAAGGTTGCAAGAAATTGGAATCCTTGGAGATGAAGGAGTCAAGACTTCTAGATGCATGAGGAGTCCTAATTCGATTAGGATTCGAAATCCTAAGAACAGGGAGCCATCAAGGAATGCATACTTTTATTTGCTTTTATATATGGAATGCATGGTTGAATGCTTTATATAATTGCTATAATTGTCACCTAGAAACATGGCCACCATTAGGTTCTAAAATTGGCATCTTTATTGTATTAGATTGTTTTTAGTTTGGCAAATTGTTTTAAACGGAACTTAGACCAGCACCTTCTATTTTTCTAAGGTTTAAAATTGGATAGGGTTTAGTTTATCTTGGTACCCTTGTTTCCAAAGAAGGCTAAACTAAAATCTAATTAGATGCTACCTATGGGTTTTCATAACCCAAGATAGGTTTTTGACTCTTTGAAGGGATTTGCTCAAATGTTTTAAAGCAAAGGTTATTTAATTTTAAGATGACTTAAGTCATAAATTTAATTAACCAAGTTTGCTAGATTTAAAAAGAGCTTTTGAGTAAAACAATGTAAAGGTCAAAAAGTATAAACCCTAGCGATAAATAATCAAGTGGGAGAGGGGTTTTAGGAAAGACCCCACGGCCTTCCATTTTCGGTTCATGTTATCTCATTAAAGTGTTAGTGGGAACGGCCATCCCTTCGGTGGAGTTCTTTAACTAAAGAACGCTTTGATGGGTTAATGGGTGAACTAATCTGAAATATTCGTAATGAGGTGTTAGTAGGAGCGGCCATCCCTTCGGTGGAGTTCTTTACTAAAGATCACTTCTATAGAATGTCAATGAAGTGTTGGTGGGAGCGGCCTTCCCTTCGGTGGAGCTCTTTACTAAAGTTCACTTCTAGGAAGGATAAAAGTCTCTTCCCTTCGGAAGACTTAATCATAGACATTCTAGGAATTTCATAAGAGATGGTTATACACTTGACATAAGACGGTGATGACCTCTCCTTAGGAGTTAAGGGTTATTTGTCATATGAGGCCAAACCAATCAGTGATTGGACTACCGCTGGATGTGTGTCCAGATAGTGATAATCCAAATAAGTCTGCCTTAATTCAACGTGACTGTAGGCTCGGCCATCCCTTCGATGGAGGGTCTATGAGGAGGTTGAAACACTGATACATTATGATTGGGGTTGAATAATGTAAAAAGTTTCGTGCTTTATTTTTCCTTTTATAACAAGCACCATATGCATATTACATATATACTGCATGTCTAATTATAAACCGCTTTATATCCAGAAAAAGATGGGTAGAGAGTCTTTTAGTCGGTTGATGTGCATTCTTCGTGAGAATAAACTGACTGGCCCTAACTACATAGATTGGAAGAGAAATCTTGACATAGTACTCACTGCTGAGGAGTACAAGTATGTCTTGCTGGAAAACTGTCCCGATATTGATGCTAATTCTACTGATGACCAGCGAGAGGCTGAAAGGAAATGGAAGAAAGCGAATAGCATGGCTAAATGCTACATGCTCGCTTCCATGTCCAACGTGTTGCAAACGCAGCACGAGCAAATGGACACAGCCTATGAAATCATGATGTCCTTGTCTGAGATGTTCGCAGACAAGAGCAGGCCAGCTAGGCAAGCTGCTATGAGGACCATCATGAATGCTAGGATGGCTGAGGGAACACCTGTCAGAGAGCATATGCTCAAGCTGATGGATTGTTTCAATGAAGCTGAGATTCTAGGGGCTGAGATTGATGCAGGGAGTCAAACTGACATGATTCTTGAAACTCTGCCGGACTCTTTCAATCAGTTCAAGCTCAATTTCAATATGAGCAAGATGGACATGACTCTACCTGAGTTAATGAAAGAACTCCAGGCGGCAGAGGCTATCATGAAGCCCAAAGCCCAAGCTCATTTTTTCCAGTCTTCCTCTAAACCGAACCCGAAAGGGAAGAAGTTCAAGAAGAAGCAGAATAAGGGAAAAGGGCAGAAAAAGGACAATGCTGGTAATAAGAAGGACAAGGGTACAGATGGAAAGCCCAATGGGAAATGCTTCAAGTGTGGCCTCAAAGGTCATTGGAAGAAAGATTGTCCCAAGTTCCTGGCCTCAGTTAAGAAAGGTACGTCTTTTTCATACTACATTGAAACTTGTCTAGTGGTTGATTCTACTGACTCATGGATAGTAGTCTCAGGAGCCACTAATCATATCTGCAATTCATTGCAGGGGTTTCAGATAATGCAGAGAATTGAGAAAGGAGAGTTTGCCTTTAGAGTCGGAACTGAAGCTAAAGTTTGGGCAGTTACAGTAGGAGTTGTTACCTTACATTTTCCATGTAATAGGATATTAGTTTTAAATAATGTTTTCTATGTTCCGGACATGAGGAAGAATTTAATTTCAGTTTCCAGATTAATTGAATTTAATTATTCAGTTTCTTTCCATTCTGGTATTGATATCAGTAGAGATGGAAATATTATATGTTCCGGTAGAATACATGACAACTTATTTTATATATATCCTATTGCTCCCACACTGCATAATGTACAACAAGAAAGCTCAACTTCCCTTAAGAGAAAGGTATCTTCAATCAATGACACATATCTTTGGCACTTACGTTTAGGCCACATTAACCCAAAACGGATTCAGAGGTTGGTAGAAGATGGGCCCTTAAGCTCATTAGATTTCGAACCATTTCCTCAGTGCGAATCTTGTCTCAAGGGAAAGATGACCAAACGGTCATTCTCTGGAAAGGGACTAAGGTCAAAGGAGTTGTTAGAATTGATTCACACTGATGTGTGTGGTCCTATGAACAAACCGGCTCGAGGAGGGTATGAGTATTACATCACCTTCACCGATGATTACTCTAGGTATGGATATGTATACTTAATGCGACGCAAGTCTGAGGCGTTTGATAAGTTCAAGCAATTCAAGGCTGAGGCGGAGCTACAACTAGGGAAACATATCAAAGCCCTTCGATCTGATCGAGGTGGCGAGTACCTACTGGGTGAGTTCAAGGAGTACCTCACACAACATGGGATTATGTCTCAGTTGTCTGCACCGGGTACACCCCAGCAAAATGGTGTAGCGGAGAGAAGAAACCGTACCCTTCTTGATATGGTAAGGTCCATGATGAGTCATGCAACCCTACCTATATCTTTTTGGGGATATGCCTTAGAAGCCGCAGCATACATTTTAAATCTGGTACCATCTAAGTCAGTACCTAGGACACCACAAGAAATGTGGACAGGTCGAAAACCTAGTTTAAATCATATCCACATTTGGGGTTGTCCAGCTTATGTACTGAATGATAAAGCTACCAAGCTAGAACCCAGATCAGAAATGTGCTACTTCATTGGGTATCCTAAGGGAACGAGAGGTGGCATCTTTTATCATCCAAAGGAGCAAAAAGTGCTCATCAGCACTCATGCTAGGTACTTGGAGGATGATTGTATGATGCACCAAGAGCTTAGTTGTAAAGAAACCCTTGAGGAGATTCTTCCGGGATCTCCTATAACATCTGTACCAGATCCTGAGACAGTAGATGAACAAGATATTCCTTTAAACACTCCGGAGCCTCGTCGTAGTGGGAGAATTTCTAGACAGCCAGAAAGATATCTAGGAGTGTCTTTTAAGACAGACTCTGAAGATCTGGTTGAGGATCCTACTAGTTATGATGAAGCAGTAACGGATATAGATGCTGACATGTGGCAGCAAGCGATGAAATCTGAAATGGATTCTTTGTATTCCAATCAAGTCTGGGAACTTGTAGATGCACCTGAAGGGATTAAACCCATAGGGTGCAAGTGGATCTACAAGAGAAAGAGAGGAGTGGATGGGAAGGTGGAAACCTTCAAAGCAAGACTGGTGGCGAAAGGATATACTCAGAAAGAGGGCATCGATTATGAGGAAACCTTTTCACCAGTGGCTATGCTAAAGTCCATAAGGATTCTCTTGGCCATCGCATGTCATTATGACTACGAGATATGGCAGATGGATGTCAAGTCAGCTTTTCTTAATGAAAGTCTTGACGAATGCATCTATATGATGCAACCAGAGGGCTTCATTGCTAGTGGCCAAGATAACATGGTTTGTAAACTTAAGAAGTCCATCTATGGACTTAAGCAAGCATCTAGAGCATGGAACATCAAGTTTAATCAGGCAGTCAAATCCTTTGGCTTTGATCAAAACATTGATGAACCATGTGTGTATAAGAAAGGAAATGGGAAACAGTTGCATTTTTTGTTCTATATGTAGATGACATATTACTCATAGGAAATGATGTAGGTTTATTGTCATCCACAAAGGTTTGGTTATCCTTTCAATTTCAGATGAAGGATTTGGGTGAGGCCAGCTATATCTTAGGGATCAAGCTTTTGCGTGATCGCAAGAATAAGATGTTAGCCCTATCCCAATCTTCTCATATTGAGAAGATATTGGTCAAGTTTAACATGCATGACTCCAATAAGGGCCTCCTACCTTCTAGACATGGAGTACCACTGTCCCGAGATCAATGTCCAAAGACATCTGAAGAGATAGAGAGCATGAGGAGAGTTCCATATGCATTCGCTGTTGGAAGCCTCATGTATGCTATGTTATAGACCAGATATTTGCTTTGCCGTTGGCATGGATTAGCAGATATCAGTCAAACCCTGGACCTATGCATTGGACAGCTGTTAAGCATATATTCAAGTATCTTCGGAGAACGAAAGACTATATGCTAACCTTTCGAGCAGATGATCTAACGCCATTGGCGTATACAGACTCTGATTTCTAATCTGATAGTGATGCCAGAAAGTCTACCTCAGGGTACGTCTTTACTTTGTCAGGAGGGGCTATATCATGGAGAAGTGTCAAGCAATCCTGTATAGCTGATTCTACCATGGAAGCAGAGTATGTGGCGGCATCGGAAGCTACGAAGGAAGCGGTATGGCTCAGAAAATTCCTGTTGGAATTGGGAGTTGTTCCTGCAGTGCATAAACCGATTGTCATGTACTGCGATAACACTGGTACTGTAGCACAGTGCAAAGAGCCCAGGAATCACAAGAAAGGCAAGCACATTCAGAGAAAGTACCACTTGATCCGGGAATTCATTCAGGATGGAGAGATAGTGGTGGAGCATATTGCTTCGGCAAATAACTTAGCTGACCCATTCACTAAGACTCTTACTGAGAAAGTCTTCACTTCTCATGTTGAGTCTATGGGTGTTAGGTTAGGAAGCAGTGATCTTTAGTGCAAGTGGGAGTTTGTTGGGATTGGTGTATGCCCTAAAGCCCACTAGCTGCATTCTCATCTTTTGTTACTGGAAATTTACTGGTTATTTAATGGAAAGACTCTTTTATGCTTAAACATGTATATATGTATGGCTGTGTAAGGCCCATTGTTTCTAGTAAATGAATTAGGTGTGTAGTGTCTACACACAGATAGGTCTAATTCATGGACAACTGGAAACATCATATTTGTGCATAACTGAAAGATGGAGCTGGGCACTTCATCTTGGTAGAAGTTATAATGAGATACTCTCCTATATAGGGTGACATACCTAAGTCACGGGAGGGCTTTCCCGGATCTATCTCATTAGTGCATGTGTCATGCATTGAACAGGACCATTGTAGGTGTGATCTCTAAAATAGTACTATCACAGAAAGAGATCAAGTCACCTCATGCTACTAAGTGACCGATGCTCTTAATCTTGAGCATTTGTGGATGAACTGACGAAGTCAAGTTCTTGTGCTTTAATTCACTATGGGTGAGATTCTTTTCATGGGTCAACAGCTCTGTGTTTTGGGTACTCGGACTTGATCAGTTGGGACGTGCAGATGCAATATAGAATCTATGCCATCTGATGATGGAATAATCGTCCCCTTAGAATTATCCGATTAATCATCAAAATCTAAGATCTTAGTATATGGATGTTCCATATGGATATTGAACTTGTGGGTCGCTCCCTGGATCAAGAGAATGATATTCGAATGATGATTATGTTAAGGATATGAAGTTCTAAGGTTTAGATGTAATCGGGAAGGTTGATAGTACATGTGATAACCTGACTCGATTATGGATGTTACATAGAGGGGCATTCTGGTCATTACACTTAGTAGGTCGAAGACAACCGTCATTTTATGACGAGCTTATTATATTATATATTTGTCCTTGGAGTTCAACCATAACTCTTTAGTGGAATGAGTTAAGGTTAAAATGGTCTTAATGTTGCTATGGGTTTAGCATGGACATTTTGGTCATTTTGGGAGCCAATGGAAAATATGTCTTTTGGTCCCTTCTCTAGTCACTTACCAAGATTGGCATGGTTTCCTAAGATGTTTAGATGACATAAGGATGAATTATTTTAGTGGAAAAATAATTTTGAGTTTAAATTCGAATAGGCCTTTGATGGCATACATGAATTTAACTCTAGATAAATTGTATGTGGGCCATGGTGTGCATTGATATGTGGGACGTCCATAATAGGATTTCCATGGGTAAGGTTTCCAACTTTGAGTAGGACTCTCTACTTGGAAAGTTGGACTCCTCTTTGGATTAGTATTCCTATGAGTTAGTTTCCTTTTTGGATTAGGAACTTAAAATTAGTAAGTGTTCTACAACTAGGATTACTAATTGTATGGAAAGTTCCTTTTGGTTTCCATTTCTAATTAGAGTGTTTTTTAAAGGAAATAAGTCTTTCCTTTTTTGACATCAATTAGAATAAGGAGAGATAACTTTAAGGGAAAGGTTTCCACAAAGTTTCTATAAAAGAAACCAAGGATCCCCATGGACGTCCAACACTTTGAGAGTCACTAGAAGAGCCACACGCCCAGCCCTTTGAAGGTTCTCTTCTTGATAGTTGAGAGCTTAAGGTCTGAGATTTTCCCTTGGAGAAATAGTTCTTGTTTCCTAGATTAAGATCCCACCATCTTAGCCAATCAGATTTGGAAGTGAGATAGAGGAGAAGATCAAAGGCAATACTAGTGCAGGAAAATTCCAGCAACTTGTTTAAAAATTGCAAGTCTGAGTTCGGGCCTTTGGATCTATTTTTTCAGAGATTTAAAGTCTACAAATCTTCGAGGTATGAGTCTTCTTCATTCTCCTTTAATTATACACTTGTTGATCATGATTTAATGGAGTTTCTATGCGATTCTTTATGGCTGATTTCCGCTGCATAGTGCAGAAATCAGATTTTTTTTAAATCTATCATGCTTTGCATCAGCCATAGTAGTCTCTTTATGAGAAGTTTCAGATCTGAATCGCGGTTTCCTTCACCCTTCTCTCTAGAGATCAGAAACTTCCCCCTTCCTAAAGACTTCAGCGTCCCGAGGTTCGTCGTTTACGATAGGACCTTGGACCCAGCAGCGCACTTCCGACACTTCACCCAGAGGATGTCGGTGTGGGGCGATGCAGGCCACCTGAACTGCAGAGTCTTATCATCCAGCCTTGGGGACCTCCCCCTAAAGTGGTTCTGCGCACTCCCCCAAGGATCGATCAAAAGTTGGCAGCAGCTCCAGAGTTCCTTCATGACGAAGTCCCAAGCTCACAGGGTCATCCCCAGGTCAGCCGCCGACCTGATGGCCCTTAGAATGAAGCAGACCGAAAACGTCACGCAGTTCGACAAAAGGTTCTGGACTGTCTACAGCCAGATCGAGAATGCCTCAGATACAATAGCAGTCATGTCTTTCCAACAAGCCCTCCTACCAGGCAACGAGCTTCGGAGGGACTTGGTCATGCATCCCGTGGTCACTATGGCAGCACTGATGACCAGGGTAAACTGGTTCATCAGGCAAGAAGCAGACGAAGCCTGAGCCCAGGAGTATTTCAACCTCTACGAAAATGACCAGGCAGCCTCCATCTCGGCGGATGCCTCCATCTCGGCGGAATCCTCCATCTCGGCGGATGCCTCCAGCTCCGCAGCAGACTCCATCCCGGCGGACGCCTCCATCTCGGCAGAAGTCTCCTCCGGCTCGGGAGGTAGCTAGATGCCTCCTATCATCACTCAGCCTCGACCACCCGTCAGCTTCGATCGCACGACCCTCTACCGTCATCTCTGGTGGCATGGTCCTCTGCTATCAACTTCGATGGCGCCGTCAGCTTTGATGACACCAATACGACCCTCTACTGTCGGCTTTGATCGTACGACCCTCTACCGTCATTTCGACGGCACGGTCCTTTGCTGTCAGCCTTGATCGCACGGTCCTCTACCGCCATCAGTCATCTAGAGCCATGCTCTTACATCTCGGCCGCACGCCAGATCTCGATCTGTTGCGTCTCGGCTACGTGCCAGATCTCGACTTCGTGCATCGTGGCAGCAGCGCCAGATTCCAGGCTACACGCCAGATTCTCCACCTCATGCTGGTGTCGCCCTCGTGCTAGCTACGTGCTTCACGCAGGTTTGGCCTCATGAATGACTCAGGCTACGCACCAGATTCTCCACCTCATGCTGGTGTTGCCCTCGTGCTAGCTACTTGTTTCACGCAGGTTCGGCCTCATGAAGGACCCAGGCTACATGCCAGATTCTCCACCTCATGCTGGTGTTGCCCTCGTGCGAGCTACGCGCTTCACACAGGTTCGGCCTCATGAAGGACTCAGGCTACACGCCGGATTCTCCACCTCATGCTGGTGTCGCCCTCGTGCTAGCTACGCGCTTCACGCAAGTTCAGCCTCATGAAGGACCCAGGCTACTCGCCAGATTCTCCACCTCATGCTGGTGTCGCTCTCGTGCTAGCTACGCGCTTCACGCAGGTTCGGCCTCATGAACGACTCTGGCTACGCGCCAGATTCTCCACCTCATGCTGGTGTCGCCCTCGTGCTAGCTACACGCTTCACGCAGGTTCGGCCTCATGAAGGACCCAGGCTACGCGCCAGATTCTCCACCTCATGCTGGTGCCGCCCTTGTGCTAGCTACGCGCTTTACGCAGGTTCGGCCTCATGACGGACTAAAGCTACGCGCCAGATTCTCCACCTCATGCTGGTGTGGCCCTCGTGCTAGCTATGCGCTTCAAGCAGGTTCGGCCTCATGAAGGAGTAAAGCTACGCGCCAGATTCTCCACCTCATGCTAGTGTCGCCCTCATGCTAGCTACGCACATCACGCAGGTTCGGCCTCAAGAAGGACCCAGGCTACGCGTAAGATTCTCCAGCTCATGCTGGTGTCGCCCTCGAGCTAGCTATGCGCTTCACGCAGGTTCGGCCTCACGAAGGACTCAGGCTACACGCTAGATTCTCCACCTCATGCCGGTGTCGCCCTCATGCTGGTGTCGCCCTCGTGCTAGCTACGCGCTTCACGCAGGTTTGGCCTCATAAAGGACCCAGGCTACTCGCCAGATTCTCCACCTCATGCTAGTGTCGCCCTCGTGCTAGCTACGCGCTTCACGCAGGTTCGGCCTAATGAAGGACTAAAGCTACGCGCCAGATTCTCCACCTCATGCTGGTGTCGCCCTCGTGCTAGCTACGCCCTTCACGCAGGTTCGGCCTCATGAAGGACTCAGGCTACGCGCCAGATTCTCCAGCTCATGCTGGTGTCGCCCTCGTGCTAGCTACGCGCTTCACGCAGGTTCGGCCTCTTGAAGGACCTAGGCTACGCGCCAGATTCTCCACCTCATGCTGGTGTCGCCCTCGTGCTAGCTATGCGCTTCACGCAGGTTTGGCCTCATGAAGGACTAAAGCTACGCGGCAGATTCTCCACCTCATGCTGGTGTCGCCCTCGTGCTAGCTACGCGCTTCACGCAGGTTCAGCCTCATGAAGGACTCAGGCTACGCGCCTCGGTTGACTACACCTCTAGTCCAAAGCTAGCTGGTTATGTCCTGGTTTTCCACCTCATGTTGGTGTCGCCCTCGTGCTAGCTACGCGCTTTACGCTGGCTCGACCTCATGATGGTCTCGACCGCATTTACGACCTCTTGCTGGTCCGTCCACGTGCTGGCTACAGCCTCACGCTGGCTCGGGCTCATGATGGTCTCGACCGCATTTACGACCTCATGCTGGTTTAACGACGTGCTGGCTACGGCCTCACGCTGGCTCAGCCTCATGCTGGTCTGACACTCATGCTGGTCTGTCCATGTGTTGGCTACGGCCTCATGCTGGCTCAGCCTCATGCTGGTCTAAACCTCATGCTGGTCTGTCCAAGTGCTGGCTACGGCTTCACGCTGGCCCAGCCTCATGCTGGTCTCGGCCTCATGAAGGTCTCGCCACCGAGCTCACCGTGGGGTCGCTTGTATAGCACCTGGTGTGACTCGAGTCCGGCAGCAGAGCCACCGAGCTCACCCTGGGGTCGTTTGTATAGCACCTGGGTGTGACTCGTTCTTCGGCATCGCCACTGAGCTCACCCTGGGGTCGCTTGTATAACACCCGGGCATGACTCGAGTCCGGCAGTAGTGCCAGTCTCTAGCTTGGCAGCAGCACCAGTCTATAGCTCGCCTCCTTCTCAGCAGCAGTAGCAGAATGCTCCTAAACAAGAGTACACCACTGGTAATGAGCCATCATCTCTTGGCTTTCAGCAACAATGCATTCTCCAGCTCGGCAGTTGTATGATTGAAAGTCCAAGGGATCCTAACCCTAGAGGGGGCTGAATAGGGTGATCTACACTTAATGACTAATTATGGCCAATTTTAATTTCTTTACAAGTAACTAGTCACATGTGATGATTAACATACAATATGCGGAAGCTTAAACAAAACAATCACCACAAAACATCACCACTACACAAAGATTTATAGTGGTTCGGCCTCAATGCCTGCATCCACTACCGGCTTGTGACTAAACACCCCACCGGATTTCCACTAAGTATGCTTTTCAATAGGCTAAGCAATAACCTCTACAACTATGCTTTTCTAGGCTAAGCAATAACCTTTACACAATGCTTTTCTTAGGCTAAGCAATAACCTTTACACATAGAAGATTTTCTCTCAAGAAGGTGTCTTCACAAACACTCTAAGAGATTACAATTTAAGCTCAAATAAATTGCCTCTAAATAGGCGGATATGAAATTGTAAAACAAACTCACACAACACACTAAGAAATGGAAAGATGAATGCTCATGAGGGGTGTGTGTGTGTAGACCTTCAATCAAGATAAAATTAAGTCCAATGAATTTTATGCTTAAAGCATTTCAAAGTTTAAAGCATATAAAAGGTATGATTGAAGTCAAATGCAAATAACTTGAACAGTTACAAACTTGTGAATGATATGAAAATCTAAAGATCATAAGTTGTATGAAAATGATTAAGACTAATCAAGTGATGCATGTGCAATGTTGTTTTCAAAAACTAATTTAACTAAGGTTTAAATGTATGAAAACAATAAAGAAGATTCAAACAAGAAATAGAATCATGCTAAAGAGGAAATCAAAGATTTTCATAAAACAAGATTTGTAAAGTTTTAAAACAAAACTTTGTTTGAATCTTAGTGAAGAATCCTATGATATAAAATCAAAGATTAAAGAAAGTAGAGGATTCAACACATCATAGTTAATATGCTTAAAATCATTTACCAATAATTTAGACAAAGCATAAAACATATGACTAACAAAAGGCAAAGCTTACTTGGTGGTTTAACTTCATGACTCCAAGCTTTAGCTTTTTCTAATGACCCATTAGCCTTCCTTAGCTCTTCCCCTTTCTTTGGCCTCAAAGCTCTTCAAGAATGGCTTAAAAATCATCAACTTTGGCCAAAGGAATGAGCTTGCTTTTATAGAAAAAAGCTGCCAACGGATACCTGTCGGTCGACCGACACCTCAACGGTCACTAAGCAACGGTCATATTTTCAAAAGTTTCCTGACCGTTACACATCTGTCGGTTAACCCTCATTTGTCGGTTGACCGACAAGGAACCGACAGATGAACCGACAGCACAAAAATGTTGAAAATGTTGCTGTCTGGTTTTGGAACCGACGAGCTCTCGGTCTTACATTTTATGCACTGTCGATTGACCGACAAGAGCCGACGAGCTGACCGACAGAGAAGGTCTGAAATTTGTAGCTCTCTGGAAATGGAACCGACAGAGCCTCTCGGTCGGCCTCGGTTCCACTGTCGGTTGACCGACAGCTTGACGTCGGTTGATCGACAGCCTTAGACAAAAATCCCAACTTTACATATTTTAAAGTATTTTCTAGAGGGAATTTTTGAGCCATTTAACCAAGCATTGAAACATGATTTAAACCAATCCAAGTGCTTTAAAATCATGAAACATAATAAGCCATATAATATTTGAAACTTTAAAACATTGGCTAGCTTGATTTGTAAAAATTCTTTTCAAAAACAAATGCATCCAAGATTTAAATCCAAAACATGCATGAAACATTATTTGTACAAGTCTTAAAAACAATGCATGTGTAAATCAAGATTTCAAGATTTTCTAAATCAATGCATGTGTGAAAATTCAAATGATGATTAAAATGTTAATGCATCCATCAAATTGCAATACACAAAATCCCTAACAATCTCCCCCGTTGCAATTTGATGGCAAACCTCCAATATGTTGGCAAACCTTGCTCAACACTAAATTTTCACACAGTCTTCAGCTCCTCCTTGGCTGGACAATTCTTGAAATCTTCTTGGATGCTTCTTCACTTTAGCTTGTACTCTTGCTTCATTCTTCTTGATGCTTGGAGCTTGATCAATCTTCAAGCTTTCTCATCATCTTCCTTTCTTTAAACCAAGCATCTTCTTTAGCTTCCATGCTCTTTCTTCTATCATCTTCTCCCCCTATGACTATGCATTTTCTCCCTTAGGGTAGCTTGATCACTCTTTCTCCCCCTTAGCAATTAAACTTGAGAACTTTCTCCCCCTTAATATTATTCTCCCCCTTTGCCATTAAATTGCAAAGGTATCAATTGAAGAGAGGTACCTACACACATGAAACAAGGAAAATACCTTTAGTAGCACCTGTTAACAAAAGAAATCAAAAATGAAATATATAACAGGGCATCATGCATGGGTAGATATGCTATAAAGGTACAGAAATATAAGGGTGAATTTGATAAACTCTAATGCTTCCTTAGAAGGTTTACTCCCCCTCAATCCATACTCTTCTTTTGTCAAACTTTTGACAAGGATTTAACTAATAGGTACAAGAAGAAGATGGTTTAACCAATTGAGGGTTAACTTCAAGAGAAGAATTAGATACCAATTCATAATGATAATTGACTATTAAAGTACAAATTGATCAAATTACCAATATAAAGATGCCAATTGACGGATAAGCTATAGGATAGTGAAAGAGCAAGGTCAAAAGGAGATAAACTATCATGGATATCAATTGAAATAAATAAAAATATCAATTGAGATTCAAGGATAAAACTATTAACTCAATCAATCTAAAATAGAGTTAAGGAATACACCTGTTAGGGTTCATCCAAATTAGAGCTATCCATGATGAGATGGGGTTAACTCAAACATAGCATCAAACAATTTAACTATGAAAATCATAAGCTATGTAAAGTTTTGAATCCATTTCATATAATCATTGGATATAACTATCATGCACAAGATGAATGAAATGAAGTTCAATCATGAAGCCAAACCTCACCATTAACCAACCAAAATTATGAAAACATAAACATGGTGGTCAAGAGATTTACTTATATGAGCATGAGAGGTGGCAATCATGAAGATTATGATGCTAATGGAATGTGACATGGAACAAAAGACATATAACTATCTAGTTCAATCCAATGTACACAAGGTCTATCACAAACTCAAGATATGATATCAATTGGAAATGATACTAAATGAAAATGATACCAATTGATTACCAATTGAATATGAAACATGATTAAGAGCAAGCATGTGACAAACACAAAATTCCAACAAGCATCATAAAATGATATTCATCACTTAGAATAATATAACTAATAAGCATAGTGATGAATAAGAAAAATTGCATAAAAAGAAATAACTTAGTATAACATGCAATTTTCAAAGTGTCAAGATCATATGAATTCAACATCTAAGAAATCCATCAAACAATAGATATAACTATGAAATTCAAGGAATGGATTTCAAAGAGGTTCATATGATAAAAACACTACTATGAAGTTGAAACATGTATAATGAATGATACCAATAAGAAAAATACACATGAATCAACAATATAACCATCCATTTCAAAAGAAATAACGAGAAAGCACAAAGGATGGATTTGAGAGTCCTAGTATGGTAACTTCAAATAAAACTAAGATCACAACCATACAAGGAAGTAAATGACATTTGCATATAAAAGTAATGAAACTAAATGAGCAAAGATGCAAAATGGCATATAACAATTATTTTCTTCTAAAATTTATAATCATTAGCACAAGGAAATAAACTCAAAAGATAATGTTTGAATGAATATAACTAACAAAGCTTGAAAACATTTTCAATTCATACAATCTTCAAATCATAAGCAAAATCCAACAATGGACAAAATGAGTATGAAATTGAAGATAACACATTATCAATAATCAACTTGTATTCCAAAGAATATAACTACTGGGGTTCATACAAATTGAATACATATTTTCCATATCAAAAGATATAACTTAGAAAGTTCATGGAAAATCCAAATTCATTTAAATCATTTGTTTTTCAAAACAAATTTTACTAAGACATTCAAACAAATGATTTTTCAACAACAATTGATCATGAATAATCTAGCTATGAAAGCTCTTGAAATCACAATCAATCGATCATATTTAGAAATGCAATACAAGAGATATAACTCAAGGTGAGCAAAAAGCAAATCTAACATGAGAAAATTATAATCAAAATGATTTTGAAAACCATGATATTTAACTAGAATGGTGCATGATGACAAAATCAATTAATTGTAAAGAAACATTGCATTTTAAATAAATGTAACTAAGAAAGAATCAAAATGCAAATGTAACAATATGACCAACAAAAAGATTTAACTAAAAAGGATTGGTTGGTCAATGAGGTCCAAGGCCTTAAGGTTTGTCTAAGTATATAACTTTGGGAATCCACCTAAGGTCTTGAGAGGTTTGGTCTTTGAGTTCCATGTTAAAAGTCTCACCAACTATAGGAGATTTGACTTGAGAAATTTTCAATTTAGACTTATCACCATGATATTTAGATTTAACTAAATTTGGCTTAGGTTGGTGATTAGTCTTTTGAGGTTGGTGACTTTTCTTCTTAGGGGATTGAGCCATTTTTCTTTTCTTCTTATTTTCTCCCTTTACTTGACTTTTGAATTTTAAATTTAACTTAGCAACTTTATTCAAAAGTTCTTTCATTTTTTGATTTAAGGGAGGAAGTTTGAGAAGCTTTTTGTTGATAGATTCTTTTAAAGTTGGTTTAACTTGTTTAAACTTTTTAGAATCTATTTTAGGAGACTCCTTTTTAATAGGTTTAACTTGTTTAGTCTTCTTGGAGTCTTCCTTGATTTTTAGTGTCTTATCCATCAAAGAGTTTGATTTTACTTTCTTTGGTTCAAAGATGGGTTTAGACACATAGCTTCTTCTTTGTTTGCACTCAAACCTAAAATGTCCTTCAATGCCACAATAATTGCATTTAGTCATGGGCAAAGAAGTGTGAGTGCTAGAGAATGAGGACTCACCTTTCACAAATGTGTTGGTGAATTTAGGGTCGTGTAATATTTCTATCATATCCAAGACCCGTCCTATCTCTTTGAGATTTACCCAAGTTCAATAACTTTTCAAATCTTTCTTCACTTTGGGTAAATTTGCACTCATACTTTTGTTTGTAGGTTTCAAGTTGAGTGACTTGGTTTTTAAGGGTTGAATTTTCATTTTTAACTTTTGTTAGTTCAAGTTCAATTCCATTAAATTTGTTTATCTCTTCATGGGCAAGTTTTAATTCAAATCTAACTTCATTTATAGCATTAGATCCAAGTTCTAGAGTTTTTATCTTAATTTGTGCATTAGATAAATTTTCCATAGAAATGGTTAACTTGGATTCTAAATTGTTAATGTTTTCATCTTGCTTTTTTAATTGATCTCTTAGTTTAGAATTTTCCTTATTAAGATTATCACAATCTATCTTTGATTCTCTTATGTCATCTTTAATATTAGATAGATTATGTAAAGAGATCATGAACTTAGATTCTACACAATTTATTAATTCATATTTTTTTTAAGTTCATTTTTAGAAGAGACTAATTCTTGGTTTAAACTTTTAGATTCTTGTTGTAATCTTTTATTCTCTTTAACAAGCTCTAAGGAAAATGTACATAATTCAACATAGGCTTGTTGAATGTCATCTTCATCTTCATTAATTTCTTCTTCTTTTAATTTAAGTTTAGATTCAAGTTGAGATAATTTAAATTCAATGTTTGAATCTCCAAAAGATGGAAGAAGGAGGGGTCTAGAAGAATCTACACAAGAATCTACAAAGTCTATCGTAGTTGAATCCATTCTAATGATTTTCAGAGAAAAAACATTACTAGCTAGGGTTCTAACTCAAGGATCTAGATAGAGAGGATCAACTCCGGGTGTTTAAGCCCTAATTGGAGTAACCTTGCTCTGATACCAATTGAAAGTCCAAGGGATCCTAACCCTAGAGGGGGGGGGGGGGTGAATAGGGTGATCTACACTTAATGACTAATTATGGCCAATTTTAATTTCTTTACAAGTAACTAGTCACATGTGATGATTAACATACAATATGCGGAAGCTTAAACAAAACAATCACCACAAAACAATCACCACTGCACAAAGATTTATAGTGGTTCGGCCTCAATGCCTACATCCACTACCGGCTTGTGACTCAACACCCCACCGGATTTCCACTAAGTATGCTTTTCAATAGGCTAAGCAATAACCTCTACACAATGCTTTTCTTAGGCTAAGCAATAACCTTTACACATAGAAGATTTTCTCTCAAGAAGGTGTCTTCACAAACACTCTAAGAGATTACAATTTAAGCTCAAATAAATTGCCTCTAAATAGGCGGATATGAAATTGTAAAACAAACTCACACAACACACTAAGAAATGGAAAGATGAATGCTCATGAGGGGTGTGTGTGTGTAGACCTTCAATCAAGATAAAATTAAGTCCAATGAATTTTATGCTTAAAGCATTTCAAAGTTTAAAGCATATAAAAGGTATGATTGAAGTCAAATGCAAATAACTTGAACAGTTACAAACTTGTGAATGATATGAAAATCTAAAGATCATAAGTTGTATGAAAATGATTAAGACTAATCAAGTGATGCATGTGCAATGTTGTTTTCAAAAACTAATTTAACTAAGGTTTAAATGTATGAAAACAATAAAGAAGATTCAAACAAGAAATAGAATCATGCTAAAGAGGAAATCAAAGATTTTCATAAAACAAGATTTGTAAAGTTTTAAAACAAAACTTTGTTTGAATCTTAGTGAAGAATCCTATGATATAAAATCAAAGATTAAAGAAAGTAGAGGATTCAACACATCATAGTTAATATGCTTAAAATCATTTACCAATAATTTAGACAAAGCATAAAACATATGACTAACAAAAGGCAAAGCTTACTTGGTGGTTTAACTTCATGAATTCGAGCTTTAGCTTTTTCTAATGACCCATTAGCCTTCCTTAGCTCTTCCCCTTTCTTTGGCCTCAAAGCTCTTCAAGAATGGCTTAAAAATCATCAACTTTGGCCAAAGGAATGAGCTTGCTTTTATAGAAAAAAGCTGCCAACGGATACCTGTCAGTCGACCGACAGGTAGGTGTCGGTCGACCGACACCTCAACGGTCACTAAGCAATGGTCATGTTTTCAAAAGTTTCCTGACCGTTACACATCTGTCGGTTAACCCTCATTTGTCGGTTGACCGACAAGGAACCGATAGATGAACCGACAGCACAAAAATGTTGAAAATGTTGCTGTCTGGTTTTGGAACCGACGAGCTCTCGGTCTTACATTTTATGCACTGTCGGTTGACCGACAAGAGCCGACGAGCTGACCGACAGAGAAGGTCTGAAATTTGTAGCTCTCTGGAAATGGAACCGACAGAGCCTCTCGGTTGGCCTCGGTTTCACTGTCGGTTGACCGACAGCTTGACGTCGGTTGACCGACAGCCTTAGACAAAAATCCCAACTTTATATATTTTAAAGTATTTTCTAGAGGGGATTTTTGGGCCATTTAACCAAGCATTGAAACATGATTTAAACCAATCCAAGTGCTTTAAAATCATGAAACATAAAAAGCCATAAAAGATTTGAAACTTTAAAACATTGGCTAGCTTGATTTGTAAAAATTCTTTTCAAAAACAAATGCATCCAAGATTTAAATCCAAAACATGCATGAAACATTATTTATACAAGTCTTAAAAACAATGCATGTGTAAATCAAGATTTCAAGATTTTCTAAATCAATGCATGTGTGAAAATTCAAATGATGATTAAAATGTTAATGCATCCATTAAATTGCAATACACAAAATCCCTAATAGTATGACTCTCCAGCTCGGCAGAAGCACCATGTTACAGCTAAACAGGGATGCCAACCTCTAGCTCTGGTCCATTGCCAGCCAGTCATCACAAAACTATGAGCAGCTCCAAGGCACAAGTGTTGTCCTCCATGATACTTAGCTTCTGACCTCAAAGAGAAGTCTAATGAGCTCAGAAGCTGGGGGGCTACTGTGTGGGGATATTTCCGAACCCACCGGAATACTGGCCTGATGCTCCATCTCGTGCTCCAGCGCCAGCTAGTCCATCTCGGCAAGGCTCGTCTCAACCTCCACCAACTCGGCCAAGTGCTCCCACTTCGGTCAAAGCTCCACCTCGGCCAGGGCATCCCTAGCTCGGCTAGGAACTACATCCCGATCCTCCACTTCGGCGTCCCTGCAACGTCTCCAGCCAAGTCAAGGTCGCCCCCGACCTCGGCTCCCCAACCTCGGCAACACACCCTGACCTCAGTCAAGATGCAAGAACTAGCCAAGGCAGGGGCTGACAGTTGTCCTCCCTTGGACGCTCATGCACGCTATAGCACGTGCGATAAGACAAGGGCACCGCCCATATTCTCTGACAGTGCCTCCCATACCGCCCATGCTTCCTGACAAATCGGTGTCCACAGGCACTACAATGGGACTATACCTCCCTAGTGCCTGACAGAGTGGACTATACCTCCCTCTCCTTATCCATATAAAGAGCAGCAGGCGCAGAGAGCAGAGGAGGATCAGATCCAACCCACCATACATAAAACCATATGCCAGATCTCTTCTTCCCGAGAGAACCACACGCTGGTATCATCTTCTTCCCTAAAATCTCTATCCTTAGTCCAGTTCTCATACTGACTTAGGCATTGGAGAGCCCTGCGCTGCCCACAGCCAGGGTCCTCTTACCTGTTTCTTCTCCCTCTTCCAGGTTCTCAGGCATCGGTTCTTCCATCATCAACAAAGGAGACGAGGAACTCCAGCCTTCGTCCTCCTCAGTGAGTCTCAAGAACACTACCCCCCGGGTCTGTGAATTTTTATGCACTTACAGCCCACTCACACTACTAAAAAAATGGCTTGTTGTGTCGGTTTTTAAGTGACACAACAAGTCTGATGTGTCGGGTTTTTTAGATTGGCAAAGCGACACAAGTAGCGGTGACACAACAGATTTTAGTAAAACCGACACAACAGATATAACACTTGTGTCGGTTTGTAAGTATAAACCGACACAACAGGTATACTACTTGTGTCGGTTTTTAGCATTTCATATATGGAAATCTGCTTTGGGAAAGCACAAACCGACACAACAGATATAGCACTTGTGTCGGTTTGTAAGTATAAACTGACACAACAGGTATAGCACTTGTGTCGGTTTGTAAGTATAAACTGACACAACAGGTATACTACTTGTGTCGGTTTTTAGCATTTCATATCTGGAAATTTGCTTTGGAAAAGCACAAACCAACACAAAAAATTGAACCGTTGTGTCGGTTTTTTTTTAAACTGTACAAAATTGGATCCCCTCTTGTGTCACTTTTAATAGATCACCTGTTTCGAAAAAATAATGTACATATATATATGAACATCAATTGACCTGTATAGAAGCATTGCCATCCACAACAATCTCAAAAACAATTTCATTTCATTACTAAATAATTCCATTATCCAACTATCCAAAATATAACCTCAAACATTTACAAAACCCACAAAAAAAAAAACCTAATTAGCCTGCTAGTCTAACACCATGCGAGAAAATGATTTCATGTTTAGCTTTTATCCATTCATCTACAAAAGCCACAAAATGATTTCCCGTCATAGCCGCGTTCTATTAAGTTCAATCTACAAAAAAAGAAAAAACAAAACAAAACAAATAGTTAGGATTCAATATATCGTAAAACGATAAAATTCATTATATAGTACAAAATGCAAATACGCTACATGTTCACATGGGTTGAATACTTTGTGGGTCTATTCCATGTTTTGTATCTACGAAGAAAACACTTCATTTTATCTCTATATTTGCATATTCCTCTGATGGTGTAGTTATAGCTTTTACCATCAGTGGCCCCCGAAAAATGTAACATATTATTATTAGTGAGTACCAAACTAGAAAGAACTTGTCTTTCTTCATCTATATTTCAGTAAAGTGCCCAAAAAATATTACCACCTGTTAGTGCACATCTGTTGACAAGTATAAAGAAATTACTAAAATGAATGATTTGAGTGAAACAAGTAAATAGGACAAGCTCAACTTCTTAACAAACCTTTTTATAAATCAGTGTTTAAAAGTATTCTTTTCTGTGTAATTGCAGTAACTTGCAGACCAAGTGGTAACGACAGTGCCAACATACCTTAATTAAAAAGAGCCAAAAGCTTTTGCTACCATCTTACAAAAAGCAATCAGATTGAGTTAGAACGCTATGACAAGATGATTCATTTCCTCACAACTTCTTATCAAAACAAGGTATAGAAAATCCTTCTAGTCTCTTATCTTACAACATATATTCTCTTTTGGTTGGTAAGTATTATATTGAGATACGTCAATTTGATATGCTCTTTACTGTTCAATTATACATGTTCTTTATGTTCCCAGTCTTCTTCAGTGTCAAAAGTTTATGGAATTCACATCACCATTTCAGATTTCCTATCAAAATCTATCTAATTTTAAGGTGACCGATTGGACGGTCAATTATAATCCTGCTTTTTTATAGTGAGGTTTATCCATAGTAGGACCCTTCCACTTTTACAGATTGGGGATAGTTTGGTGTGCGGTTTTTACTCTCTCTATACCGGTCTTTTTTTCTTTCACTTTTTATGCATTGAAATGCTGCAACAAATTGATAGGTGTGATTGTGTTTCATGTTTCTATGTAGCATTGAGTGGACCTTCATAGATGTATCTACCCCTCCCTCCCTCAATGTAAATATTTTCCTCTTATAATCTCCTTTCTAACTCATATCAACAGAGAATGTGATGGCATTTGGGACCTTGTATGCTCTCTATATGAACCCAAATGACCATTCTAAAGTCCGAACCCCTTTTCTGTACTTCATTTTTATAAAGCTTAAAATGTGTGAATGCAATCAGCTACTAGCATGTGTTCATTTATTTTTCTGCAGCAAACATTGATAGGGACTCAAAAGTAAAGGTTTGTAAAAGTGCAGTCAAGTGTCATAAATTTTACATCTACAGTATTGTAAGGAAAAGTAAGTGAGGTAATAAAATCATTGGCTGCTTCCATAAAACACGTCTTTTGGGGCATATCCAATGACCTATATATGGCAATGAGACTACCTGTTGTGCATTTGCAAAAGGGCATATCCAGGGAACCATTCTTATGTAACAAGACACCTCATAAAAAAAATTAATTCATGATATC
Source organism: Litsea cubeba (assembly GCA_012931725.1). NCBI lineage: Eukaryota > Viridiplantae > Streptophyta > Magnoliopsida > Laurales > Lauraceae > Litsea > Litsea cubeba. The sequence goes on from CM022946.1 coordinate 38,944,472, forward strand.
CTACCTGTTGTGCATTTGTTTCTTGGTGACACTACACCAGTGACTGATGCTCTGTCTCATTCAAAGTGGGAAAGTGGCAATGATACACAAAATGGAAGCATTTTAGAGAGGAAAAAAAAATATATTCAAAGTGGGAAGTGGGAATGATACACAAAGGCTAGTAGCAAAAGGGTTTAAGCAATCTTATGGCATTATTCTCTGGTAGACTACAAAAGACTTTGCATGGGCTGAAGCACTCACCAAGAGCATGGTTCAGAAGTTTTCAATGGAGTAGAATCATAGTTCTAATTAATTTAAGCCAATAGAGCCCAGATAATACATTACCCAAATAGCCATGATGCTCTATGTGATAAATACGTCGATAAAGTCAATGAAGTCTTGGCGAAGTACATTTATTTCCCTGGTCGTGTATTTGTCCTTGCTAGCCAACTCCATCACCTAAGTGAGTTGAGAAAAAAGTCGATCATGAAATTTTTTCGATATCATATTTTATTGTGTATATTGATGTGATGTATTAAAGAACATGGTAACTCTATTCACCTTCTTTTTTATTGGTAGACCAGCATCCTCGATCAAGTGCAGCATAAAGAGCATCACATAGTAACCACAATCTTCAACTCCCTTTTGTTGTGGGCACTTCACAAAAGAATATAAAACAATCAATTACATATATTCAACCAATAACAAAGATACACATTGCACCTTTAGCGGAAAATAGTAGTTTAGCTTCACATAGTTCCAATTTGGAATTGGATTGTTCTTTCTCTTTCCATGAGAGAAGTTTACTGCTTTGATTGCACTAACAAATTCAAGATTTTTGCAATAAGAACGAAAAAAACATTGTCAGCTCTGCTTGTAACTTATTTAAACACAACACATAATTTTCAATTCCCACTCTTCAACCCTACAAGAGGTGGCACTCACTTCTTATTGCATATCAACATATAAGTGAATGAGGGTTGGCGAGTGTCTTTCTAGAATCTTGTAGAGAAATCTGATAAGAGGACAAGGATTTCTATTTATCTGCATGATCTTTATGCATCATTACTGTTTGGAAGTTTGTTGCTGTAGAGGGTTGGGAAGCAAGTTTTCATTATGCCATATCATGTAACAGGTTCTTCTCAGAGGTCCTAAAAATGCTCGGGAAGCAGTGAAGCACTTTGGAAAAGCACCTGGTGTGCCTCACAGCCACATGAAGCCATATGTACGATCAAAGGGAAGGAAATTTGAAAAGGCAAGAGGTAGAAGAAACAGCAGGGGATTCAAGGCTTGAGTTGCTTGCATGCCTTGGTGGTAGAGCAATAATTTGCTTTATTAGCTTGTGAGGATAGTCTAAGGTTTACTGAGTTAAGTTTCAAGTTTTGCAAGTTAGTCCAAGAGTTTTTTTCTCCTTTGCATCTCTAATGTTTGTTGTCTGAACAATGGGTATATTTGTACTTCAAATGGTAATTTGGTTGTTGGCAAAGTATGTTTAAAAAAGCTTTTCCATGCATGCATGTGGATGACTATGGTGTGGCAATAGTAATGTGCCATTTACAATGATCATGATTCATATACTGTCATAGGTTGACACAAAAGTCTCATGCAAAAGTTAATGAATGGGTTCTTGTACTTTACTTTTTGCTTTTAAAGCTATCACTTCAGATCTTTGGAGCTACTGGTAAGAAAGTTGTCGTTTTAAGTTTTAAAATTATGGTGTTTCATTGTCATTGTATTGTAGCCTTTGAAACCTGTATCATTTCTTAAATGTTTGCTTTAATGTAGTAAATCTATTACCATTTTAATAATAAAAAAATGATAAGGATACATGTAAATGACAAAGAGGACCAAATCAGAAGAGGCTACAATTAGGATCAAAAGGAAAAGCAGAACTAAACAGAGGCAACCCTACACAGTTGGGGCAAGGCTACAATGGCAGTGGTTATACCCATCTCTTACACTTACAGTCCTTTCTTTTCTACTTATCAGAACTGCATTGCTTTCTCACTGTCACTAATTAGTTTCATGAGCACTAAAGGACACACAACCTCTATGATGTACCATAGAAAGATAAGAATTATGAGGATAGCTTACTTTCAAAAGTAGAACTCTTATGGCCGACCCCCAAATTGATTAGATAAGGGTACAAGACGATGATGATTAACCTATAATTCCGAAGATTGCTTCACAAACTAAGGATGATACTGCCGTCTATATACTCGGCCACACATGTAGATAAAGTCACAAAACTTTGTTTCTTTGGAAACCCATGTAAAATTTTTCAATCCAAGATAAAAGACCATATCCAACCAATTAAAGAAATTGAAAAGGGTACTCACTTATTTATCTCTAATTTAAGATCCGGATTTGGTTCACTTCCAAGAGAATTAAACCAGTACACTTCCATCGATTGTATGTCAATACCTATTAAAACCCAATGCGTGCTGCGACAAATCAAGTATAATTAAATTAAATAAATGCTTACAAAATTAAAAAATTATTTCATAAAAAAATACACGTACCCTGTGTTGTAAGGAATTAAAAGCACGCGGTCACCATGGATCCTAGCCAAATGCTGAATGTATCGTGACTTATCATCATCCTTTGTAAGAGCATTAATGCTTTGAGGGCTTCCAAATGCATATTTTTCTCGAGCAATCCCATAAGAAGCATACAAGTGTCTAAACCATATATAACTCAATTAGATTTTATTGTATCAAACAAGAATGAATTTTAAATGGCAAACCAAGAGTTCTCACCTAATGTATGTTATCAGGCAAGAGGAAGCTAACTTTCCCATGTGACACACATCACTCAGCTCATCCATACTCACTGTTATATCATCCATCTCATCGATGAAAAGAGTTCCAATCAGTGGAACGGTTATCAGTCCATTATCCCCCAACTTCTTTTCCATAGCTTGATAAAATCTTGTGAACTTATTTTCCTTATCACCATTTCTCAATGGAGGATGCTCTTCCTAACATGTACGTTATCATATCATTGAGGAAGATTGATATTGTGACAGTGATCATAGAAAAACTATACGTATGTAAAATATTGTTAACACACTCACCACTACATTTTCAAGTATCACGAATTCCTTTGGCCAAGCCACAAATGAACCAATTGCATCTTTCACATATGAATGTTCACTAGATCCATTAGGCAACGGGAGAAGGGCACCACCAGACAATGCTTTTTCGATCGACACACGTACATATGCATCCGGTATAGTCAAGCAATGCATAGATGTTGCTGCCTCTGTCATTGGATAAACACTTCCTTCGGCAACTACATTGTCTTTTGATCCCAAAGCCAATTTACACTTTTGGAACTATGAAAAATAACGAAATTAAAAAAATATTAGGACTTGTTGAAACATAAATGTTTGTCTTAATCTTCAATAGGCAGATACTTACCATCATCCCATTTATAGGAATAAATTTTGATGTTGCTGCAATGCGTTTTTCTTTAGTTGCTTTTGACTATACAATGAAAACAAAGCAAATCCAAGTTAGTAGGAAAAAAAATACAAAACAGAACAATATATACAATCACATATAGAGTCTATTCTAAAAAAATACAAAACAGAACAATATATACAATCACATATAGATTATTTTAAATACGTACCTGAACTTTTTTCACCTTTCGTTTCGACAATGCCATGGTCTGCTTTGTTTTACCGACTTCCTTTGACTACACATTAATTGAATAAAAGTGAAGTCAACAACCACATAGTGCTTAAAAGCATTACGAATTAAAGGTACAAAATCTGTACCTTTTGGCTACATGAATTCCGATTTTGAGCTTGGGCTAACAGCCCCCGTCTATTATCACTCTTATCACTATTGGACGCCACATTTTCTGCTGGTGTGGATTTAAGCATTCCAAGTTGTTCCTTAAGCAACTCACTCAATGTTTCATCTATTGGTGAGTTAACCAATCCTTGATGTTTAAGCAACTCTATCATTGATTTCTGCAATGTCACAATGTGTTCATCTTTCTCTCGCAACTGCGCCTCCAATTTCTGAGTATATTCCTTATTTGATCTACGCTTAGGGAGATTAAAGAACATAGTTGGAGTACAATACATTCCACCAGCCCTAACTCGTCCACTATGTTCAGGGGTTCCCAATGCCAAAGTAAGAATATCTTCACTACCTTTTGTTACCAACTTTCCTTCCTTCTCATCATGTTTTAGTACTTCCTGTAAGAAAATGGAATGAGAAACTCAATAAGTATCTTCCACGAATTAGAAATGTTTTTAATCAAATTTGGAACTTACGATTTTTTTAGCTATCTCCTTAGTAGCATCATTTGAATATTCACCCTTCTTGTCTTGTCGTGCTAGTAGCCACATGACATGTCTATCTTGACGATCAATCAATACTCCCGCTGCTTTCTATTATCAATCAAAAGTCAAAGAACTCAAATAGTTAAGAAAACAGAGTATATCATGAACATCAAATAGAAACTAATGTTGGTTGTTCGATGGTTCTCGTCTGAACCAATTACCATCTTATCGGAAAGGCCAGCATAACCATCCTTGCCTATTCGGTGGTCATATTCGTTCAGATACCTTCTCTCTGCTTGCAACTTGCTTAACCCCTAAAGGTTTCGAAGAAAAAAAGAATCAGTTTATCTTAACTTCCCACAAAAAATGATTCTTTAGTGGAAATTATAAGTAAAACATGCACTTTCTATTAACCTGGAATTCTTCTGAACATCTAATCATAACAAATTTCAGCCAATCTGGTTTCTTGATGTCTGGATAAACGTCCCACAAATATGGTGGATTTTCTAGCAATTCTGGATCATCTAAGTATGGTCTGACAAATTCTTTTGTCAGATAAGTCTTGAACCTCCTCCATAGTACACCGCAATGGGATATTGCTTTCTTTTTATATTTTACATCTATAATAAATCTCAACTGCAAATATTTAATTAAACAAATTGTAGTTTACAAATAAAATAACAAAAGAATTTAATAAACACTTCAACAATGATAAGCTCAATAAACACTTACCTCCATTCCTACCCATAAATCCTCTTTCATGGGATCAGGCACTTTAAACCAATTTGGATATTCAGCTAGTGGCACAACACCTCTTCCCAATGCACCTGCCCAAGTAGCAACTTTTTTTCGTACCACTTTTTCCGATAGGCACAGAATTTTCATCAAACTCCACTACAATCTTTATACCGTCCCATTTCTTATTCATGTCATGAGACACTGTTTGACCTCTCACATTTTTTTCACCGGCAGGTACCACAGCTAAATGTCTTCTCTTCCTTTTTTTAAGTGAACCAGCACCTGTTTCAGGGTCCATTGCTTAAGCTTCAAAACCTGCTAAGAGCACACGTCGTAATTTTTAGTTTACCACAAGAAAAAGCAACAAAAGATGGATGAACTTAAGCATGTGTACTTAACCATAATAAACATTACTTACCAAATTCAAGAACGAATGAAAACGAATTTGTCACAACCTCAAATATAATTCAATGGAGGATTATCTTAATCCATCTCATAGCAAAAAGAATATAACTAATAGGCATATAATTTGATTGAGATTCATCAGTAGCATGTTACACTTCCATATAACTAATAGGCATATAACTGAAAAATAAAAAATTAAACATTTAGCTGTCAACCCAAATCCCTTCACAATCTTCTCGCATGTAATTTGATTGAGATTCATCAGTAGCATCAAATGATTCAACACTTGGTAGCACTTCAACTTGATCAAGTATGTCATTGAGGTCATCTTCGTCTCCATAGTCCTGGTAATTTTGGCGGGATTCTAGAGCCACTGACAAACTAGAATCAACTTGATCGGGTACATAGAAAACTTGATTCGCCTGTGATGCAAATATAAATGAATCTGACTTATGGCCAATTCTTCCAAGATAAACTAATGTGTGACCCATATCATCAGTCTTGACACCATTTTTACTATCCACCCAGTCACACTTGAACACTGGAACTTTGAAGGCAACATAGTTGAGCACCCATATCTCGACAAGAACACCGTAGAATGACATGTCAGTGACTATTGGATTTTGATCCTTTGAACTTGAAATCTGTGTAGTTCTTGCCAATAGAGAAACTCCACTATTTTGAGTGACTCGTGAAGCATCACGAGCCTTTGTCGAAAAACGGTGACCATTAACGACAGAGGTAGAATATTTTAAAACATGTGCCAAAGGACCTTTAGATATCCAGTTTAAGGCGCTTGACACCTTATTCTCAGGCTTAAGCCGCTCCTCCAACACCTGATTGTTTTAAAATAAAAGTTAGTCGTACTAATAGTTTATTATGCTGAAAAGACGCTAAGTCGGTGATTTACCCTGTCTTTAAACCAACTACTAAATGTACGATTGTGTTCGTCTTGCAACAATGTCGGTTTTCTTGACTTGCGGGGATCTTGTTTCTTTAGATAGGTCATATGTTCCCTGTCATGTTTCCAATAGAAATCATTTTGTCAGCCAAATATATACAAGACACATAGGATTGATTTGAAATGTGAAACAACTAAATGGTCCTACTTACTCGATGTAAGGAAGAACATCTTTTGTGTTTTGCAACACATAGTTATGTGCTTGCTCTAAAGCTTTTCTATCAACTGGAACTAGATCACCGCCAGGTGGAGCCTTTTCATATAACACCATATCAGCAGGAATTTTTTCACCGGAAGGAGGAATCCCAATTCCCAACAACTCGGGTAAGAACTCACTACAAAATTCAATTGCTTCCTCTGCAATATAATTTTCTGCCATGCAAGCTTCTGGTCGGGTTGGATTTCTTACATAACTCTTTAAGACCTTCATATACCTAAAACAATATGAAAGGATAACTTGGATTTTAACCATAATAAACATTTTTTTTTAAATTCTAATGAAGCCATTAACAATCAAAATAAATTATTCATCATACCTCTCAAATGCGTACATCCATCGGAAGAAAACCGGACCACAAAGCTCAACCTCTCTGACAAGATGCACCGTTAAATGAATCATAATGTCAAAGAATGATGGTGGAAAATACTTTTCCAACAAGCATAATGTGATCACTATATCATTCTGGATTCCAGGCAACCTTTCCACATCTATTACTTTCGCACAAATAGCTTTGAAGAAGGAACACAACCTCAAAATGGCATATCTCACATGTTTTGGCAGCACAGACCGTATTGCAACAGGAAGCAATTGTTGCATCAACAAGTGACAATCGTGCGACTTGAGACCATGCAATTTTAGGTCTTGCATTGAAACAAGTGGCTTAAAATTTGAAGAGTATCCTTCTGGGACTTTCAGCTCGTGTAATGTTTTGCACAATCTCACTTTCTCGGCTCTAGATAATGTGTAGCACGCTGGTGGTAAGAACGTCCTCTTCTCCCCAATCTTTGGAGCCAATTCGTTCCTTAAACCCATCTCCTCTAGATCAAGACGACTATTAAGATTGTCTTTTGTTTTATTTGGCACGTTTAGCAAAGTGCTAATGATGCTATCACAAACATTTTTCTCAATGTGCATGACATCTAAGTTATGGACTAAAAGCAAATACGGCCAGTAATCAAGATCAAAAAATTTTGACTTTTTATTCCAACATTTGGTGGCATTGCTTTCATCATCTTCTTCCAATGACTTCTTTGATGTCCCCACTGATTTTTTCTGTTTTCCCCATGTGAAATTGATCCCTTCAACTTTCCTTTTAATTTCCTCACCAGATAATATTTTTGGTTCAATCCGAAGCTCTTTCTCACCGTTGAAGGCCTTTTGTTGTCTACGATAAGGATGATACCGCGGAAGAAATCTTCTAGTGGCTTGGTATATATTTTTCCTTGAGTGTTTCAGCCTATAAGAAGATGTGTCTTCGCCGCACCTTGGACATGCATAGTAGCCTTTAGTAGTGCACCCTGAAAGATTGCCAAGTGCTGGAAAATCGCTAATTGTCCATAGCAATACAGCTTTCAACAAAAAGGGTTCTCGCTTGTAGGCGTCATAAAGCATAACTCCTTCCCTCCACAAGGTAACTAAGTCCTCAATCAAGGGTGCCAAGTATACATCAATCTCTTTCCCAGGTTGTTTCGGACCAGGAATCAACATTGTCAACATCATAAACTTTCGCTTCATGCACAACCAAGGTGGGAGGTTGTATGTGACCAACATTACCGGCCACAAGCTATATTTACTACTGAGAGAGTTGAATGGGTTGACCCCATCAGCTGAAAGTGCTAGACGAAGGTTTCTTGACTCACTTGCGAACTCTGGCCACCTATTTTCTACCTCCTTCCATGCTTTAGAGTCAGCTGGGTGACGCAATTTATCATCGATTACTCTTTCGTTGGCATGCCATGTTAGTGACTTTGCTGTCTCCTCGGACTTAAACATTCTTTCAAATCTTGCAATTGGTGGAAAGTACCACATAACTTTTGCGGGTACACCACTACACTGGTCTGTCTTACTTTTGTTTTCCTTGTATCTTGACACTCCACAAGTAGGGCACTCAGTTAGGTTCTTGAAATCATCACCTCTGTAGAGTATACAATCGTTGGGACACGCATGTATTTTCTGGTATTTCATACCATAAAGTGACAATGTCTTCCTAACTTCACGCATGTTTGAAGGCAACACATTATCTTTCAAGGGAAACATCTCCTGTAACACTTTCAACAAATTCGTAAAACTTGTGTCAGACCAACCACCCTTTGCTTTTATATTAAACAATGTAACCACTGCTGATAGCTTTGTAAACTTCGGGCTGCCTTCGTACAGAGGTGTCTCTGCGTCTTCAAGCAACTCTTTAAACTTCTCAGGATTAGCCTCGAATTGTTCTTCTGTTGTACGTACCATTCGTTTCATGGGTACCGCATCATCTGGAGTCTCCATCTCATGATATTGGTTGTCATTGGAATATGCAGGAACACTGGGCTCAGCAAAATTAGAAGATCTTTCCCCGTGAAATCTCCATGTCGTATAGGTTGTGTCAATACCATGATGGACAAGATGAGATCTAACTTCTCTCTTTGTTAACTCGCGAAGATTTCCACAATTTTTGCATGGGCAGCGTAAGAAACTATCCTCATCCTTTCCAATACTGATCAAAGTTTCTACCCCATTATTGTATTCCCTAGTCAGCCTATCCTTTGACATCCAAGACTTGTCCATTTTGAAAGGAAATAAATAATTTCGCAAAACAATGGAACAGTAACACTCTACTGCAACAATTAAAAAAAAAATAAACACATGATTCAAGGGATGAACTACAACCAGGTGAAAAAATAAACAGACAAAATTAGTTACTTGCATGTTGTCATCGAGTATTTAAGTCCGATTAAAAAGTAAACAGACAATATTAATCTTTGTCCAATTCAACACTTAAAACTCTTGATTACTAATACACTTGAAGATTTTCAATGGTAAGACAATAACATTTCTCTAGTATTCAGATTCCACCTACAATAATGCCCAAAAACAAACCATTCGGCATGCTAGAAAACTACTTGAGTATCTATAGAAGTGTAGAAAGAAATGCCATCCTGCAGTTGCAATCTATAATTCTTAATGACATCAAAATGACAAATGGGATCACAGTCTATACTAATGCCTTAAGACATCTCTTGTTGACCTGTAACTGGTGGCGCCAGGTCATATATTTTGCTATATGTACAATTCTTTAAGAATGAATTTTCATTCTTGTTATATCAAAGAAATTAATACTAGCCTTACTACTTTAATCAACCAACTAAGGCTATGAACTAAGGCTACTTAACATGCAATTTGAATAAACCCAATCTATAACTCAACTGTCCAAAACAAAATAAACCATCAGAGAAAAAAAAACTAACCTTTATCAGCAAAGCCGAGAGTTTGGAAGATGAAAGCTTGAGGTTTTGGCGTCGAAGACGAGAAGAGAGAGGGAGTAGCAGGAAGAAACGAAAGGAGAGGGGGATGAAAGCTTGAGATTTTTTTTTTCCTTTCGGTGGGAGAGGGATAGAGAAATAAAGAAACAGAGAATGGAATGGTGAAATGGGTGAGATGGGAGGGGGAGAAATGAGATGAGATGAAGAAATGGGAGGGGGTAATTTTCGTTGGCAGGGAGATGAGTGAGGGACAGAGAAAGAAATAGAGAAACAGAGAAAGAAATAGAGAAACAGGGAAGGAAAGGAAGAATGGAAAAATGGGGAAATAAAGAGAGATGGAGTGGGCTGGGTTCGCCGGAGATGAGGAAGCTCGGCGGCAGCGCAGGTGGGTTCGGCGGCAACGGTGATGGCGTCGGGACAGTGAGGTAATTTTCGTTGGCAGGGAGATGAGTGAGAGAGAGAGAAAACAGAGAAAGAAATAGAGAAACAGGGAAGGAAAGGAAGAAAGGAAAAATGGGGAAATAGAGAGAGATGGACTGGGCTGGGTTCGCCGGAGATGAGGAAGCTCGGCGGCAACGCAGGTGGGTCCGGCGGCAGCGGTGATGGCGTCGGGACAGTGGGGTATTGAGTGAGGTGAGATGAGGGAGAGAGAAAAGGGGAAAAAGAGAGAGAGGTGGGGCGGCAGTGAGCTGGGCAGAGGGAGATGAGATGAGAGAGTGGAGAAGGGAAAAGAGAAGGAGATCTTAGTGGTGGTGGTGATCACCGGCGTGCTCGGACTCCGGCGGCAGCGACGCGGTGAGGAGAGGGAGAATGAGAGAGAGAGAGAGATGAGAGAGAGAGATGAGCGGCAAGGGGTTCTGTTGTGGGGAATGAGATGAAGAAAGAGCGGGAACAAGAGTGATGTAATGAAGAATGGAGCCAAAGTTCTTGCTTGGCGCCAAATTAATTTGGCAGATGAGATTTTTTACTGAAGCATGAAGTTTGATGCGTCGGTATGATGAATTATATAAAATATTATACTTAAATTTTAACCCAGCCGACACAACAACTTGTGTTGTAGTGTCGGTTTAATAGAACTGACACAACTCAAAACTCTGTTGTGTCTCTTTCCAATGAAGTGACACAACAAACCTGATATTAATACATAAATAACTTAAACTGACACAAAAAGTCTGTTGTGTCGGTTTTCCACATACCCGAGACACCAAAAACCGACACAACAAGCCATTTTTTTAGTAGTGTCATCATCATTGCCACCATGCTGTTGTCTTGGCCTTGTCCCATTTAACTGTGGTAGGCTCACATTTTCACTCTTAATGCTTGTGCTTATTGAAGGAGCACAAGGATGGGTTCTAAATGATGAAAACCTAGGTACTGTCTTCATGTGATTAATTCTATAGTATTTTGGAGCCTCAATGCATGTCAAAAACCATATTCACCTATCGTAGGCATATCAAAACCATAGTCACCCTAATATCTTTCTACTGTCTCTCCAAAATCTGAATACCGTGAGTGATAGAGCATCAATTTTACCTCAGGTTGGCGGATCTATAATCTGCATTGCCCATTCAGCTAAGTTAAACCATTCACTTGGAAGTGAATGACCATGGCAAGTTTGCAGATAGAACTTCAAGAAGCACCAGCTAAAATGCTAAAACATTGGATTTTTCTTTGGGAACACCAAAGCTTTAAATACTATGAACTGTCTCTTGATTTTGGTGCTTATATGAGACTGTCTCGTTGAGCAGAATTTATGCTGATTTAATGTTGTCATGAATTATTCAGCGCTGAACCAATGCGTATATCTGAGTTCTGCTTCTAGGACAAACTGGGCAAGTGACCCTTCACAGTCGAATCTCCAGTATTCCATTTTCCATGAATTGATAGACCAGCCTCATCTACTTTTCTTCACAGTATCCAATCATGAAATGTCAACGATCCATCTAAAGAACACGATCTCATTGAGGAATTCTGACAGACACTGTTTACATCCTGCACTCCCCAGTTCCCACTTCACTGCAACTTTTATAGCATAGTTAATCACCACTCTTAGACCTTGTCAAATCTATTCTGAACAATGGGCATATTTGTATCCAAGGTCATGGTTGCCAACTGAATTTCAGCCCGAAGAATTACTTTGGCTAATGTTAATATTTGGGCTGTGGATGACCCCAGATTACTTACAATTTCTTGTCCTCCTGCATTTCAATTCCAGCAGGATTGCCACCTTTTTTGTATATAAGCAAAGGCTCCCAAAGATAAAAGCAACTAAAAGTCTAAAACAACCTCCTGATTCTTCAGCTGTCTCTACACGCTATTTAGTATCACAGTGCTTCTTAAGGTTGTGCTCCTTTCTGAAGGACCAACGTTTATCAGCCTCAAATCATCAGAGTTTGGCGATGAAGTATCGTGGCAAGGAGAGAAAACACTTCGGATGTAAGAGCAGAGATATTGAGATTTGAATAACCGCAGTAGTTATTGATATAGTGGTTGTAATATTATATCATGTATATAAACCTTTTTCTGGCAATGCAAGGTAGGTTGGGTGCTACTTTTATTTGAAAGTAGATTTAAAATTTTGGTTCGGTGAAACATTGTCATTTCAAAATAAAAAACTCCTAATTTTTTTCTCTGATTGTCCGACACCAACCTCTTTTTTCTATTGATGATGTTGTTAAACAACTGAATAAGTCATCAAGATGATGATCAAATACGGGAAAAGCCTATGCTATGTTGAAACTCAGTGCCATGGGACTGGGAGAGTTGACTCTATTCTTCTGTGCCACTGGTAAAAATGTAATCCTGAGTGATCTCACCTCTCACTCCTTCTTAGGGCTTAAGAGCACCTAGAGAAAAGACCTGCTTTGCAGCAATCCTCAGTTTTAGGCAGCGGTTGCGAATGGTCGGATTGGGTTTAGCACAAGGGGTAACATGTATAGGCTCAACTTGAACCAACTCATTTGTTAATCAGGTTGAAAATCTCTACCCAAACACTTAATTAACAGATTATGATTGGGTTGGGTCAATGGGTGCATTAGGACTCCCCACCAGCTAATCCCTGTCTACACATGGCTTTTGGCCTTAGCATATTGGGCCGAGAATTAGTGGATTCTCAATTCCCTTCTAGCCATATCCATTGATGTTAGGTTATTGTGTGGATCATTAATTTAAACTAACGATTATGTCAATGCACTTGATTGGTTTCTATTTACTTTAGTGAATTAAATCAAAATTCTCAAGAATGCAATCAAGAAGGCCAAGGCCAAAAAATGATTGTCACCTAGTACCGTTGCTCACAGTTTACTTGTAAATCAAATTATCTGATTCTGTTTACCAATAATTACCTGCGGAAATGAACAAAACAACTTCACTTCCAAACTACTAAGGTTATCCTCGCACAAAAACCTTATTTATGTGTAATCCAAGTTACCTGCATTGGATTACGAAGATCTAAACAAGGGCCGGCCCTGGCCAGGGGCTGGAAGTGTGATCGCCCCGGGCCCTTTTTTCAGGGGGGCCCAAAAATTCCAGGTTTTCAACTTAAAACTGAAAAAAAAAACTGTAAGGGGTTGAAACATAATTTTTTATTAACTTGAAAGGTGAAGGAAATCGCGATTCAGATCTGAAACTTCTCGTTAAGAGACTACTATGGCTGATGCAAAGCATGACAGATTTTTAAAAAATCTGATTTCTGCACTATGCAGCGGAAATCAGCCATAAAGAATCGCATAGAAACTCCATTAAATCATGATCAACAAGTGTATAATTAAAGGAGAATGAAGAAGACTCATACCTCGAAGATTTGTAGACTTCAAATCTCTGAAAAAATAGATCCAAAGGCCCGAACTCAGACTTGCAATTTGCAAACAAGTTGCTGGAATTTTCTTGCACTAGTATTGCCTTTGATCTTCTCCTCTATCTCACTTCCAAATCTGATTTGGCTAAGATGGTGGGATCTTAATCTAGGAATTAAGAAGTATTTCTCCAAAGGAAAAACTCAGACCTTAAGCTTTCTTCTCTCAAGAAGAGCACCTCTCTAAGGCTGGACGTGTGGGCCTCTCCAAGTGCTTTCTAATTGTTTCACAAAGTGTGTTGGACGTCCAAGGGGGATGAGTTTCTTTTATAGAAACTTTTGTGGAAACCTTTTCCATAAAGTTATCTATCCTTATTCTAATTGATGTCCAAAAAGGAAAGACTTATTTCCTTTAAGAAACACTCCAATTAGAAAAGGAAACTAAAAGGAACTTTCCATACAATTAGTAATACTAGTTGTAGAACACTTACTAATTTTAAGTTCCTAATCCAAAAAGGAAACTAACTCATAGGAATACTAATCCAAAGAGGAGTCCAACTTTCCAAGTAGAGAGTCCTACTCAAAGTTGGAAACCTTACCCATGGAAATCCTATTATGGACGTCCCACATATCAATGCACACCATGGCCCACATACAATTTATCTAGAGTCAAATTCATGTATGCCATCAAAGGCCTATTTGAATTTAAACTCAAAATTATTTTTCCACTAAAATAATTCATCCTTATGTTATCTAAACATCTTTAGGAAACCATGCCAATCTGGGTAAGTGACTAGAGAAGGGACCAAAAGACATATTTGCCATTGGCTCCCAAAATGACCAAAATGTCCATGCTAAACCCGTAGCAACATAAAGACCATTTTAACCTTAACTCATTCCACTAGAGAGTTATGGTTGAACTCCAAGGACAAATATATAATATAATAAGCTCGTCATAAAATGACGGTTGTCTTCGACCTACTAAGAGTAATGACCTGAATGCCCCTCTATGTAACATCCATAATCGAGTCAGGTTATCATATGTACTATCAACCTTCCCGATTACATCTAAACCTTAGAACTTCATATCCTTAACATAATCATCATTCGAATATCATTCTCTTGATCCAGGGAGCGACCCACAAGTTCAATATCCATATGGAACATCCATATACTAAGATCTTAGATTTTGATGATCAATCGGATAATTCTAAGGGGACGATTATTCCATCATCAGATGGCATAGATTCTATATTGCATCTGCACGTCCCAACTGATCAAGTCCGAGTACCCAAACACAGAGCTGTTGACCCATGAAAAAGAATCTCACCCATAGTGAATTAAAGCACAAGAACTTGACTTCGTCAGTTCATCCACAAATGCTCAAGATTAAGAGCACCGGTTACTTAGTAGCATGAGGTGACTTGATCTCTTTTCTGTGATAGTACTATTTTAGAGATCACACCTACCATGGTCCTGTTCAATGCATGACACATGCACTAATGAGATAGATCCGGGAAAGCCCTCCCGTGACTTAGGTATGTCACCCTATATAGGAGAGTATCTCATTATAACTTCTACCAAGATGAAGTGCCCGACTCCATCTTTCAGTTATGAACAAATATGATGTTTCCAGTTGTCCATGAATTAGACCTATCTGTGCGTAGACACTACACACCTAATTCATTTACTAGAAACAATGGGCCTTACACAACCATACATATATACATGTTTAAGCATAAAAGAGTCTTTCCATTAAATAACCAGTAAATATCCAGTAACAAAATATGAGAGTACAGCTAGTGGGCTTTAGGGCATACACCAATCCCAACAAACTCCCACTTGCACTAAAGATCACTACTTCCTAACCTAACACCCATAGACTCAACATGAGAAGTGAAGACTTTCTCAGTAAGAGTCTTAGTGAATGGGTCAGCTAAGTTATTTGCTGAAGCAATATGCTCCACCACTATCTCTCCATCCTGAATGAATTCCCGGATGAAGTGGTACTTTATCCGAATGTACTTGCCTTTCTTGTGATTCCTGGGCTCTTTGCACTGTGCTACAGCATCAGTGTTATCGTAGTACATGACAATCGGTTTTTGTACTACAGGAACAACTCCCAATTCCAATAGGAATTTTCTGAGCCATACCGCTTCCTTCGCAGCTTCCGATGCCGCCACATACTCTGCTTCCATGGTAGAATCAGCTATACAGGATTGCTTGACACTTCTCCATGATATAGCCCCTCCTGACAAAGTAAAGACGTACCCTGAGGTAGACTTTCTGGCATCACTATCAGATTAGAAATCAGAGTCTGTATACGCCAATGGCGTTAGATCATCTGCTCGAAAGGTTAGCATATAGTCTTTCGTTCTTCGAAGATACTTGAATATATGCTTAACAGCTGTCCAATGCATAGGTCCAGGGTTTGACTGATATCTGCTAATCCATGCCAACGGCAAAGCAAATATCTGGTCTATAACATAGCATACATGAGGCTTCCAACAGCGAATGCATATGGAACTCTCCTCATGCTCTCTATCTCTTCAGATGTCTTTGGACATTGATCTCGAGACAGTGGTACTCCATGTCTAGAAGGTAGGAGGCCCTTCTTGGAGTCATGCATGTTAAACTTGACCAATATCTTCTTAATGTAAGAAGATTGGGATAGGGCTAACATCTTATTCTTGCGATCACGCTAAAGCTTGATCCCTAAGATATAGTTGGCCTCACCCAAATCCTTCATCTGAAATTGAGAGGATAACCAAACCTTTGTGGATGACAATAAACCTACATCATTTCCTATGAGTAATATGTCATCTACATACAGAACCAAAAATGCAACTGCTTTCCCATTTCTTTTCTTATACACACACGGTTCATCAATGTTTTGATCAAAGCCAAAAGATTTGACTGTCTGATTAAACTTGATGTTCCATGCTCTAGATGCTTGCTTAAGTCCATAGATGGACTTCTTAAGTTTACAAACCATGTTATCTTGGCCACTAGCAAGGAAGCCCTCTGGTTGCATCATATAGATGCATTCGTCAAGACTTCCATTAAGAAAAGCTGTCTTGACATCCATTTGCCATATCTCGTAGTCATAATGACATGCGATGGCCAAGAGAATCCTTATGGACTTAAGCATAGCCACTGGTGAAAAGGTTTCCTCATAATCGATACCCTCTTTCTGAGTATATCCTTTCGCCACCAGTCTTGCTTTGAAGGTTTCCACATTCCCATCCACTCCTTTCTTTCTCTTATAGATCCACTTGCACCCTATGGGTTTAATCCCTTCAGGTGCATCTACAAGTTCCCACACTTGATTGGAATATAAAGAATCCATTTCAGATTTCATCGCTTGCTGCCACATGTCAGCATCTATATCCGTTACTGCTTCATCATAACTAGTAGGATCCTCAACCAGATTTTCAGAGTCTGTCTTAAAAGACACTCCTAGATATCTTTCCGGTTGTCTAGAAATTCTCCCACTACGACGAGGCTCCGGAGTGTTTAAAGGAATATCTTGTTCATCTACTGTCTCAGGATCTGGTACAGATATTATAGGAGATCCCGGAAGAATCTCCTCAAGGGTTTCTTTACAACTAAGCTCTTGGTGCATCATACAATCATCCTCCAAGTACCTAGCATGAGTGCTGATGAGCACTTTTTGCCACCTCTCGTTCCCTTAGGATACCCAATGAAGTAGCACATTTCCGATCTGGGTTCTAGCTTGGTAGCTTTATCATTCAGTACATAGGCTGGACAACCCCAAATGTGGATATGATTTAAACTAGGTTTTCGACCTGTCCATATTTCTTGTGGTGTCCTAGGTACTGACTTAGATGGTACCAGATTTAAAATGTATGCTGCTGCTTCTAAGGCATATCCCCAAAAAGATACAGGCAGGGTTGCATGACTCATCATGGACCTTAACATATCAAGAAGGGTACGGTTTCTTCTCTCCGCTATACCATTTTGCTGGGGTGTACCCGGTGCAGACAACTGAGACACAATCCCATGTTGTGTGAGGTACTCCTTGAACTCACCCAGGAGGTACTCGCCACCTCGATCAGATCGAAGGGCTTTGATATGTTTTCCTAGTTGTAGCTCCGCCTCAGCCTTGAATTGTTTGAACTTATCAAACGCCTCAGACTTGCGTCGCATTAGGTATACATATCCATATCTAGAGTAATCATCGGTGAAGGTGATGTAATACTCATACCCTCCTCGAGCCGGTTTGTTCATAGGACCACACACATCAGTGTGAATCAATTCTAACAACTCCTTTGACCTTAGTCCCTTTCCAGAGAATGACCGTTTGGTCATCTTTCCCTTGAGACAAGATTCGCACTGAGGAAAAGGTTCGAAATCTAATGAGCTCAAGGGCCCATCGTCTACCAACCTCTGAATCCGTTTTAGGTTAATGTGACCCAAACGTAAGTGCCAAAGATATGTGTCATTGATTGAAGATACCTTTCTCTTAAGGAAAGTTGAGCTTTCTTGTTGTACATTATGCAGGTCTTGTAGCTGATTCTCTTTGATCTTCTGAATGGAAGAAGGCTCTGACACTGACATATTTGCCAACATGACACCCTCCCTTAGTGGCTGAAAATCTACTCCCAACTCCTCTAACTGCTGTACAACTTAAGTCCCTCGAAGACTTGCCATGCTAACCGACTTCCTGCTCAAGGCATCTGCAACTACATTCGCTTTGCCGGGTGATACTTGATAGGAAAATCATAGTCCTTGATATATTCCATCCATCTCCTCTGCCTCATGTTCAACTCCTTCTGATAAAACAAGTAGGTAAACTACGGTGGTCGGAGTGAACCTCAAACTTCTCTCCATAGAGGTAGTGTCTCCACATCTTCAAAGCTAAAACAACTGCTGCCAACTCGAGGTCATGTGTTGCATAATTCTTCTCATGATCTTTCAACTGCCGGGATCCATATGCAACTACCTTCCCATCTTGCATTAGGACACATCCAAGTCCAACATTGGAAGCATCGGTAAAAATGTTAAAACCGCCACTCCTTGATGTTAAAGTAAGGACTGGAGCTATAGTCAATCTCTTCTTCAGCTCTTGGAAACTAGCTTCACACTTGTCTATCCATACATATGGTGTGTTTTTCCTAGTCAACTTCGTCAAAGGTGACGCAATCAACGAAAATCATTGCACAAACCTCCGATAATATCCTGCCAACCCAAGAAAACTCCTGATCTCTGATACATTCTTCAGTCTGTCCCAACTCATAACTGCCTCGATCTTGGATGGGTCCACTGATAATCCTTCCTTCGAGATGATATGACCCAAAAATGTGACTTCGTCTAACCAAAATTCACACTTACTAAGTTTTGCAAACAATTGGTTCTCCCTCAAAAGCTGGAGTGCTATCCTCAAATGTTCTTCGTGCTCTTCTTCGGTCTTGGAACACACCAAAATATCATCAATAAACACCACTGTAAACTAATCCAAATACTCCACAAATATCTTGTTCATCAATGCCATGAAAACCGCCGGTGCATTAGTCAAACCAAATGGCATCACTAGAAACTCATAGTGTCCATATATCTTGTCCGAAAGGCTGTTTTTGGTACATCTGAATCTCTGACTCTCAACTGATGGTAGCCTGATCTCAAATCAATCTTCGAAAAGTAAGCAGCCCCTTGTAACTGATCGAACAATTCATCTATCCTAGGCAATGGATACTTGTTTTTTATATACACTTGGTTCAATCTCCTATAGACAATACACATTCTCATAGAACCATCTTTCTTCTTCACAAACAAAACTGGTGCTCCCCACGGTGACACACTAGGTCTCACAAAACCTTTGTCCAAAAGTTCTTGCAATTGTATCTTCAACTCTCCCAATTCTGCCGGAGCCATTCTTAAGGTGCAATAGATATCGGAGCGGTCCCCAGTAACAACTCAATAGTGAAGCCTATCTCTCTAATGGGTGGCAATCCTGGTATCTCCTCCGGGAAAACATCCGGAAAGTCACAAATAATTGGGATCTCCTCCACCCCTTGGGACCGTTTATCCTCCGTGATAAACGCCAAATAACCCTCACAACCGCTTCTTAGAAGTCTATCAACCTTCAATGCTGAAATAAACCCTGCACCAGATTTACTCCTCTCTCCCTGAAACAACACCCCTGCTTGGGTCTCCTCTAACTTGAAAGTTAGGGTCTTATGGAAACAATCCATAGTAGCATGGTATCCTGCTAACCAATCCATCCCTAGGATGACATCAAAATCCTGCATCTCCAATAAAATGAGATCTGCCGGTAATACTACTTCTCCTATCATGACTGGACAACTAGGGTAAAAAGTTCTACAAACATCTTCCTTACCTAAAGGGGTAGTCACAGTCAAAATGAACCTCAACTCTCTAGCATGCATATCAATCAACTTAGCAAATTTTGGAGATAGGAATGAGTGAGTAGAGCCAAGGTCAAACAAAACCCTAGCATCAAAACCACAGACGAGAAGTGTACCTTCCACTACATTGCCTTCCGCCTCTACATCAGCTCTATTGACAGCATAAAGTTGTGCCCTCTGTTGTGGCCTATTTTGTCCTTGTGGTTGCCTGCCCTGCTATGCATTCCTGTTCTGTTGCTGAGGACACTAGCTCTGATTCTGATTCTGCCCTTGCTGACGGGCCTGTTGTTGCTGCTGTGGCCTAAACTACTGTTGTGGTGCCTGTTGCTGTAGTGGCCTCGCCTGATTCTGGACTACTAACGCATTCTGAGGTGGTGCCTAACGTTGTACTCCTTACTGTTGTCTATTCTATCTTTCTGGCCTCGTGCAATCCCTCATCTGGTGATCCATCGAACCACATCTAAAACATGCCCCTGTGATAGTACGGCATTGGGCATTCCCATGTTATTTTCCACAGTGGATGCAAGCTCCTGGATTCTGTGCAGTTTGTTCTTGCCTTGGCCTCTTATTCTGATTGTTCCTCTGTTGATTGTTCTGCTGCTGGCCTCGACCCTTTCCTTGGTTTTTTATGATCTTGTTATGGAAGTTCTCAAACTTGTATGCCCTTTTGACAGCTTCTTCAAAGGTAACGGGTGGTACAACCCCGGTAGCATCCCTCTCAATAATCGGGTGAAGTCCCTCAAGGAACTTGGTTATCTTCTTTTCAACCGTGTCCACTAACTCTGGTGCATACCTTGACAATCTCTCGAATTTGGTGAGATATTAAAGGACTATCATGTTTCCTTGCACAAGTTGCTGAAATTATGCTGCCTTTTGCCTCTTGACATGTGCAGGTACATATTTCTCTTCAAATTATCTCTTGAAGTTGGCCCAAGCTTCTGCATCAGTCATTGTCCTGTATTCTGTCTTGATGGTCTTCCACCATATATCTGCTAAGCCCGTGAACATAGAAGCTGCGAGCTGCACTCGTTCTACACCCGTACATGTGAAGATCTCAAATATATTCTCTGTGTGCTTAAGCCAGTTATCTGCTGCCATTGGATCCTCTGTTCCCAAGAATTCCTTCGTCCTCTCTTCCTGAACCGCTCGTACAACACATTAGGATCATTCCCTCTATTGTTGACCGGACCTGGTGGTGCAACTGGGATTGGTTCCGGTCTCCTTTCTAGCACACCCAACAACTGTGCCTGCATTTGAGCCATCTCCCTAGCATGATCCTCATCTTTCTTAAGCATCTGTTCTTGCAATCTGGTCTGGGTCTCATGTGGTTGTGCTTGGAGCCTAGCCTGGTTCTCATTGGCCTGACGTTGCTGGTCTAACATGGCTTGCATCATCTGCTGGAATTGGTTCTGCATGTTGTTATCTGGTGTATCCTCTGCAATAGGCCCTGTATTCTCACTATTACTAGCAACGTGGTTACTGTTTGCTGCTCTTTTGCGAGGTGGCATAACGCGGCAAAACAAATTGTTAGCACATATAAATCAGGTACAAGGTGGTTACACATTGCTAACACAATTCTATCTAACGAAAGTCTAACAAATCCTCGCCACGTACTTAAGATTTCTAGTTTCTTTTAATTGCCTGAAACATGTCCTGCTCTGATACCAGTCCTGTCGCGACCCCGGACCGGGTTAAGGATTCCAAATCCGAGATTGGGACCTAATGATGCCGCGCCACGTGCATCTCTTAGGCTAAACCGCACACGGAATTGAAAGAACATTTATCCGTGCAGGTGATGTCCCACAGGGTTCCGCGGTGAGGATTATCTTTACACATCATCTCACACATAAACGTATCAAACACATATTCAAGATTGCGGAAGCGTGTAGCAAATCATATTAGTGCTATTCCATTCCATAAACAATACTGATTTATATTTGACATGACAAGATATCAGAATGAGCAATGATCATAAGCATATTTCCCAAAAGTGAAGTTAATTGTATAAACAAAAGATCAGTTAATTAATTGCCCTAAAAATAATGGTCAACAAAGACCATACAACCAATAAAACCCAAAAATGAAGACATCACAAGTTCCCAAAATGTGTCGTTCTCAAGGCTAGACCGAATGTCTACATGACATCGTCGGCTTGCCACTCTATCACTCGCTGCGGTTCACCGACCGCCTCCTCAGGCTCCTCCTCGATGGCAATGAGCTCGGGACCTGAGTACCAAAATAAATGGATCAGACACGACGGTCTGGCAGGTGGGTAAAGAGATATAACAGTTATAAAACAATGATATATTGCAAGGGTTTAGAAAAACCTGTGTATAAATAATGAATTTCATAAAAGAAGAATGTATCATCTAAAAGAGGTACATATGTGATTAAAATGTGTAAGGTAACAAGGATTCGGAACTAACAAGGTGGCAACCACACAAAACTAGATCCTCTCTCACTAAAGTGAAGAGAGCACATACCCTACGGGAACATTGACCTCAGTCACACAAGGTGAGGAGGGACAACGATAAGATACTATAATATACATATATATATACTCTGCGGGACCACGGTAGCGAACCGGGTAAAACTCTGCGGGTTCCAAACTGCAGCTGCCTATCGGGAGGGGAAGGATCTCCAAGTTGGTGGATCAAACCGACAAGGTCATCGAAGCTCAGTGGTGCCGACTCATAGGTCAAATACGAGAAATCAAATCAAATGCATAGTAAAAGAACGGGATGCCCATAGGCACAGTTACATATTCATCTCAGGCGACATATACAGGTTAGCAAAAGCTAAACACATCACTTCTAGTACTCTTGGGACAGTTTAGTCATATCACGTGGGTTTCAAACCCCAAAATAGGAGTTTGGTTGAAAATCGAATGCGAATGGTTTCTCATACATTTACGAGCTAAACATTGAGGTTCCTAGAATTGAATCAGTATGAATAGGGTGCCGTATGTCGGTCATGATGTACTTTGGTACTCTTTAAGAGTTAGGTGTAAGTCCTTGGGATCCTAACCCTAGAGGGGGGGTGAATAGGGTGAGCTACACTTAATGACTAATTATGACCAATTTTAACTTCTTTAATTTAACTAGTCACTTGTGATGATTAACATACATAATGCGGAAGCTAAACAACATAATCACCACATAGCACACACCACAACACAATATTTATAGTGGTTCGGCCAACGTGCCTACATCCACTACCGGCTTGTGTTCCTCACACCCCACCGGATTTCCACTATTATGCTTTTCAAAAGGCTAAGCAATAACCTTTACAATATGCTTTCCAAGGATAAGCAATAACCTTACAATGTTGTTTTTCTAGGCTAAACAACAACCTTTACACAATGCTTTTCTTAGGCTAAGCAATAACCTTAATACATAAAAGATTTCTCTCAAAGAAAGTGTCTTCACAAAACACTCTAAGAGATTACAATTAAGCTCAATAAAAATTGCCTCTAAATAGGCAAATATGAAATTGTAAAACAACTCACACAAACACACTAAGAATTACAAAGATGAATGCTTATGAAGTGTGTGTGTGAAAACTTGAATCAAGATTAAAATTAAGCTCAATCTATTTTATGCTTAAAGCAATTCAAAAGTTTAATGCTCATAAAAAGATTTGATTGAAGTGTTATGCAAATCACATGTACACAAATACTAACTTGTAAATGATTTATGAAAATCAAGATGACACAAGTTGTATGAAATTAATTATGTCTAAACATGTGATGCACATTCAATGTTGTTTTCAAAACAAATTAGTTTAACTAAAGTTCAAATAGATTGAAAACAACAAAGAGAGTTTCAAACAAGTTAATGTATCATGCTATAAAGAAATCAAAGATTTTGGTTAAGCATGATTGACAAAGTTTAAAACAAAACTTGGTTTGAAATCAAGGGTGAAGAATCCAATAACTAAAATCAAAGATTAAGAGAAGAGTGGATTCAACACATCATAGTTAATATGCTAAAAATCATTTACCAATAATTTAGTCAAAGCATAAAACATATGATTAATAAAAGTAAAGCTTACTTGATGATTTAACTTAATGATCCAAGCTTGAGCTTTACTAATGACACCCTTGATCTCTCTTAGTTCATCCCCTTTATCTTGTCTCCAAACTCCTCAAAGATGGCTTGGAAGCTCCAAAATGTTCAACCTTTTTCTCATGGGAATGAACTCATATTTATACTCAAAAAGTGAGTATCAGCGTGTCTTCGGTCGACCCCATACAAGCCCCGGTCGACCTCATGCAAACGGTCACAAATATGACCGTTGGAGAGCCAACGGATCTCTGCCCGGTCGACCTGCAGTGTGCCAGGTCGACCTGGTCCATGGGCAGGTCGACCTGGTACACTGCAGGTCGACCCGGGACCAGAATTCCCATTTTTTCTCATATATCAAAGTGATTTTTGAGGGGATTCTTTTGGGCCAAAAGTTCAAGCTTGGAAACATGATTTAAATCAAGCTAAGAGGTTTAAAATCATGAAACATAAAACACCTAAAATGATTAGAAAGTTTTAAAACCATAGGCTTGCTTGATATATAAAAATTGTGTTTCAAATTAAATTGCATCCAAGATGAAAACCAAAACATGCATGAAACATAGGATTTACAAGATTTAAAACAATGCATGTGTAAATTAAGATTTTAAGAATTTCTAAATCAATGCATGTGTGAAAATTCATGAGATGAATAAAATGCTAATGCATCCATCAAATTGCAATAAACAAAATCCTAACAATCTCCCCCTTTGCAATTTGATGGCAAACCTTTCTCACACTAAATCTTCACACTAAGTCTTCAGCTCCTCCTTGGCTGGACTAGGCTTGAAATCTTCTTTGGATGCTCTCTTTGTCTTGGCTTGGGCTTTAGCTCTTTTCCTTCATTCTCCTTGATGCTTGGGGCTTGATCATTCTTCAAGTTTTCTTTTCTTCTTTAACCAAGCATCTTCTTTAGCTCCAAGCTTTCTTCTCTTCATTTCTCCCCTTTGACCATGCACTCTCCTTTTGGCAAGATGTGCATTCTCTCCACCTTTAGTTAGCTTGAACACTTTCTCCCCCTTAATTCTTTCTCCTCCTTTGCCATTAAGCTTGAGAACTTTCTCCCCCTTTGCCATTAAATTGCAAAGGTATCAATTGAACAGGGGTACCTACACACATGAAACAAGGAAATACCTTTCAGTAGCACCTGTTAACAAAGGAAATTGAAAATGTAATATATAACAGGTTATCATGCATGGGTAATAAGCTATTAGGGTATCAAGAGCCAATATAAGGGTGAATTTGATCAAAACTAATACTTCCTATGAAGATTTACTCCCCCTCAATCCATACTCTTCTTTTGTCAAACTTTTGACAAGGATTTAACTAATAGGTACAAGAAGAAGACGGTTTAACCAATTGAGGGTTAACTTCAAGTGAAGGATTAGATTCAATTGATAATAATATTTGACTATAAAGCTCAATATGATCAAATTACCAAAGTAAAGGGCAAGGTCATTGGGATATACTAAACATAGCATCAATCAATATAACTATGAAAATCATATGCTATGAATATTTTTGAAATCATTTCATTCAATCATAAAATATGACTATCATGTGCAAGATGAGTGAAATGAAGTTCAAACATGAAGCCTACCTCAACCATTAACCAACCAAGATTATGAATACATAAGTATGGTGGTCATGAGATATACCAATAAGTGCAATGAGAGGAGGCAACCATGAAAATTATGATGCTAATAGAATGTGACAATTACAAAATCAAGCATCATAAAAGGATATTCATCACTTTAAATGATATAACTAATGGGCATAGTGATGAACAAGAAAAATTGCATTTAGAAATATATATAACTTGGTAGAGCATGCAATTTACAAAAGTGTCAAATCATATGAATTCAACAACTAAGAATCCATCAAACAATCTATGAAATACAAGGAATGGATTTCAAAGAGGTTCATATGATTAAACACTACTATGAAGTTGAAACATGTATAAGAATGACAAAACAAGGAAAATACACATGAATCAACAACATAACCATCCATATCAAATAATAACTAGAAAGCATAAAGGATGGATTTTTGAGTTCTAGTATGGTTTTTACAAATGTAAATAAGATCACAACCATACAAGAAACTAATAGACATTTGCATATAAAAAGAATGAAACTAAAAGATGCAAATTGCCTATAACAACATTCATTTCCATATTTAAAAAGACATAATCAAATGCATATGGAAATGAGAACACGGAACATGCTTTGATAAATATAACTAATGATGATTTAAAGCAATTCCATTCATGCAATCTTCAAATCATAGACAAAATCCAACAATGAACACAATGAGTATGAAATTGAAGATAGCACATTATCAATCATCAATTTGTATTCTAAAAATATAACTACAAGGGCTCATACAAATTGAAAACATATTTTCCATACCAAAAGATATAACTAGTAAGTTCATGGAAAATCCAAATTTATTTAAATCATTCGTTTTTCAAAACAAATTTTACTAAGACATTCAAACAAATGATTTTGCAACATCAATCGATTATGAAAGGTCTAGCTATAAAAGCTTTTGAAATCATAATCAATTGAACATGTAGAAATGCAATATAAGATATGAGAGTAAAAAGCATATCTAACATGTGAAAAATATAATCAAATGATTTTGAAAACCATGATGTATAACTAGAGAAGTACATGAAAACAAAATCAATTGATCATAAGGGAACAATGCATTTTAAGAAATGTAACTTATGAAAGAACAAAAATGCAAATGCAACATGACCAACAAAAGGATTTAACTATAAAGAATAGGTTGGTCAATGAGGTCCAAGGCCTTAAGGTTTGTCTAAGTATCTAACTTTAGGAATCCACCTAAGGTCTTGGGAGGGTTGATCTTTGAGGCCAAGTTTAGAAGTCCCACCAACTTTTGGAGATTTGACTTGATAAACTTTTAATTTAGACTTATCACCATGGTGTTTAGATTTAACTAAATTTGGCATAGGTTGGTGATTAGTCTTTTGAGGTTGGTGAGTTTTCTTTTTAGGGGATTGATTTCTTTTCTTCTTATTTCCTCCATTTATTTGACTTTTGAATTTTAGATTTAACTTAGCAACTTTATTCAAAAGTTCTTTCATTTGTTGTGTTATGGGAGGAAGATTGAGAAGCTTTTTGTTAATAGATTCTTTTAGAGTTGGTTTAACTTGTTTAACCTTTTTAGAATCTATTTTAGGAGACTCCTTTTTAATAGGTTTTACTTGTTTAGTCTTCTTGGAGTCTTCCTTGGTTTTTAGTGTCTTAACCATCATAGAATTTGATTTTACTTTCTTTGGTTCAAAGATGGGTTTCGACACATTGCTTCTCCTTGATTTGCACTCAAACCTAAAATGTCCTTCAATGCCACAATAATTACATTTAGTTTTGGGCAAGGAAGTGTGAGTGCTAGAGAAAGAGGACTCACCTTTCACAAATGTGTTGGTGATTAAAGGATCATGAGAAATATTCCTATTAAATCCAAGACCCGTCCTATCTCCTTTTGATTTACCCAATTTAAATAACTTTTCAAATTTTTCTTCACTATGGGTAAATTTGCACTCATACTTTTGTTTGTAGGTTTCAAGTTGAGTGACTTGTTCTTTAAGGGTAGAATTTTCAAGTTTAACTTTTGTTATTTCTTGTTCAATTCCCTTAAATTTGCTTAGCTCTTCAAGGGCAAGTTTTAATTCAAATTTAATTTCATTAATAACATTGGATCCAAGTTCTAGAGTGTTTATCTTAATATGAGCATTAGATAGATTTTCCTTGGAGATATTCAACTTGGATTCTAGGTTGTTAATGTTTTCATCTTGCCTTTTTAATTGATCTCTTAGTTTAGAATTTTCCTTATTAAGATTATCACAATCTATCTTTGATTCTCTTAGGTCATCTTTAATATTAGATAGATTATGCAAAGAGATCATGAACTTAGATTCTGCACAATTTATTAATTCTTCTTTTTCTCTAAGTTCATCTTTTGAAGAGACTAATTCTTGGCTTAGTCTTTTAGATTCTTCTTTTAATCTTCTATTCTTCTTAGAAAGCTCTAAGGATAATGTGCACAAATCCTCATAAGCTTGTTCAATATCATTTTCATTTTCATCATTTTCTTCTTCTTTTAATTCAACTTGGGATTCATTAATTTCAATGTTTGAATCTCCAATAGAAGGAAGAATGAGGGGTCTAGAAGAATCTACCAAAGAATCTACAAAGTCTAAACTAGTGGAATCCATTCTAATGATTTTCATGAAAACACAACACTAGGGTTTTGACTCTAGGTTTTTACACCTAATCAAGAGTTCCAAACACTTGATCCTAATATAGAGCACGAGGCTCTGATACCACTTGAAAGTCCTTGGGATCCTAACCCTAGAGGGGGGGTGAATAGGGTGAGCTACACTTAATGACTAATTATGACCAATTTTAACTTCTTTAATTTAACTAGTCACTTGTGATGATTAACATACATAATGCGGAAGCTAAACAACATAATCACCACATAGCACACACCACAACACAATATTTGTAGTGGTTCGGCCAACGTGCCTACATCCACTACCGGCTTGTGTTCCTCACACCCCACCGGATTTCCACTATTATGCTTTTCAAAAGGCTAAGCAATAACCTTTACAATATGCTTTCCAAGGATAAGCAATAACCTTACAATGTTGTTTTTCTAGGCTAAACAACAACCTTTACACAATGCTTTTCTTAGGCTAAGCAATAACCTTAATACATAAAAGATTTCTCTCAAAGAAAGTGTCTTCACAAAACACTCTAAGAGATTACAATTAAGCTCAATAAAAATTGCCTCTAAATAGGCAAATATGAAATTGTAAAACAACTCACACAAACACACTAAGAATTACAAAGATGAATGCTTATGAAGTGTGTGTGTGAAAACTTGAATCAAGATTAAAATTAAGCTCAATCTATTTTATGCTTAAAGCAATTCAAAAGTTTAATGCTCATAAAAAGATTTGATTGAAGTGTTATGCAAATCACATGTACACAAATACTAACTTGTAAATGATTTATGAAAATCAAGATGACACAAGTTGTATGAAATTAATTATGTCTAAACATGTGATGCACATTCAATGTTGTTTTCAAAACAAATTAGTTTAACTAAAGTTCAAATAGATTGAAAACAACAAAGAGAGTTTCAAACAAGTTAATGTATCATGCTATAAAGAAATCAAAGATTTTGGTTAAGCATGATTGACAAAGTTTAAAACAAAACTTGGTTTGAAATCAAGGGTGAAGAATCCAATAACTAAAATCAAAGATTAAGAGAAGAGTGGATTCAACACATCATAGTTAATATGCTAAAAATCATTTACCAATAATTTAGTCAAAGCATAAAACATATGATTAATAAAAGTAAAGCTTACTTGATGATTTAACTTAATGATCCAAGCTTGAGCTTTACTAATGACACCCTTGATCTCTCTTAGTTCATCCCCTTTATCTTGTCTCCAAACTCCTCAAAGATGGCTTGGAAGCTCCAAAATGTTCAACCTTTTTCTCATGGGAATGAACTCATATTTATACTCAAAAAGTGAGTATCAGCGTGTCTTCGGTCGACCCCATACAAGCCCCGGTCGACCTCATGCAAACGGTCACAAATATGACCGTTGGAGAGCCAACGGATCTCTGCCCGGTCGACCTGCAGTGTGCCAGGTCGACCTGGTCCATGGGCAGGTCGACCTGGTACACTGCAGGTCGACCCGGGACCAGAATTCCCATTTTTTCTCATATATCAAAGTGATTTTTGAGGGGATTCTTTTGGGCCAAAAGTTCAAGCTTGGAAACATGATTTAAATCAAGCTAAGAGGTTTAAAATCATGAAACATAAAACACCTAAAATGATTAGAAAGTTTTAAAACCATAGGCTTGCTTGATATATAAAAATTGTTTTTCAAATTAAATTGCATCCAAGATGAAAACCAAAACATGCATGAAACATAGGATTTACAAGATTTAAAACAATGCATGTGTAAATTAAGATTTTAAGAATTTCTAAATCAATGCATGTGTGAAAATTCATGAGATGAATAAAATGCTAATGCATCCATCAAATTGCAATAAACAAAATCCTAACATTAGGGACATTCCGGGTCCTTATACACATTGGCTAATCTAGAAAACCTCATAGAATCTCCATGATGAGGTTTCTCTTTCCTCCGGACTTCATACAACGCCTTACATGGTACTGGGGCTCCATACAATACCTCCCCAAGCCTAAAAACAATGTTTCAAGTCCTTAGGTACTGACCCATGACAGACCGGCAGTTCGCTCGAGCGAACTGGGAGGTTCGCTTGGGCGAACAGCTTTCTGTCTGGGGTTCGCTCGGGCAAACGAGGTTCTGTGACGGGTTCGCTCGAGCGTACTGTCCAGAAACTGATTTCTGTGCACAGTCCGGCCCTTCTTCTTTCTTTTATTTCATCCTCCTTTGGGCATCCTTTTAAACATCCATTTGAGGGTCTCAAAACCTCCTTTCAACCCCATTCAATCCATCATCAAATCCTCTAACAACCACTCCAACAAATCATAACTTCTCCATCACTTCCACCTCATTCAATGCAAGACAACTCCATTAATGAGAATCCATAATTGATCATAAATGATCTAAAAGCAAGACAATGAAGCACATGTTTTCCAAGAGGACTATTAATAGAGAGTAGTCTAACATTATGGATGTTTCCAAAATCATGAAAACTCATAAAAATAACTTAGGTGAAAGCAATGGGTAAGAGTTCAAATCATTATAAATAAGAAACCATGAAAACAATCCATTCATCCACTTGCCTTAGGTCCAAAGCTAAGGAAATCAAGCCTCAAACACCTCTCCAAGCCAAGATACCAAATCTACACAAAACCCCCAAATCCAAACCCTAAAACCATCAAAACCAAATAATAATAAGGGAAAACTTGCAATAGCCAAGATTAAGCCTCTCTAGGGCTAGGATAGTAAGAATCTAGAAGATTGGGAGGTTCACTTACCTAAAAGTGTATCAAATAGGTAGAGGGAGCTCACAAGAAGCTCCAATGGTGATGCATGTCTTTACAAATGGTACCAATAGAGAGCTCTTGAGGTGAGGAAGATGATCATGTAGTCCACTTCTTGATTGAGAAGGGCTCTTGTGGCGATTAATGAGAAAGAAGCAAGAAGAACAAGGGAAAAACCCTTAGGGCTGAATCTCTTCTCCTTCTAGGGTTTTAGCAAACAAGAGGAGAAATGGAGAAGAAGCTCTCCTTATATAGCAAGTGGGGATGGGGCCCACAACTTAAAAGACTTCTCGGGCTCAACACATGGCTTTCGGGGCTTCAAACGGATTCGACGAAGAAGACAAAGTTGATCGACGAAATTTCTAGTTTCCAAAAAGTATATATTTTGCACGTTTTGGTGACATTGAAATTAGTGTCCAGATTTTGGGTGAAAAGACCATTTTGCCCTCAAATTGCGAAAAGTCGGGTTTAGGGTCCTCGAACGGAAACGATGTCAACATGAAAGTTGTAGGGATTAACAAGATAAGTCCAATGGGTTAAGAATATAATTTTTTTGGAAATCATTGATAAAGCTCCAATCTCACACATTTCGTAACAAGAACCCCCAAAGGGTCTCACAAGTAAAAGGGCTCTCAAAATTCCCCAAAGTGATTATACAAGCTACTCTAATCCCAAACTAATCCAAAATCACTAAACACACTTAAAACTAAAACACAACTTAATGAACTCTAATCAAGGTCTCTCGGGTCGGGGTCTTACAGTGGGACTTACTAGTGCCCGGGCCATGGGCAACTAGCATCACCACGGAGCTCCGGAACGCCCCCAATCCCATCTACTGTAGTAAGAATAATCATTCATTTAGTGAATTAGTTATGTAGTGCCAAACTCAAAGGTCAATACCTTTCTTACATTCCTAGATTCAATTCAATTCAATAAGTCCAATCAAAATAATTGAAAAGATCAAATATTATTCTAGTCACTCTAGACATTCATTAGAGTTTGACATTACTACTTACAATGTAAACATATTCACAATTCAATGAGAGAATTAGGATAATTAGTAATTCCACTCATTTCTTTCTTATTTCCCACTAACCATTCAAGTGTAACCATTGGTTATCTAATGTATGTGCTATTCTTGATGGACACCACATTTAGATAATAAGTACATTAGAGTCCCCGTAATTATCACTCATGGAGGTTTAGTCTATAATCCATTGAACATTCAATACTTTGTTATGCTTGCGGTTTAATCCTTTGAGACCCTATCTCATTGTTCATTAAGTCAATTAACTTCTAATAACATATAATTAATTCTAAAAATATTCTTCAGGAAGAGGTTATGTTCATAGGAAACATTCACGGTTGAATGAAACCCAAATTCCAACAGTCGGACAGTTAAGTCCAATCGATTGGCCCGAAATAAGGTCCAAATGAACTCAAAGGGACTGCCTAGACAGAGCCCAGGTTCGCTCGAGCGGACCCCATCCAGAGAGCAGGTCGCTCGAGCGGACTTATGTTCGCTCGAGCGGACCCAAACAGAGAGCAGTTCGCTCGAGCGAACTTCTGTTCGCTCGAGTGAATGCTCCAGAAATCCAGTTTCGGAATTTCTGAGCATTTTTCTTCTTCACTCCAAACCACTCCAAAGTCACCCAAACCTACAAATAAATCATGGAACCTTCCGTTCCCATCCTCAATCAACATTTCTCACAATCATAGCACTTCTAATCCAACATTTAATCCACATCAAACTCCTTTATCTACAATGACAATGGCATAAAAGCTTCCAAAACAAGAAATGTGCATAGCCATTAACACAATCACATAAAAAAATCATATATACTTGCCTCTCTTGAAGCTTCTAAGGCAAAACCCCTCTTTCTATATGACTTGAGATCAAATGAAGAAGCTTGAGTTCATTTCCAAGCTCCAAATGTCCAACAATGGAGAATGAGGCGGGGAGAAGATGAAGATGAAGAATCCACTCTCCAAGATCACTTGAGTTCTCTAATCTTGATGTTTGATGAAGAAAATAGGAGGAGATGGAGAGAAAATGGGAAGGAAGTGTCCAGGGTTTTTTAAATGGGAAAATAGTGCATCTCTTTGCTTATATAAGGCCTCTTTTTGCATTTAAGTCTACTTTCCTACACTCATTTACATTTTAGGTCAAATGAAAGCTCACTTGACTAATCTTCATCAAAACTAATCAAGTATGTTATGAAAGTTACCGTATTAATCAAGATACACGCGATGATATCAAGAATTACCGTATTTGACGAAATGCGTGAAAATCCGTATTTACGAAGAAGTCCTTGTCCTTACTCATTTAAATCAATTTTTAATTTAATGATCTTAATCTCATTCAATTTCACTTCATTATGCTCAATTCAATCTTTAGAGACTTGTTTATCTCTTTTTGGTCATTAACCAGCATTAATTCAATTAATTATGCTTAATTAGCATAAATCTCAATTAATTAGCCTTAATCATCGTTAATTCGGGATGAGGTGTAACACCTTCACTACTAGTCAATTAAGAAAAAACTCTGGTTGCTGCTTCGTGTGAACCGTCATCATTCGTTGTGCCCAGAGAATCGCTCCCAATACTTTCACCAATAGAAGGAAGACGCCGAACATTGGGAAATGGAGACTCAGACACACTCACCGTGCTATCTACATGTGGCTCTCTATTCATTGCAGTTTCCTGGAGTTGCAAGGCATACTCCAAATTCCACAACACATCTCCCATTTTGGGCCTATCAACACTATACTTAGCCAAACATCTCTCGACAGTCTCCCTTAATATCCTCAATGAATTAGGATGAATTGTACCTGTTAGTCGAGGATCAATTATCTCCAGAAGCAATCCCTTCTTTTGCCATTGCAATCCCCATTCAGCCAAGTTCACCTGGTTGCTTGGAAAGAAAGATCGATAACAGGCTTTGCATAAAGAACTTCAAGAAGCACCACCCCAAATGAATATACATCCGACTTCTGTGTCAGATGATGCCTTTTAAAGTATTCTGGATCAAAATATCCAAAGCTACATTTAATGGCCGAGCTTACAACTAAATGTTCAGGAGAAGGCACTGCCCTCGAGAAACCGAAATATGCTACCTTAGCCGAGTAGTTCTCATCAAGCAAGATGTTTGCAGCTTTGACATCGCGGTGAATTATCCCTTGTCCAAAGGTGTGGAGGAAGTGAATGCCTCTACCAGAACCAATACAAATCTCAAGCCTCTGCTTCCAGGACAAAGATGGCAAATCTTTACCATAGAGATGATCTCTCAGTGGCCCGTTCTCCATGAATTCGTAGACCAATATCATCTCCTACTGCTCTACACAGTAGCCAACAAGGAACACAAGACGTTGATGGTGAATTTTCGACAGGACATTGAGCTCGGCAAGGAATTCATGTTGGCCTTGGCTAGAACTGGGCCTGCCTCGCTTCACTGCTACTTTTTTGCCATCTCTGAGAATTCCTTTATAAACGTCACCAAATCCACCTGACCCAATGAGCAAATTCGAGTTGAAGTCATTGGTGGCCGACTGTATTTCAGCCAAAGTCATTATCAAGTCATGATTTATATGTGGGCTAGGCGATGCATTGGTTCTTTTAGGGTTCTGTTATAGATGCTCTCTCTATATACTGGCAACAGGCTCTCCCCAGTTTTGGCTTCCTCTTTCCTCCTCTTGCATTTGAAAGCAAGCATGTATACAACCGCCATCACAAACACTAAAGCAAGGCATCCTCCAATGCTCAAACCAATTAGGAGAATGCGATGTTTCTTCCTTGAATTAGATTCAGAGACCACGCCTCCCTGAGGATACACCTTCATGATCTCCATGCCATTCAGTATGGCATTCTTTCCTATTTCTTTTGGCTCAACACTTATATTTATGCACCCTGCCTTATCGGATTCAACCATGTAGTGTCACGTCCCCAAAATAAGAATTGGGGAAAATCGTGAAAAATTAAAACAAATTCAAATTCCTGTGTTTAATACAACACAAGCTTCCAAAAGTGGACCCACATAACATCACATAACATCACAAACCGTGGTGAGTCCAAATAAAATTTCATTAAATGCAACGGAAGATTCATTCAATTGGTATTCAATGACCATAAATAAGATCCAACACGAAAATCAAATAAACATTAATAGTTAAAGTTGCAGAATGAATAAAACAATTACTAAGGAAATTTATATTATTAAAGAAAGTTCATCCAGAGAATTGCTAAGATGATGTTCTCTCTCATGCAGGCTCAGACAGCTCAAAAACCGTCTCCGGCATCCCACTCGGGTTCGTCAGTTGGCTCAAACGCTTGAAACTTTTGATCCTCGTCCGTCTCCTCGGTAGGGTAGGGATCGGTACCTATGCACCAATAAATAAAGTAAACAGCAAGTACGAAAGCATAATTTATAAATAAAACACAAGATCAATGTGAGTAATGACATGTAATAATCATAAGAGAATAACAATATGGCAATGATGAAAAGAACGTATAACCTAAATCCAATCTACACAATAGAGCAATACAATAATCGCACAGAAGCAATGCAACTGCTTTGGGTGGTCAACCCTAACTATCCAAATCACGTCGGCGGTCATAAACCGATCGAGAATCCGGAATACCGGTCAAACAATCAATGCGGATATTACAGTGTCCGTTCACATCGGTGATCAGCCGTCCAATTACAATTGCAGTCGCTCAATTATGACTCAATCGATGTACATATATATACATATCATAATAGAATAAACCTAGTGATCTGTAATGCTCTGACATAGAAACCTAAGTCAAAGTGAAGGGCTGGCTGCACAACAATCCACAATCAATATCGATATCATTCGAATAAACCTCTACAATTTCTCAATCGATTGCCAAGCCACATCACGGTCCATATCCAATCAATATAGGGTATGCAGCTAATAGACCAACATCAATCTGAATCATGTATGCAAACCCGAAGGTCAAAGAATAACCACAAGCCAATCCTACAGTCAAACATAAGGTCTCATACCTAATAACCATAGGAATCTCTAAATAGATAAAAGGACAACACATCCTTTCTCGATCAATGGTGCATAGACCCAATTAAGGGTTTTCCAATAAAGATGGGTTGAGCCTAAATCCAGTAGGATTTCCCCGAGGTCACACATAGCACTAAACCCCACGTTAGTAATATACCGCATACCCGGACGGTATTTACTTGGTCCAATTATCCAATTAATAAAGTTCAAAAATATAAATTTAACACATTAAAATCAAACATATCATTTAAATATTTTAAATATTAATTTACAAATAATAACCTTAATGTATAATTTTAGAAAACCTAAGAACTCCATTTATAATATTTTCCAATCTCAAGTCTTTATAAAATAAGCCAATGTTCTAATTTAAATTTATAAAATATCCAGGGCTCCTTTTCTAATAATTTAAAAACTAATGCTTTAAAGTAAACATTTCAAAAGTACCATGTCGATTCAAAAAGTCAGATGCTCCCATCCAAAACGTGTCCAATATTCATCATTCTTTTCCCTTCTATATTTTTATTCAATGCCAGGTTCTTGTTACTAGTCATCAGGTCAACCGTCCCCAACACAGATCCCTTTGTTTTCTTCCAATTCATGTACACGCTGAAAACTACACAGAACCCCATTTTTTTCAAACACAGCCTCACGCCTGATGTCATAAGATGCTGAGATAGTGGACCCCACTGATCAATAACCAGTGATCATCCTCACAAGCATAAGTCGCCCAGGCATGTCCGGCCCTTTGATCGGACCAGATCTGATCAGATCTCCCCATGGGCCCCGGATCAAGATTAAATAAAAGAAAGTAGAATAAATCAAACCTTAGGGCATAAAAATGGGTTTCTACATGCATCTAACACTAGAATCAACGAGAAACACAAGCATTAAATTTATAAATTATGGTTAAGTACTTGCCTTTCACAGGGTTTTGAAGAAAAAGCAACAGATCCTAACCAATACCCAATCCGAGATTACCGGGGCGCTCGATCACAATCCTAACACCAATCTGACACAAGAGATGGGATAGAAATGCCAAGGTGATCAGATCTATGTTATTCCTACCGAAAACCAAACATTGGAAAGAATAAGAAGATAACCTAAGAGTACAAATTTACTCCTAATGGTTTGAGGAGAAGGTTACCTGTGATAAGAAAGTTGAACCAGGAATGATGGTATCCTCTGATCTTGATTCCGATGGCTAGATCCTAATGTTGCAGAGGCTTGGGAAGTTAAAAGAGGAAGAAGACGAGGAAGAAGAACCGGGAGGAGTTGCAGAGATTAGTGGGGAGAGATAAGGACGAGTGCTTAAAATAGGGATTAAGTTAAAAAGAATATTCTTATGGGCTTAAGTCATTGGGTCGGGTCAAACTGCGGGTCAGGTCATCTACCCATCAACCCAACTCACCAATCCACACATCTAATCTAACGCGTGCCCCACTTAATCCAAGCCACTTAAATAACTAAAATACATTCAATTAAAATAATACTAATATTCTAATTAAAATATAATAAAATATTAAAAAATAAAAATAAAAGCGGGACCGAGACCTTACATTCTCCCCCCCTTAGGACATTTGATCATCCAAATAACTAGTATAACTTTAGAAGGAGATGCGGGTACTGTTTCTTCACTGAGATTCAAACGGTACCTTCCACGATGCCTGCCGAAGCATTTGCATTCTCTTGGGTAAAAGCA
Source organism: Litsea cubeba (assembly GCA_012931725.1). Lineage (NCBI taxonomy): Eukaryota > Viridiplantae > Streptophyta > Magnoliopsida > Laurales > Lauraceae > Litsea > Litsea cubeba. Next base: position 38,982,330 of record CM022946.1, read on the forward strand.
TACATCATGCCCTGCTGGGGTTGGTTGTGTTGTCCTTGCGCTGGCCCAAGTGGCCTCTGTTGACCCCCTTGTTATTGCCTCTGCTGCTATGGAGCTTGCCCCTAAAATTGATGATTCTGAGGAGCCCTAAATTACTGTTTTTGCTGCTGCTGCGCCCGAGGAAACTGCTGACCTATTTGCTGTGGTCCCTGTTGAGGTGCTGTCCTCCAATGCTGCTGCGAAGGCGCATGAGGTCCAACTGCCTGAGATGTCACCGTCTGACCGTCATTTTTGGGACAATATCGAACTCTATGTCCAAGCTGCCCACAGTGAGGACATGCTCCAGTTTGTCTGTAACATTGCTCTGTTGTGTGATTCCTCCTACCACATCACTCACACTATTGGTTCTGACTAACCGAGGGTTGACTTTGAAACTTTGGTTTCTTCGGGTTGCCTTGGCTAGAAGACTGCCCTAACTGATGTTGCTGAAATTTGGCCTGTCTTTCTGCTGACTTCTTCTTTAGTGCACCTTCAGCCCAATATGCACTCTTTACCATCTCTTGGAATGTCGGGCTTGATTGTCTCCAACCATCATATAGATATCAGCTGATAACCCATCAAGAAAATGCCTGATTTTCTCTTCCTCAGGAACGACTAGTGTAGGAGCGTACTTAGCCAATCTGGTGAACTGCTGCTCATACTGCTGCGCTGACATGTCACCTTGCACCATGTTTTGGAAATCTCTCTTCCACTGGTCCTTGACATACTTAGGGATGAAATTATCCATGAATTCCTTGGTAAAAGTTTCCCATGCAATCTCTTCAGCAACTGCATCTGCTTGCACTACCATCTTCACCGAATTCCACCATTGGAGAGCTATCCCTCTGAACATGTAAGCTGCCAAATTAACTCGCTGATTTTGAGTATAGCGGAAAACTGCAAAGATCTGCTCCAACTGCTCTATATAGTCATCTGCTGCCATTGGATCTTCTGACTCGTGAAACTCAGGAGGAACCCTCTTCCTAAATTTCTCATAGAGGTCATTAGGATCTATTTCCTTTGGAGGCATGACCACTTGCTTTGGCTGGGCTGCTCTGTCTGTTAATGCTATGATCTGAGCCTGAAATGTTGCTGTATCGTGATCTGCTTGTGCTCTCTCAGCAGCTCTCTCTTCTCTTTCTTGTTGCTTCTCTGCAGCTCGTTCTGCCTCTGCTGCTTTCTGTTGCTCATTTTGAGTGGCATGTGATTGCATAAAAGCTTGCAACAGCTGATTGAAACGTTCATCGGAGTTGTTTGATCCATTCCCAGGTTCTTTGTCCTGAGATCTTGTAATACGTTGTGCCATGACCTGCAATAAAATAAAGATGGTTTAGATCCTATAAAACAAGCTAACAAACAATTCTATAGACTTTACAGTTAAAACTTTAAAGTCTATCTAATGGAAATCGTAATCCTCACCACGTCCTATTGTTTCTGTCCATTTTTAATATCCGAAGATCGTGCTGGCTCTGATACCAACTGTCACGTCCCCAAAATAAGAATTTGGGAAAATTGTGCAAAATTAAAACAAATTCAAATTCCTGTGTTTAATACAACACAAGCTTCCAAAAGTGGACCCACATAACATCACAAACCGTGGTGAGTCCAAATATAATTTCATTAAATGCAACGGAAGCTTCATTCAATTGGTATTCAATGACCATAATAAGCTCCAACACAAAAATCAAATAAACATTAAGAGTTAAAGTTGCAGAATGAATAAAACAATTACAAGGAAATGTATATTATTAAAGAAAGTTCATCTAGAGAATTGCTAAGATGATGTTCTCTCTCATGCAGGCTCAGACGGCTCCAAAACCGTCTCCGGCATCCCACTCGGGTTCGTCAGTTGGCTCAAACGCTTGAAATGTTTGATCGTCCTCCGTCTCCTCGGTAGGGTAGGGATCGGTACCTATGCACCAATAAATAAAGTAAACAGCAAGTACGAAAGCATAATTTATAAATAAAACACAAGATCAATGTGAGTAACGATATGTAATAATCATAAGAGAATAACAATAGGCAATGATGAAAAGAACGTATAACCTAAATCCAATCTACACAATAGAGCAATACAATAATCACACAGAAGCAATGCAACTGCTTTGGGTGGTCAACCCTAACTATCTAAATCACGTCGGCGGTCATAAATCGATCGATAATCCGGAATACCGGTCAAACAATCAATGCGGATATTACAGTGTCCGTTCACATCGGTGATCAGCCGTCCAATTACAACTGCAGTCGTTCAATTATGACTCAATCGATGTACATATATATACATATCATAATAGAATAAACCTAGTGATCTGTAATGCTCTGACATAGAAACCTAAGTCAAAGTGAAGGGCTGGCTGCACAACAATCCACAATCAATATCGATATCATTCGAATAAACCTCTACAATTTCTCAATCGATTGCCAAGCCACATCAGCGGTCCATATCCAATCAATATAGGGTATGCAGCTAATAGACCAACATCAATCTGCAATCATGTATGCAAACCCGAAGGTCAAAGAATAACCACAAGCCAATCCTACAGTCAAACATAAGGTCTCATACCTAATGACCATATGAATCTCTAAATAGATAAAAGGTCAACACATCCTTTCTCGATCAATGGTGCATAGACCCAATTAGGGTTTTCCAATAAAGATGGGTTGAGCCTAAATCCAGTAGGATTTCCCGGAGGTCACACAAAGCACTAAACCCCACGTTAGTAATATACCGCATACCCGGACGGTATTTACTTGGTCCAATTATCCAATTAATAAAGTTCAAAAATATAAATTTAACACAATAAAATCAAACATATCATTTAAATATTTTAAATATTAATTTACAAATAATAACCTTAATGTATAATTTTAGAAACCTAAGAACTCCATTTATAATATTTTCCAATCTCAAGTCTTTATAAAATAAGCCAATGTTCTAATTTAAATTTATAAAATATCCAGGGCTCTTTTTCTAATAATTTAAAAACTAATGCTTTAAAGTAAACATTTCAAAAGTACCATGTCGATTCAAAAAGTCAGATGCTCCCATCCAAAACGTGTCCAATAGTCATCATTCTTTTCCCTTCTATATTTTTATTCAATGCCAGGTTCTTGTTACTAGTCATCAGGTCAACCGTCCCCAACACAGATCCCTTTGTTTTCTTCCAATTCATGTACACGCTGAAAACTACACAGAACCCCATTTTTTTTCAAACACAGCCTCACGCCTGATGTCATAAGATGCTGAGATAGTGGACCCCACTGATCAATAACCAGTGATCATCCTCACAAGCATAAGTCGCCCAGGCATGTCCGGCCCTTTGATCGAACCATATCTGGTCAGATCTCCCCATGGGCCCCAGATCAAGATTAAATAAAGAAAGTAGAATAATTCAACCTTAGGGCATAAAAATGGGTTTCTACATGCATCTAACACTAGAATCAATGAGAAACACAAGCATTAAATTTATAAATTATGGTTAAGTACTTGCATTTCACCGGGGTTTGAAGAAAACGCAACAGATCCTAACCAATACCCAATCTGAGATTACCGGGGCGCTCGATCACAATCCTAACACCAATCTGACACAAGAGATGGGATAGAAATGCCAAGGTGATCAGATCTATGTTATTCCTACCGAAAACCAAACATTGGAAAGAATAAGAAGATAACCTAAGAGTACAAATTTACTCCTAATGGTTTGAGGAGAAGGTTACCTGTGATAAGAAAGTTGAACCAGGAATGATGGTATCCTCTGATCTTGATTCCGATGGCTAGATCCTAATGTTGCAGAGGCTTGGGAAGTTAAAAGAGGAAGAAGACGAGGAAGAAGAACCGGGAGGAGTTGCAGAGATTAGTGGGGAGAGATAAGGACGAGTGCTTAAAATAGGGATTAAGTTAAAAAGAATATTCTTATGGGCTTAAGTCATTGGGTCGGGTCAAACTGCGGGTCAGGTCATCTACCCATCAACCCAACTCACCAATCCACACATCTAATCTAACGCGTGCCCCACTTAATCCAAACCACTTAAATAACTAAAATACATTCAATTAAAATAATACTAATATTCTAATTAAAATATAATAAAATATTAAAAAAATAAATAAAAGCGGGACCGAGACCTTACATTCTCCCCCCCTTAGGACATTTGATCATCCAAATAACTAGTATAACTTTAGAAGGAGATGCGGGTACTGCTTCTTCACTGAGATTCAAACGGTACCTTCCACGATGCCTGCCGAAGCATTTGCATTCTCTTGGGTAAAAGCATACATCATGCCCTGCTGGGGTTGGTTGTGTTGTCCGTGCGCTGGCCCAAGTGGCCTCTGTTGACCCCCTTGTTGTTGCCTCTGCTGCTATGGAGCTTGCCCCTAAAATTGATGATTCTGAGGAGCCCTAAATTACTGTTTTTGCTGCTGCTGCGCCCGAGGAAACTGCTAACCTATTTGCTGTGGTCCCTGCTGAGGTGCTGTCCTCCAATGCTGCTGCGAAGGCGCATGAGGTCCAACTGCCTGAGATGTCACCGTCTGTCCGTCATTTTTGGGACAATATCGAACTCTATGTCCAAGCTGCCCACAGTGAAGACATGCTCCAGTTTCTCTGTAATATTGCTCTGTTGTGTGATTCCTCCTACCACATCACTCACACTATTGGTTCTGACTAACCGAGGGTTGACTTTGAAACTTTGGTTTCTTCGGGTTGCCTTGGCTAGAAGACTGCCCTAACTGATGTTGCTGAAATTTGGCCTGTCTTTCTGCTGACTTCTTCTTTAGTGCACCTTCAGCCCAATATGCACTCTTTACCATCTCTTGGAATGTCGGGCTTGATTGTCTCCAGCCATCATATAGATATCAGCTGATAACCCATCAAGAAAATGCCTGATTTTCTCTTCCTCAGGAACGACTAGTGTAGGAGCATACTTAGCCAATCTGGTGAACTGCTGCTCATACTGCTGCGCTGACATGTCACCTTGCACCATGTTTTGGAAATCTCTCTTCCACTGGTCCTTGACATACTTAGGGATGAACTTATCCATGAATTCCTTGGTAAAAGTTTCCCATGCAATCTCTTCAGCAACTGCATCTGCTTGCACTACCATCTTCACCGAATTCCACCGTTGGAGAGCTATCCCTCTGAACATGTAAGCTGCCAAATTAACTCGCTGATTTTGAGTATAGCGGAAAACTGCAAAGATCTGCTCCAACTGCTCTATAAAGTCATCTGCTGCCATTGAATCTTCTGACCCGTGAAACTCAGGAGGAACCCTCTTCCTAAATTTCTCATAGAGGTCATTAGGATCTATTTCCTTTGGAGGCATGACCACTTGTTTTGGCTGGGCTGCTCTGTCTGTTAATGCTATGATCTGAGCCTGAAATGTTCCTCTATCGTGATCTGCTTGTGCTCTCTCAGCAGTTCTCTCTTCTTTTTCTTGTTGCTTCTCTGCAGCTCGTTCTGCCTCTGCTGCTTTCTGTTGCTCATTTTGAGTGGCATGTGATTGCATAAAAGCTTGCAACAGCTGATTGAAACGTTCATCGGAGTTGTTTGATCCATTCCCAGGTTCTTTGTCCTGAGATCTTGTAATACGTTGTGCCATGACCTGCAATAAAATAAAGATGGTTTAGATCCTATAAAACAAGCTAACAAACAATTCTATAGACTTTACAGTTAGAACTTTAAAGTCTATCTAATGAAATCGTAATCCTCACCACGTCCTATTGTTTCTGTCCATTTTTAATATCCGAAGATCGTGCTGGCTCTGATACCAACTGTCACGTCCCCAAAATAAGAATTTGGGAAAATTGTGCAAAATTAAAACAAATTCAAATTCCTGTGTTTAATACAACACAAGCTTCCAAAAGTGGACCCACATAACATCACAAACTGTGGTGAGTCCAAATATAATTTTATTAAATGCAACGGAAGCTTCATTCAATTGGTATTCAATGACCATAAATAAGCTCCAACACAAAAATCAAATAAACATTAAGAGTTAAAGTTGCAGAATGAATAAAACAATTACAAAGGAAATGTATATTATTAAAGAAAGTTCATCTAGAGAATTGCTAAGATGATGTTCTCTCTCATGCAGGCTCAGACGGCTCCAAAACCGTCTCCGGCATCCCACTCGGGTTCGTCAGTTGGCTCAAACGCTTGAAATGTTTGATCGTCCTCCGTCTCCTCGGTAGGGTAGGGATCGGTACCTGTGCACCAATAAACAAAGTAAACAGCAAGTACGAAAGCATTATTTATAATTAAAACACAAGATCAATGTGAGTAATGACATGTAATAATCATAAGAGAATAACAATATGACAATGATGAAAAGAACGTATAACCTAAATCCAATATACACAATAGAGCAATACAATAATCACACAGAAGCAATGCAACTGCTTTGGGTGGTCAACCCTAACTATCTAAATCACGTCGGCGGTCATAAATCGATCGATAATCCGGAATACCGGTCAAACAATCAATGCGGATATTACAGTGTCCGTTCACATCGGTGATCAGCCGTCCAATTACAACTGCAGTCGTTCAAGTATGACCCAATCGATGTACATATATATACATATCATAATAAAATAAACCTAGTGATCTGTAATGCTCTGACATAGAAACCTAAGTCAAAGTGAAGGGCTGGCTGCATAACAATCCACAATCAATATCGATATCATTCGAATAAACCTCTACAATTTCTCAATCGATTGCCAAGCCACATCGCGGTCCATATCCAATCAATATAGGGTATGCAGCTAATAGACCAACATCAATCTGAATCATGTATGCAAACCCGAAGGTCAAAGAATAACCACAAGCCAATCCTACAGTCAAACATAAGGTCTCATACATAATAACCATAGGAATCTCTAAATAGATAAAAGGTCAACACATCCTTTCTCGATCAATGGTGCATAGACCCAATTAAGGGTTTTCCAATAAAGATGGGTTGAGCCTAAATCCAGTAGGATTTCCCCGAGGTCACACAAAGCACTAAACCCCACGTTAGTAATATACCGCATACCCGGACGGTATTTACTTGGTCCAATTATCCAATTAATAAAGTTCAAAAATATAAATTTAACACATTAAAATCAAACATATCATTTAAATATTTAAAATATTAATTTACAAATAATAACCTTAATGTATAATTTTAGAAAACCTAAGAACTCCATTTATAATATTTTCCAATCTCAAGTCTTTATAAAATAAGCCAATGTTCTAATTTAAATTTATAAAATATCCAGGGCTCTTTTTCTAATAATTTAAAAACTAATGCTTTAAAGTAAACATTTCAAAAGTACCATGTCGATTCAAAAAGTCAGATGCTCCCATCCAAAACGTGTCCAATATTCATCATTCTTTTCCCTTCTATATTTTTATTCAATGCCAGGTTCTTGTTACTAGTCATCAGGTCAACCGTCCCCAACACAGATCCCTTTGTTTTCTTCCAATTCATGTACACGCTGAAAACTACACAGAACCCCATTTTTTTCAAACACAGCCTCACGCCTGATGTCATAAGATGCTGAGATAGTGGACCCCACTGATCAATAACCAGTGATCATCCTCACAAGCATAAGTCGCCCAGGCATGTCCGGCCCTTTGATCGGACCATATCTGGTCAGATCTCCCCATGGGCCCCAGATCAAGATTAAATAAAAGAAAGTAGAATAATTCAAACCTTAGGGCATAAAAATGGGTTTCTACATGCATCTAACACTAGAATCAATGAGAAACACAAGCATTAAATTTATAAATTATGGTTAAGTACTTGCATTTCACCGGGGTTTGAAGAAAACGCAACAGATCCTAACCAATACCCAATCCGAGATTACCGGGGCGCTCGATCACAATCCTAACACCAATCTGACACAAGAGATGGGATAGAAATGCCAAGGTGATCAGATCTATGTTATTCCTACCGAAAACCAAACATTGGAAAGAATAAGAAGATAACCTAAGAGTACAAATTTACTCCTAATGGTTTGAGGAGAAGGTTACCTGTGATAAGAAAGTTGAACCAGGAATGATGGTATCCTCTGATCTTGATTCTGATGGCTAGGATCCTAATGTTGCAGAGGCTTGGGAAGTTAAAAGAGGAAGAAGACGAGGAAGAAGAACCGGGAGGAGTTGCAGAGATTAGTGGGAAGAGATAAGGACGAGTGTATAAAATAGGGATTAGGTTAATGGGCTTAAGTTATTGGGTCGGGTCAAACTGCGGGTCAGGTCATCTACCCATCAACCCAACTCACCAATCCACACATCTAATCTAACGCGTGCCCGACTTAATCCTAACCACTTAAATAACTAAAATAAATACATTCAATTAAAATAATACTAATATCTAATTAAAATATAATAAAATAATAAAAAAAAAGTAAAAGTGGGACCGAGATCTTACATTCTCCCCCCCTTAGGACATTTGGTCCTCCAAATAACTAGTTTTACTCTGGAAGGAGAAACGGGTACTGTTTCTTCACTGAGATTAGAACGGTACCTTCCACGACGCCTGCCGAAGCATTTGCATTCTCTTGGGTAAAAGCATACATCATGTCCTGCTGGGGTTGGTTATGTTGTCCTTGCGCTGGCCCTAGTGGTCTCTGTTGACCCCTGATTTGCCTCTGCTGCTGTGGAGCTTGCCCCTAAACTGATTGATTCTGAGGAGCCCTAAATCTGTTTTGCTGCTGCTGCGCCCGAGGAAACTGCTGACCTATTTGCTGTGGTCCCTGCTGAGGTGCTGTCCTCCAATGCTGCTGCGAAGGCACATGAGGTCCAACTGCTTGAGATGTCACCGTCTGTACCGTCATTTTTGGGACAATATCGAACTCTATGTCCAAGCTGCCCACAGTGAAGACATGCTCCAGTCTCTCTGTAACATTGCTCTGTTGTGTGATTCCTCCTACCACATCGCTCACACTGTTGGTTCTGACTAACCGAGGGTTGACCTTGAAACTTTGGTTTCTTTGGGTTGCCTTGGTTAGAAGACTGCCCTAACTGATGTTGCTGAAATTTGGTCTGTCTTTCTACTGACTTCTTCCTTAGTGCACCCTCAGCCCAATATGCACTCTTTACCATCTCTTGGAATGTTGGGCGTTGATTGTCTCCAATCATCATATAGATATCAGCTGATAACCCATCAAGAAAACGCCTGATTTTCTCTTCCTCAGGAACGACTAATGTAGGAGCATACTTAGCCAATCTGGTGAACTGCTGCTCATATTGCTGCACTGACATGTCACCTTGCACCAAGTTTTGAAAATCTCTTCTTCCACTGGTCCTTGACATACTTAGGGATGAATTTATCCATGAACTCCTTGGTGAATGTTTCCCATGAAATCTCTTCAGCAACTGCATCTGCTTGCACTACCATCTTCACCGAATTCCACCATTGGAGAGCTATCCCACTGAACATGTAGGCTGCCAAGTTAACTCGCTGCTTTTGAGTACAGCGGAAAATCGCAAAGATCTGTTCCAACTGCTCTATGAAATCATCTGCCGCCATTGGATCTTCTGACTCGTGAAACTCAGGAGGAACCCTCTTCCTAAATTTCTCGTACAGGTCATTAGGATCTACTTCCTTTGGAGGCATGACCACTTGTATTGGCTGGGCTGCTCTGTCCTGTTAATGCTATGATCTGAGCCTGAAATGTTGCTCTATCGTGATCTGCTTGTGCTCGCTCAGCAGCTCTCTCTTCTCTTTCTTGTTGCTTCTCTGCAGCTCGTTCTGCCTCAGCTGCTTTCTGTTGCTCATTTTGAGTAGTTTGCGATTGCATAAAAGCTTGCAACAGCTGATTGATTCGTCTGAGTTGTTCGATCCACTCCCAGGTCCTTTGTCCTGAGACCTTGTATTACGTTGAGCCATATCCTGCAATAAAATAAAGATGGTTTAGATCCTATAAAACAAGCTAACAGACAATTCTATAGACTTTACAGTTAGAACTTTAAAGTCTATCTAACTGAAAATCGTAATCCTCACCACGTCCTATTGTTTTTGTCCATTTTTAATATCCGAAGATCGTGCTGGCTCTGATACCAACTGTCACGTCCCCAAAATAAGAATTGGGGAAAAATCGTGCAAAATTAAACTAAATTCAAATTCCTGTGTTTAATACAACACAAGCTTCCAAAAGTGGACCCACATAACATCACAAACCGTGGTGAGTCCAAATAAAATTTCATTAAATGCAACGGAAGCTTCATTCAATTGGTATTCAATGACCATAAATAAGATCCAACACGAAAATCAAATAAACATTAATAGTTAAAGTTGCAGAATGAATAAAACAATTACTAAGGAAAGGTATATTATTAAAGAAAGTTCATCTAGAGAATTGCTAAGATGACGTCATTCTCATGCAGGCTCAGACGGCTCCAAAACCGTCTCCGGCATTCCACTCGGGTCGTCAGTTGGCTCAAACGCTTGAAACGTTTGATCCTCCTCCGTCTCCTCGGTAGGGTAGGGATCGGTACCTATGCACCAATAAACAAAGTAAACAGCAAGTACGAAAGCATTATTTATAATTAAAACACAAGATCAATGTGAGTAATGACATGTAATAATCATAAGAGAATAACAATATGACAATGATGAAAAGAACGTATAACCTAAATCCAATATACACAATAGAGCAATACAATAATCACACAGAAGCAATGCAACTGCTTTGGGTGGTCAACCCTAACTATCTAAATCACGTCGGCGGTCATAAACCGATCGATAATCCGGAATACCGGTCAAACAATCAATGCGGATATTACAGTGTCCGTTCACATCGGTGATCAGCAGTCCAATTACAATTGCAGTCGTTCAATTATGACTCAATCGATGTACATATATATACATATCATAATAGAATAAACCTAGTGATATCTGTAATGCTCTGACATAGAAACCTAAGTCAAAGTGAAGGGCTGGCTGCATAACAATCCACAATCAATATCGATATCATTCGAATAAACCTCTACAATTTCTCAATCGATTGCCAAGCCACATCGCGGTCCATATCCAATCAATATAGGGTATGCAGCTAATAGACCAACATCAATCTGAATCATGTATGCAAACCCGAAGGTCAAAGAATAACCACAAGCCAATCCTAAAGTCAAACATAAGGTCTCATACCTAATGACCATATGAATCTCTAAATAGATAAAAGGTCAACACATCCTTTCTCAATCAATAGTGCATGGACCCAATTAAGGGTTTTTCAATAAAGATGGGTTGAACCTAAATCCACTAGGATTTCCCCGAGGTCATACAAAGCACTAAACCCCATGTTAGTAATATACCGCATACCCGGACGATATTTACTTGGTCCAATTATCCAATTAATAAAGTTCAAAAATATAAATTTAACACATTAAAATTAAACATATCATTTAAATATTAATTTGCAAATAATAACCTTAATGTATAATTTTAGAATACCTAAGAACTCCATTTATAATATTTTCCAATCTCAAGTCTTTATAAAATATGCCAATGTTCTAATTTAAGTTTATAAAATATCCAGGGCTCTTTTTCTAATAATTTAAAAGCTAATGCTATAAAGTAAACATTTCAAAAGTACCATGTTGATTCAAAAAGTCAGATGCTCCCATCCAAAACGTGTCCATTCATCATTCTTTTCCCTTCTCTATTTTTATTCAATGCCACATCAGGTCAACCGTCCCAACACAGATCCCTTTGTTTTCTTCCAATTCATGTACACGCTGAAAACTACACAGAACCCTTTTTTTTTTTTTTTAACATAGCCTCACGCCTGATGTAATAAGATGCTAAGATAGTGGACCCCACTGATCAATAACCAGTGATCATCCTCACAAGCATAAGTCGCCCAGGCATGTCCGGCCCTTTGATCGGACCAGATCTGATCAGGTCTCCCCACGGGCCCCACATCAAGATTAAATAAAAGAAAGTAGAATAAATCAAACCTTAGGGCATAAAAATGGGTTTCTACATGCATCTAACACTAGAATCAACGAGAAACACAAGCATTAAATTTACAAATTATGGTTAAGTACTTGCCTTTCACCGAGGTTTGAAGAAAAAGCAACAGATCCTAACCAATATCCAATCCGAGATTACCGAGGCGCTCGATCACAATCCTATCACCAATCTGACACAAGAGATGGGATAGAAATGCCCAGATGAGCAGATCTATTATAACCCTACCCAAAACCTAACATTGGAAAGAATAAGAAGATAACCTAAGAGTACAGATTTACTCCTAATGGTTTGAGGAGAAGGTTACCTGTGATAAGAAAGTTGAACCAGGAATGATGGTATCATCTGATCTTGATTCTGATGGCTGGATCCTAAAGTTGCAGAGGCTTGGGAAGTTGAAAGAGGAAGAAGACGAGGAAGAAGAACCGGGAGGAGTTGCAGAGATTAGTGGGAAGAGATAAGGACGAGTGTATAAAATAGGGATTAGGTTAATGGGCTTAAGTTATTGGGTCCGGGTCAAACTGCGGGTCAGGTCATCTACCCATCAACCCAACTCACCAATCCACACATCTAATCTAACGCGTGCCCGACTTAATCCTAACCACTTAAATAACTAAAATAAATACATTCAATTAAAATAATACTAATATCTAATTAAAATATAATAAAATAATAAAAAAAAAGTAAAAGTGGGACCGAGATCTTACATTCTCCCCCCCTTAGGACATTTGGTCCTCCAAATAACTAGTTTTACTCTGGAAGGAGAAACGGGTACTGTTTCTTCACTGAGATTAGAACGGTACCTTCCACGACGCCTGCCGAAGCATTTGCATTCTCTTGGGTAAAAGCATACATCATGCCCTGCTGGGGTTGGTTATGTTGTCCTTGCGCTGGCCCAAGTGGTCTCTGTTGACCCTGAATTTGCCTCTGCTGCTGTGGAGCTTGTCCCCTAAACTGTTGATTCTGAGGAACCCTAAATTGTTGCTGCTGCTGCGCCCGAGGAAACTGCTGACCCGTTTGCTGTGGTCCCTGCTGAGGTGCTGTCCTCCAATGCTGCTGTGAAGGCGCATTAGGTCCAACTGCTTGAGATGTCACCGTCTGACCGTCATTTTTGGGACAATATCGGACTCTATGTCCAAGCTGCCCACAGTGAAGACATGCTCCAGTTTCTCTGTAACATTGCTCTGTTGTGTGATTCCTCCTACCACATCTCTCACACTATTGGTTCTGACTAACCGAGGGTTGACTTTGAAACTTTGGTTTCTTCGGGTTGCCTTGGCTAGAAGACTGTCCTAACTGATGTTGCTGAAATTTGGCCTGTCTTTCTGCTGACTTCTTCTTTAGTGCACCTTCAGCCCAATATGCACTCTTTACCATCTCTTGGAATGTCGGGCTTGATTGTCTCCAATCATCATATAGATATCAGCTGATAACCCATCAAGAAAATGCCTGATTTTCTCTTCCTCAGGAATGACTAGTGTAGGAGCATACTTAGCCAATCTGGTGAACTGCTGCTCATACTGTTGCGCTGACATGTCACCTTGCACCATGTTTTGGAAATCTCTCTTCCACTGGTCCTTGACATACTTAGGGATGAACTTATCCATGAATTCCTTGGTAAAAGTTTCCCATGCAATCTCTTCAGCAACTGCATCTGCTTGCACTACCATCTTCACCGAATTCCACCATTCGAGAGCTATCCCTCTGAACATGTAAGCTGCCAAATTAACTCACTGATTTTGAGTATAGCGGAAAACTGCAAAGATCTGCTCCAACTGCTCTATAAAGTCATCTGCTGCCATTGGATCTTCTGACCCGTGAAACTCAGGAGTAACCCTCTTCCTAAATTTCTCATAGAGGTCATTAGGATCTATTTCCTTTGGAGGCATGACCACTTGTTTTGGCTGGGCTGCTCTGTCTGTTAATGCTATGATCTGAGCCTGAAATGTTGCTCTATCATGATCTGCTTGTGCTCTCTCAGCAGCTCTCTCTTCTCTTTCTTGTTGCTTCTCTGTTGCTCGTTCTGCCTCAGCTGCTTTCTGTTGCTCATTTTGAGTGGCATGTGATTGCATAAAAGCTTGCAACAGCTGATTGAAACGTTCATCGGAGTTGTTTGATCCATTCCCAGGTTCTTTGTCCTGAGATCTTGTATTACGTTGAGCCATATCCTGCAATAAAATAAAGATGGTTTAGATCCTATAAAACAAGCTAACAGACAATTATATAGACTTTACAGTTAGTACTTTAAAGTCTGTCTAACGAAAATCGTAATCCTCACCACGTCCTATTGTTTTTGTCCATTTTTTAATTCCGAAGATCGTGCTGGCTCTGATACCAACTGTCACGTCCCCAAAATAAGAATTGGGGAAAAACGTGAAAAATTAAAATAAATTCAAATTCATGTGTTTAATACAACACAAGCTTCCAAAAGTGGACCCACATAACATCACAAACCGTGGTGAGTCCAAATAAAATTTCATTAAATGCAACGGAAGCTTCATTCAATTGGTATTCAATGACCATAAATAAGATCCAACACGAAAATCAAATAAACATTAATAGTTAAAGTTGCAGAATGAATAAAACAATTACTAAGGAAAGGTATATTATTAAAGAAAGTTCATCTAGAGAATTGCTAAGATGATGTTCTCTCTCATGCAGGCTCAGACGGCTCCAAAACCGTCTCCGACATCCCACTCGGGTTCGTCAGTTGGCTCAAACGGTTGAAACTTTTGATCCTCCTCCGTCTCCTCGGTAGGGTAGGGATCAGTACCTATACACCAATAAATAAAGTAAACAACAAGTACGAAAGCATAATTTATAAATAAAACACAAGATCAATGTGAGTAATGACATGTAATAATCATAAGAGAATAACAATATGACACTGATGAAAAGAACGTATAACCTAAATCAAATCTACACAATAGAGCAATACAATAATCACACAGAAGCAATGCAACGGCTTTCGGTGGTCAACCCTAACTATCTAAATCACGTCGGCGGTCATAAACCGATCGATAATCTGGAATACCGGTCAAACAATCAATGCGGATATTACAGTGTCCGTTCACATCGGTGATCAGCAGTCCAATTACAATTGCAGTCGTTCAATTATGACTCAATCGATGTACATATATATACATATCATAATAGAATAAACCTAGTGATATCTGTGATGCTCTGACATAGAAACCTAAGTCAAAGTGAAGGGTTGGCTGCATAACAATCCACAATCAATATCGATATCATTCGAATAAACCTCTACAATTTCTCAACCGATTGCCAAGCCACATCACGGTCCATATCCAATCAATATAGGGTATGCAGCTAATAGACCAACATCAATCTGAATCATGTATGCAAACCCGAAGGTCAAAGAATAACCAAAAGCCAATCCTACAGTCAAACATAAGGTCTCATACCTAATAACCATAGGAATCTCTAAATAGATAAAAGGTCAACACATCATTTCTCGATCAATGGTGCATAGACCCAATTAAGGGTTTTCCAATAAAGATGGGTTGAGCCTAAATCCACTAAGATTTCCCCAAGGTCACACAAAGCACTAAACCCCACGTTAGTAATATACCGCATACCCGGACGGTATTTACTTGGTCCAATTATCCAATTAATAAAGTTCAAAAATATAAATTTAACACATTAAAATCAAACATATCATTTAAATATTTTAAATATTAATTTACAAATAATAACCTTAATGTATAATTTTAGAAAACCTAAGAACTCCATTTATAATATTTTCCAATCTCAAGTCTTTATAAAATAAGCCAATGTTCTAATTTAAATTTATAAAATATCCAGGGCTCTTTTTCTAATAATTTAAAAACTAATGCTTTAAAGTAAACATTTCAAAAGTACCATGTTGATTCAAAAGGTCAGATGCTCCCATTCAAAACGTGTCCAATATTCATCATTCTTTTCCCTTCTCTATTTTTATTCAATGCCAGGTTCTTGTTACCAGTCATCAGGTCAACCGTCCCCAAAACAGATCCCTTTGTTTTCTTCCAATTCATGTACACGCTGAAAACTACACAAAACCCCTTTTTTTTTCCAACATGGCCTCACGCCTGATGTAATAAGATGCTAAGATAGTAGACCCCACTGATCAATAACCAGTGATCTTCCTCACAAGCATAAGTCGCCCAGGCATGTCCGGCCCTTTGATCGGACCAGATCTGATCAGATCTCCCCATGGGCCCCAGATCAAGATTAAATAAAAGAAAGTAGAATAAATGAAACCTTAGGGCATAAAAATGGGTTTCTACATGCATCTAACACTAGAAGCAACGATAAACACAAGCATTAAATTTATAAATTTTGGTTAAGTACTTGCCTTTCACCGGGGTTTGAAGAAAATGCAACAGATCCTAACCAATACCCAATCCGAGATTACTGGGGTGCTCGATCACAATCCTAACACCAATCTGACACAAGAGATGTCATAGAAATGCCAAGGTGATCAGATCTATGGTATTCCTACCCAAAACCAAACATTGGAAAGAATAAGAAGATAACCTAAGAGTACAGATTTACTCCTAAAGGTTTGAGGAGAAGGTTACCTGTGATAAGAAAGTTGAACCAGAAATGATGGTATCCTCTGATCTTGATTCTGATGGCTGGATCCTAAAGTTGCAGAGGCTTGGGAAGTTGAAAGAGGAAGAAGAAGAGGAAGAAGAACCGGGAGGAGTTGTAGAGATTAGTGGGGAGAGATAACGACGAGTGTTTAAAATAAGGATTAAATTAAAAAGAATATTCTTATGGGCTTAAGTCATTGGGTCGGGTCAAACTGCGGGTCAGGTCATCTACCCATTAACCCAACTCACCAATCCACACATCTAATCTAACCCGTACCCCACTTAATCCTAACCACTTAAATAACTAAAATACATTCAATTAAAATAATACTAATATTCTAATTAAAATATAATAAAATATTAAAAATAATAATAAAAGCGGGACCGAGACCTTACATGTAGTCTTTGTAGTAAGGTGAAGCCAACATCCCGTACCTAATCTTTGAGCGATCCAGAGATGATTCTGCTAAACAGCTACCATTATAGGCATTGAAAATCAACTGATTTGTTGAACTACTACTGACTATGTCACAAAAATGCAGCCGAACGAGGTGCTTTTCGCTAGAATTCACTGGAAACTGCCATGTTTTATTGAATTCCATTGGCATAGAATTATTAATCATATTCACTTCTTGGGCAGTACCATAGACACTCTCTGGAGCGATGTCACGGAGAGCGATGTCACGGCTGATTCCTATGTTCTCATAGCTGATCTTTGTGGTGGGATTGGCCTTCTTTGCAGCTTGTGCCAAAAACAAGTACTCCTCGTCAGGAATCCATGTTCTTCATCCTGTGTCATTTGAAGGTGTGATTTTGGGCCCTCCCACATTGATCCTGTAGACACTTTCCAACAGCTGCTCCAACAGTCCATTGTAATCTTGGCTCAAGTTAACATAACCGGCCATGTCAACAATGAGACCATCAGGTGCAGAAAAGACCTCAATTGCATTAACGAAGGCAAATGAAGGAGATGGTGATTGAGTGGAAGGTGTAAATGAGATCTTAAGCTTGTTACTGCGTGCCTTGAGATAGTACTCCTTTTGGACACCACCCTTTTCTACGCTGAAATGTTGAGCAGCTGAAACCCAGAAACTGTAACATCGAAAACACCAGAGAAGAGATAGTAGCCTTGAGAAGAGAAAGGATAGAAATGGAGGCGAACCCGAAAGGTGCTGTAGGTGCAGAAAATAATGACCCACAATAACTGGGGTGCCTTAGAGGACTTATCCAAGGTGATGAAGATTAGGTACCGCCCGAAAGCCTGAAAGGGAAGAGCAAACGGTCAGAGGACCCTGGCCTGGGCGGCGCAAGGCTCTCCGATGCCAAAGTCAGTGAATGAACTGGAACAAAGGAAGGAGAGGAAGAAGAGAGACAGAGTAACGGCTCTTTCTGTTGGATTGTGCGTACCTTGCATGTGGAATGTGGCTCTATTTATAGAGGCTTGGGTCGTATCGTTGGATGATATCTTGGCGCGGGTCCCATGACTTGACTGGGAAGTCATGATCAGCCCACAAAGTAATTAATGCGGTCCAATCCAGCCCACTTTGCATTTAATGCCAGTCGGATCAGCCCACGTCGCATTAAATGTGCGTCTTGTTGGGCCAGATCGTGTTGGACGCCTTTGGCGGTAGGGGTACCATCGGATCCGCCCTCGGGCCTCGCCCTGATTTGGCTTCAGCCGCTGGATGCCGCCCTGTCAGTGATCTGGCGAAGATTGTGAACGGCTGGATGTCGCATCTGTCTCACTGGCTCGCGCCCCTATTCCTCCACGTGTCTGATGACATGGGGGGCGAAGGGCGCGAGTGGAGATTCTTTCCTGCTTCGGCTTTCGTCCCGGTTCCTTCGGCCGAGGTGGAGCTCTCAGCCGAGGTGGGACCTGGGGTAGCCGAGCTCGGCGCTAGCGGCCCGGACCTGCTTGACTTCGGCCGGGGCCCCTGTCCTGGTAGCCGAGGTGAGTTTGGTGCCACGTGGGCGGCACACGGATGGCACGTGAGAATGCTTAGTCTCATCTGATGGCTGTGATTAGCATAATCCTGGAGCTCTGGAAATCTCCCCACACAATTGCCCCCTAGCTTTTGACCTCTTAAGC
Source organism: Litsea cubeba (assembly GCA_012931725.1). NCBI lineage: Eukaryota > Viridiplantae > Streptophyta > Magnoliopsida > Laurales > Lauraceae > Litsea > Litsea cubeba. Next base: position 39,000,990 of record CM022946.1, read on the forward strand.
GTCCTATCCTTTAGTGGTCGAAAGCTAGAAAATCTGTCTAGGGATGTGGCGATCATTGCCTGGTGTCGCTTCAACTTTTCTGAAGCAATAAATGCTCTGTCCTGCCCGTTCTGAGAAGCGAGCCGACGGCTACACGTGTAGCTCCTCTACTGATTGCGTTGTCTCATTGATGGAACGGGCGCGGATTGCGAAATCCATCCCTTCGAATTCGAAAGTGGCGCGCAACGACCCTTCCCATAAATAGGGTCGTCTTCTTTCTTTCTTGTTTCTGATTTCTTTTTACCTTCGCCTTCACCTTCGATTTCTGCTATGCTGCTCGAGATCTGTCTAGCGCGAACGACCGTAGGACACGCCCGGACCTATCCTTGACTTGCCCTTTCATCTCTGTAATTAACTTCGTGCCTCTGTCTGGTTTTTTTTTTTTTTTAGGGTTTCTCGACTTTTAGGGTTTAACTCCGCCGTTTCCCCTCTTTAGACATGGGCACCCCTAAGTTTCGGTTAGATACTGACGAGGGCATAGCTAGGTTTAGGGCCACTTACAGTATCCCGGAGGGAGTCCGCCTCAAGCCGGCGGATCCCGTTGACTATGCCGCGCGTCGCTTTTCCGGCGGCTGGATGCTGTTCCCTCTGATCTCTGTGATCGAGGGCGGGGTCAGATTCCCTCTGCACCCCCTGCTTAGGGCTTGCCTTAGTGCATGGTGTATTACCCCGTGCCAGCTGATGCCCAATGGCTACAAAGTCATCATGGGCACGGCGAAGCTGAACGAGATCTTGGGGACCGACCTGGGTGTCCATGACATCGAGGACGCCTATAATATCTGTAAAGCTGGGGAAGGAAAGTACTATCTCCGGGTGAAGCAGCAACGAAGAGGCTTCGTCCTGGCCTTGGAGGATTCTAGTAAGAAAGCCAAGGAAGATCTCTTCTGTGTGTCGGGGGACTGGGAATTCGGCGCCGGCGAGAGCAGGAGGCTGATGGTCCCTCGTCGCCCCGGGACTATCCCAAGTAAACACTGCTTCTTTTCCCCTTTTGTTTTGCTTGATTTTGACAATGCCGAGCTGACACTCTTACTGATTGTGGCGCAGAACTTGGTGCGAGGCGACGCCGGGCTACGAGCGAAGGCTGGAGGAGGAACGTTGACGACATCAACAAGGTCGAAAGATACAAGGGGCACGAGACCAGATCGGCCTGGAAACTGCTAGGGTACATGCCGAGGTACCGCGGCCACTATAGGAGAATCGAAGCAGCCCCGGAGGACGAGGCGCAACCTGATCTTCCGGCGGTTACCGTTGCCATGCCCGCCGGGGTCCCTCTGAACGACCTTACCGCGGGCCGAGCTGCGTCCGGCGCTGAGGCATCCACCTCTAGTTCGGAACCGCCGAATCTGACGGAGGTAGTGGACGCCTATTCTTCCGGCTGGGAAGAAGGAATGGAGGGAGGTTCAAGGGCGGCCGGTGTCAAGGATCTGGCCGCCAAGTTCAGGCAGAGATCTTCCTCCTCTGCGGCACCATCGTCCGCCAGCACCCGCGCGCCTTCGGGCTCGGGGGGTGTTGGCGCCACTTCTGCTCCTGCCCCTGCTCCGAGCGAGGGAGTGCGGCGACGCTCGCCGAATCGCTCGAGGGAGGGGTTCCCGCCCAGGAAGAAGTCCAAGGTGGGGGAGAAGGACTCGGGGGCTGAACAGCCTCCGAAGGGTAAAACTCCTGTGCGGGTCCCCGGAGTCAAGGCTCCGTCTGAGAAAAGTGCGCTGGCCAGCGGGGCGGCACGCGAGCTCACCATCTCGGTGGGGCAAGGATCCGTACCGGCCTCCGGGCCTCGAGCTGCCCCTGCAGCATGGAGACCCAGGATGGAGACGCAGCCTGGGAAGCCTCTGAACGTCGAGGATCGGCTGATGGGGAACGCCAACGTCATTGGAGCCCTCGCAAAAGCCTGTGCCTTGCCGCGAGACATGGAATTGCACGGGAGGTACGACGATGAGAGCCTGATGGTCTCGTCGATCCAGGCCAATCTTCTGGTGAGTATCTTCAATGCTTTTCTTCAAGTGCCTCAGCTTGGCTGCTTTTGTTTGACATACTTTTTCTTTTTGTAGAACGTGCAAAGGCTCCTGACTGTGATGGAGAGGAGTGACAGGAATGTCACAAAGATTGCCCAGCTAGAGTCTGAGGGAGAGAGGTTAAAGAAAGAGTTGGAAGGGCTGAGGAAGAGCAGCGCCGAGGCGACTACCCGGCTGGAGGACCTCACATCGCAGGCTCACCAACTGAAGGGTGACATTTGGACGAAGACCAAGAGGATCGCCGAGCTTGAGTCTGAACTAGCCAGGTCGAGGTCTGAATCGGCGGCTGAGGCGACGAAGCTGCGTGGTGAAGTGCTGGCTGGGCGCACCGAAATTGAGAAGCTTAAGTCGGGGAATGCCGAGCTGAAGAAAGAGAAAGCTTCCTTGCTGTCTGAGGCGCAGTCTTCTTTCCAGAGGGGGGTGGATCAGGCCACCGGAGAGTACGAGAGGCAGGTGGAGGAAATTACCTCCATCTTGTTCGAGGAAGGATGCTTGGCCGCGCTGAGGCACACGGGGGTTCCCGAGGACCACCCGGTCTATCGAGATCTGCCGAAGTACTCGGACCCAGTTCCTGAGCCGAGCTCCACCCCTTTGGGCGAGAGCGCCCCGGTCGGTGCCCCCGCAGCTGACCCTACCTCGGATGCTGCCCCAGCTGCCCCGGCCCCGAGCGACGCCCCGGTCACCAGCGATGCTTCGGCCATGCCTCAAGGCAAGGCCTCTTCCGCCCCCGCTTCGGGTGAGGTGCTGGCTAAAGCCTCTACTGTCGGCGACACTCCAAGCGAGGTTGCGGTCGCGGCCGGTGCCACCGGTCCATTAGATACGGTGATCGACCTGGTGGAGTCGCCGAAGCCACAGTAGTCTCGCCTCTTCTTGCTTTTGGCCTTTTACATGTACTGTTTTCAGCCCTATAACATCCTTCGCTTTTAATGAGAACAGAGCTCCTTTACTTTTTGTTTCTCTTTTGTTTCTGGGTGTGGTATTGAATGCCTTTAATGTGATGCGCGACCCTCGAGTCAGAGAGAGTCGAACGGTCTTCATAGCTATCTGTGCCGATTCTCCGTATTCTGGAGACCATAAATAGCAGTAAGCATGGCGATACGGCCGATGAGGGAAACGGGCGAACGGCTCCACGTGGCGCCATTGGGATCGCTGGTCATCAAATAGGAAGACGTGCTTCCCGCGTAACGCATGGGAGACTTCGCCTCATAACTTCCTTGGGAGACCGGGCCTTTCTTCCTCCTATAAGTAGAAGTGGTAGGCTTGCCATGGGAGAGGAAAAGAAAAGAAATTAGGACAGCTTAATTCACATAGACGTAGGAGCCCATCTTCTTCTGTTTATTGCTTTGGTAGCCATGTCTGGCAGACCTTTAGAGATATTCGATCCGGGGGGAACCCCTGCGCCTGAGGACGGCTCTCTCCGAGGGGGGAAGCCCATCGTGGTCTGCGCGCTCTCTGAAAGCGTTCCTCGTGGACCACGCGCTCTCTGAACGCGGGTCCACGGCCAACCCTCCCCGGTCCAGTTGCATGGGAGTCTTCTGCAACTGTGGGTTGGTGGCGCCCTCTGCGTCTGGCGGTCTTGCAGGGTCCTGCGTGAGAACGCGCCCCTCGACCGCCGAGCGGAGGGTAGGATCGAGGCCCCGCTGGACCGAGGGGCTCTTCGAACTTTGATCTTACTGACCGGAGGGTGTTGAAGAGCTCAGCGAGGTCCAGGGCCTCCGAACTGGAGGGGCTCTCGAATACTTTGGTCTGACCAACCAAAGTGTATTGTAGAGCTCACTGGAATTCAGAGTCCCTCAAAACCTCCAAACAGCGGACCAGAGTCTTCGAGCTTGCATCCTGAAGAGTCGGTGAAGATCAGAGCCTCCTAGTCTTTATTTCTTTTTCTGCTTTTAGAGGACTGCGAGCCTCCTTTCTGTACTTTGTTTTCTTTTCTGTAACCCTTGTAATGAAGTAATTACAGTGAATAAAAAGGACGAGTTTTGTGATCACTCAATCTGTGTATAGTGTTTTTGTATTCTTTTTTACTTTCTTTGCACTGTTTTGTAACACTTGTATTTTTGTGCTGCTTTTTTGCACTTCAGTGCTTGCACTGCTCTTTCCTTCTTAAAAACTGACCTTGGCCGAAATGGGCTATCATTGGCCGAGACGAACTGCCTTGCGCCGAGGTGAACCCAGAATCCTGTTGATCTCGGCTGTGTGAGCATGAGTTCGGCAACGGTCTCGAGGGGTGTATAAACCCGGAACTTTAGGAAACGACTAAGTGTTTGAACTCGAAGCCTTTTCCAGGGTGGTAGACCCAGGGCTTTAGGAAACGACTGAGTGTTTTGAACTCGAAGCCTTTTTCCAGGGCGGTAGACCCAGGGCTTTAGGAAACGACTGAGTGTCTGAACTCGAAGCCTTATCCAGGGCGGTAGACCCAGGGCTTTAGGAAACGACTGAGTGTCTGAACTCGAAGCCTTTTCCAGGGCGGTAGACCCAGGGCTTTAGGAAACAACTGAGTGTCTGAACTCGAAGCCTTTTCCAGGGCGGTAGACCCAGGGCTTTAGGAAACGACTGAGTGTCTGAACTCGAAGCCTTTTCCAGGGCGGTAGACCCAAAGCTGCCGGAGTCAGTCAAAGAGAGGTGACAGATTGATGACAGGGCAAAAGCTGCTTTCATTGATTCTGAGACTCATTACATCTTTAGAAATAGAACTTCTTTAAGTGGGATGCATTCCACGGCCTTGGCAGTGGCTTGCCCTCTAAGTCCTCGAGCTTGTAGGCTGATCTTCCTGCCAGTGAGACTACCCTGAACGGGCCATGCCAGTTCGGGGCCAGCTTCCCTTCGTTTGGTTCTTTGTCAGCTGGCAGGGTCTTTTTTAGAACCAGCTCTCCCACGGAGAAGCTTCTTTCTCTGACAGTTTGATTGTATGCCCTGGCCAACCGCTGCTGATAGTCGGTAAGTCACAGGGCTGCTGCTTCTCGGCGCTCGTCTGCCAGCTCCAGCTCCATTGCCAGGTTCGTCTCATTTCGGCCTTGGTCGACCAGCTCTGTCCTCAGGGTGGGTAGGCCGATTTCTAAAGGAATGACCGCCTCCATCCCGTAGGCCAGAGAGAAAGGTGTCGCCGAGGTGGAACGTCTTGGAGTCGTTCTGTATGCCCATAGCACGCTCGGAAGCTCCTCTACCCATCTTCCCTTTGCCTTGTCCAGTCGCTTCTTCAGGCCGTCCAGGATCACTTTGTTAGAGATCTCGGCCTGGCCGTTGCTCTGAGGATATGCCGGAGTGGAGTAATGGTTCCTGATGCCGTGCTCTTGGCAGAAGTCTTTGACGGATTTGGAGTCGAACTGAGTCCCGTTGTCCGAAATCAGCGTCCTGGGGATGCCAAACCTCGTTAGGATGTTTTTCCAAACGAAGTTCCTAGAATCCCTGTCCGTGATGGAGGACAACGGCTCAGCTTCTATCCATTTTGTGAAGTAATCCGTGGCAACTATCAGCCATCTCTTGTTCCCTGGAGCTCGGTGGAGAGGCCCCACAATGTCCAGGCCCCATTGAGCGAAGGGCCATGGACTAGAGAGGGGACTCAGATCTTGTGCTGGCTGATGGAGAGAGTGGGCGAACTTCTGGCACTTCTCGCATTTCCTGGCGTACACCTACGCGTTCTTCTATATGTAGGGCCACCAGTAACCCTGGCTTATAGCCCTGTAGGCTAGTGATCGACCTCCTATGTGACTGCCACAGATTCCTTTGTGGATCTCATACAGGAAGTTGTCCACCTTGCTTGGGTGGACACATTGGAGGTATGGACCTGTGAAGGATTTCCTGTAGAGTTTGCCTTCGGGAGAGAGCCAGAATCGAGCTGCCTTGAGTCTGATTCGGTGGGCTTCAGTCTTGTCCTCGGGGAGCAGATCGTCCTTGAGGTAAGCGATGATCGGGTCCATCCAGCTTGGGCCGAGGTCAGCACAGAGGATTAGCCGAGATGAATGGAGTTCTAAGCTTGACCTTGATATCGACCCAACCTCGACGGTCCTCTTCTTTCCGGCTTCGACAGCAAAGGCTAGGCTGGCAAGCGCGTCAGCGTGCGTGTTGGTATCTCGGGATATTTGCCTGACCTCGGCTTTCTGGAAATGAGACAGCAGTTTTTTCGCGAGGGCTAAGTAGGCCGCCATCCTTTCGTCCCTGGCCTAGTAGTCTCCGGCGAGCTGGCTGGTTACCAGCTGGGAATCGCTGAAGATCACCAGGTGCTGGGCTCCGAGGATTTGGGCGCTGTTCAATCCTGCTATCAGTGCTTCATACTCTGCCTCCTTGTTTGTTGCTTTGAAGTCCAAGGTGAAAGCCTGCTCTATGACCAGACCCTCTGGCGATTGGAGGACTATGCCGGCGCCAGCTCTCTTGGAGGTGGACGATCCGTCGACAAAGATCTTCCATGCCGAGGCGGGAGACTGTTCGACCTTGGTCACTTCTGGCTCGTACCCTATGCCCCCCAGTTCCATGCCGAGCTGGGTCGGAGCCGAGTTGGGCGAGATGAATTCGACGATGAAGTCTGCCAGGATTTGGGCTTTGATCGCAGTTCGGGGACGGTACTATATATCATACTGCCCCAGTTCAACCGCCCACTTCGATATTCGCCCTGAAAAGTCAGCCTTCTGGAATATAGAACGGAGTGGGTGCTCCGTGATCACCCGAATGGAGTGGGATTGAAAATAATGGGAGAGTTTGCGGGAGGCACTGACGAGAGCCAGCGCGAGCTTCTCCAATAGAAGGTATCTGGTCTCGGCATCAAGCAGAGTCTTGCTCATGTAATAGATTGGTTTTTGAATGCCCTCGTCCTCCCTGATGAGGACGGAGCTCAATGCGTGATCCGAGACCGCAAGATATAAATACAAAACCTCCCCCCGAGTTGGAGTGGAGAGTAAGGGTGGTGCTGATGGATACGTTTTGAGCGCGGCCAATGCCTGGTCGCACTCAGGAGTCCACTGGAATTTCAAAATTTTCTTTAGGAGTTGAAAGAAAGGCCTGCACTTATCTGATGACCGACTAATGAAGCGATTGAGTGCTGCAGCCATTCCTGTGAGCTTCTGGACTTCTTTCGTGGTAGAGGGGCTCAGAATGCCCTGGATCGCGGCGATCTGGTCTGGATTAGCCTCTATCCCCCTCCGCATTACCAAGATGCCGAGGAACTTACCAGAGGCTACGCCGAAGGCGCACTTGGAAGCATTTAGCTTGAGCTTGAACGCGGGAAGGATGCCGAAGACTTGGCCGAGATCCGCCAGGTGGTCGCTGGAGTGCACTGATTTGACGACCATGTCGTCGATGTACACCTCCACCGTTCGGCCGAGCTAAGCCTGGAACATCTTTGTCACAAGGCGCTGATACGTTGCCCCCGCGTTCTTTAGCCCGAAGGGCATCACCTTGTAGCAGTAAGTGCCGCGGGGGGTTATGAATCACATTTTCTCCTCGTCAGGCTCGTGTAGTGGGATCTGGTGGTAGCCTCTGTAGGCGTCGAGGAAGCTCATTCGGTCATGGCCAGCGGCGGCATCGATCATTTGATCAATCTTTGGAAGGGGGAAACTATCTTTAGGGCAGGCCTTGTTTAAGTCTGTGAAGTCCACGCACACCCTCCATTTACCAGTTTTCTTTTTAACCACCACCGTATTAGCCAGCCAGACCGGGTACTGGACTTCCCGGCTGGCTCCTGCCTTCAGCTTCTTTTTAACCACCACCGTATTAGCCAGCCAGACCGGGTACTGGACTTCCCGGATGGCTCCTGCCTTCAGCAGTTTGTCGACCTCTTCGACGACCGCGTCTGTCTGCTGCAGCCCTGTCCTTCGGGCCCTTTGCACTACTGGCTTGTGGCTGGGGTCCACATTTAGGTTGTGGCACATGACCTCGGTGTCGACCCCAGGCATTTCGCTTGGGCTCCAAGCGAAGACATCGACGTTCTGCATCAGGAACCTTGAGAGTTCGGCTCTCTCCTTGTCTGGCAGCTGAGTGCCGATCAGGAAGAACCTATTTGGGTCCGCCGAGGTTATCCTGACCTCGGCGAGATCCTCAATACTTTTCTTCTCGGGATCTCGTCCGATTTCATCTAGCCCTTTCTCGAATTCGGCGAGGTTGACGCGCTCTGGCTCTTTCTCTGCTGGGACCGCGGCCAGCATGCACTGCCTAGCTTGCTGCTGATCTCCCTCCACTGTGACCACTTCCATCTTGCCCTCCTTGTTCTCGAGTACGAACTTCAGCTTCTGGTGGAGGGAAGAGGGGACCGCTTCTAATTTGTGGAGCCACGTTCTGCCCAAGATGACGTTATAGGGAGAAGGGGCGTCCACGACCTGGAAGTCGGCCAACACGGAGGCTCCGCCGACTCGGGTTTCCAGGGTGATCCTACCCTTGGGATAGACTGGCCTAGGGGATAACCCTAGCAAGGGTGCACGGACTTCCGTGAGGTCTGCTTTCGAGAGGTTCATTCTTTTGAAGCACTCGTAGTAGAGGACCTCGGAAGAGTTGCCGGAGTTGACGAGGATCCTCTTCACGGTAAAGTCCCTTAGCTTCATTGTGAGGAGCAGGGGGTCATTGTGGGGAAGTTGGATTCCCTCTAGATCTTTGTCTGAGAATGAGATCGCAGGTCGGTCGCGGCGAGCTCTTTTGGATGCCGGTCCGAGCTCGGCTTTCATCACCTCCTTCCTGTGCGATGCCCACCTGGCCTCGGCACGGGCCTGCGAGCCTCCGCGTGACGAGGGAGAGGGAGCTGAGGATGCCAGGTGGATCACGTTAATGATTTTTTCGGAATCCTCGCTGTCTGGATCCCGAGCCGCGCTCTGGTGAACTCGGCCCTCGCTGCCGCCGGCATCTTCTGCCTTGACGAACTCTGGAATGCGGCCTTCGCCGGCTAGCCTCTCCAGGTACCACTTCAGAGACTTGCACTCCTCGGTTTTGTGCCCGTTACCTTTGTGGTAGGAGCAGTAGAGCTTTCTTCGGCTGCCGGAGGTGGGCTCATTCCTCAAGGGCGGAGGCCACTTGAAGAACGGCTTGGTCTTTAATTTGTTCATGATCTGGTATATTGGCTCCTTGAAGACGACATTTACGCCCTGACCGGCGTTGGTGGGAGGTCTTGGCCTTCAGGTGCCCCCAGATCTGGAAGACGTAGGCTTCGCCGAATTAGCGACCCAGGCCTGCTTGGGCTCCTGCTTCTGGAAGGGCTTCCCGCCTCTCTGCCGAGGCTGGCTGCTCTTCTGCCCGGGCCCCGGGCTTTCGTCCTCTTCCCGGGCCTGGATTTCATCTTCCTCCCGGGCGACAAGGCGCTTTATCCGGGACATTAACGCCGGCATGGATTCTGGGGTGTCTCCGACCAAGTCCTTCCGGAGGTCGTGGCCGGGGATCAGGGCATGTTGGAAGGCAAAGATTGCTATTTCCTCCCTAGTGCCTTCGACTTGGCTGTAAACCGCCCAGAATCGTTGGGCAAACTTGGCGAGGCTCTCGCCCTGCTTCATTCTCAGGGCGAGAAGGTCCCCCTCTGTCTTGGGGACGACGCTGTAAGCTTGGAACTTTTTTAAGAAGGAGAGCTGGAGCTCCTTCCAACTCGAAACTGACTTCTCTGGGAGGGCGCAGAACCACTTCAGAGGGAGGTCACCCAAACTAGAGGAGAAGATTTTGCAGTTGAGGTGGCCCTCGTTTCCCCAGATGGACATCTTCTGGGAGAAGTGACGGAGGTGAGCGGATGGATCGGACAGTCCGTCGTAGGGGACGAACCGCGGGACAGAGGGCTTTTTGGGCAAGGGGGTCCGTTCGATGTCTCGCGTGAAGGGCGAGGCCCCCAGGTCAGTATGGCCACAGATTTGTTTCTGGTCCCGCACGTCCAGGTTGTGCTGAAGAGCCAACCTGACGCGTTTGTCAAATCGCTCCTGCTCGTCGTCCTTTTCTGGTGTCGGCACTCTTGGCCTTCGCCTGGAGTGGTTCGGGCTGTGATGGCTATGGGCTCGGCCATCGCAGCTATGATGACTTCGGCTGTTGCTTGAGCCTTCATCATGGATCTGGCTTCGCTTGTGGTCCAGATGGTTTCTCAGATCCTCACGAGGAGGCTGGGCTGCCCTGCTCTGGCGTCCCTCTTCTTTCCCCGAGGATCAGAGACCTGCCTCAACGAGGCAGTTTGCGCTGCTGCTGGAGCTCGCGGATTAGCTGCTCCTGCTTGTGGAGGAGAGCATTTTGAGCTGCGACAACTCCTCCAGTGGCAGGAGGTTGAGCGTGGCGTGTTTCTTCTACAGCCACGGCTTTATCTTTGCGAGGACGCTCATGCCGATGCTCGTCGCGTCGGGGTGGCGTGACTTCGTCTGCTGAGAGCGAGGCCTCGAGTCCCTCTTGGAGGGGGACCTCGACGTAGAGCTGCGAGGCTAGGCGGCCCTCGCCTGCAGATGTGCCATGCACCATTCGGGACCGCCCTTGAGGAGGGACGTCCATCGACGGTGCTGGCTGCTCGAGCATTGCTCTCGAGGATTCTCCGCCCTTCCTAGCTTTCGGAGGCATGATTTCTGGGAGATTGAGAAGGCTGGGAAGGTTGGGATATTACTTTCCCACAGACGGCGCCAATTGTAGGTGCAGAAAATAATGACCCACAATAACTGGGTGCCTTAGAGGACTTATCCAAGGTGATGAAGATTAGGTACCGCCCGAAAGCCTGAAAGGGAAGAGCAAACGGTCAGAGGACCCTGGCCTGGGCGGCGCAAGGCTCTCCGATGCCAAAGTCAGTGAATGAACTGGAACAAAGGAATGAGAGGAAGAAAAGAGACAGAGTAACGGCTCTTTCTGTTGGATTGTGCGTACCTTGCATGTGGAATGAGGCTCTATTTATAGAGGCTTGGGTCGTATCTTTGGATGATATCTTGGCGCGGGTCCCATGACTTGACTGGGAAGTCATGATCAGCCCACAAAGTAATTAATGCGGTCCAATCCAGCCCACTTTGCATTTAATGCCAGTCGGATCAGCCCACATTGCATTAAATGTGCGTCTTGTTGGGCCAGATCGTGTTGGACGCCTTTGGCGGTAGGGGTACCATCGGATCCGCCCTCAGGCCTCGCCCTGATTTGGCTTCAGCCGCTGGATGCCGCCTTGTCAGTGATCTGGCGAAGATTGTGAATGGCTGGATGTCGCATCTGTCTCACTGGCTCGCGCCCCTATTCCTCCACGTGTCTGATGACGTGGGGGGCGAAGGGCGCAAGTGGAGATTCTTTCCTGCTTCGGCTTTCGTCCCGGTTCCTTCGGTCGAGGTGGAGCTCATAGCCGAGGTGGGACCTGGGGTAGCCGAGCTCGGCGCTAGCGGCCCGGACCTGCTTGACTTCGGCCGGGGCCCCTGTCCTGGTAGCCAAGGTGAGTCTGGTGCCACGTGGGCGGCACGCGGATGGCACGTGAGAATGCTTAGTCTCATCTGATGGCTGTGATTAGCGTAATCCTGGAGCTATGGAAATCTCCCCACACAGGTGCCATTGTTGTGGAGCTCCAACTCATAAGAAGATGGTCCTGTGAACACTCTTGCAGTTTTGAAGAAAGGATGTGAATCCAGGTGAGGGGTTTGGATTTTCCAACTGGATGCTAGAAGAAGCGGAGAGAACATCAGAATTGGAGTCTGAATGAAATGTCCAATTATCTACACTTAGAGAGGTGGATGACCCACAATTGAGTAAGTATTTATCTGAAAAACTGAAAGATGATGAGGGAAACAGAAATAATAAGAAGTAGAAATTGAGTTCAGGCATCTTATGCTTTTGCAGCAACAGCAATGGTAGGAAGAGATGTTGGTGCGGTTGTGAGATTGGCTAAGTGAGATTCCTATAAGTTTAAATAAAAGGTATTTTTGCCAGTTATTAGTAATAATTAACAATTATTTATTTCGCTGTTGACCTGAGAGACTTCAGTATAAAAATACAAAATAAGGGCCTCATATGAGGTTGTTTGAAAAGAGGGGCCGGTTTATTTGTAGAATAAAAATAGAGTGAAATCGAATCTATCGGTTGCAGTTTTTTTTTTATACTTAAAAACATGTTTGTAATTGTGGAGATTACATGCTATCATTATCTATCGCTTGCAATCTTCGTAAACATGTTTTTTATTTGAAAAATGCAATCATTATATTTTATTAGGCTATCCTTATCTGTGGCGTGTAAGATCCGTAAATACATTTTTGAGTAAAAAATATAATGTAAGCGTTAGGTTTTTTTTTCACTCTATTTTCATTCTATTCCATCGCAAAACACAAAGGGTCATTATTACTGTGGACTTAAAAAGTCCTCTTCCAAGTCCAAATCTTTTCCACAACGTTAAACACATCGGTGTTGATGTGGATGTTATTGGATTTGGATTTGGGCTTTGGAGTGGGATGAAAAGCAGGGAAAAGGGGGTCTCCTTAAACCGTGTGGGACTCCGTGGGTTCCACCATGATCGTAGAAAGTTTCCACAGATTGGACTTTGTAATCTGTCTGATTCGTAGATCTCTCCGTGCAGAATGTGGACGTTACTCAAAGACCAGTCCATGATATTAGTTTCATGGAAATGTCGTGTGGAGACTGGGACAAATGAGGAAAATCAAGTGGAGGAAAGGGGAAGGGCAAAGGCAAAGGGACTCTAGAGTCTAACGACTCTAATCTAACCAACTGAAGAAATATGGATGTGGGTGGATAGGGTGGGTGGGGTAGGGTATTATTATTATTATTGGCTCAACCCAAGTTTGATGTCTATGTTGCTAATATTGTTTTGGGGATGTTTGGGAAAATATTGTTCAAAATAAAATATTTTAAAATTATTAAAAATACTAATTAAAGTCCATACGCTAGAAACCTGGGCATGTTTGTGTAAAAAGAAAAAATTGCCACGTCAGCAGATTTCATAGAAATGGAAACATTGAAAAATGATTTCCGTAGAATTTAGAAATTCATGTTTGGTGTAAAAATAAATTTCCTCATTGAATTGGTGCTCATGTTGTTTGGTGCGGCTGTGGATTCCTCATAGAAAATCAAATTTTCTTATTTGGTGAAATAATTTTTTGAAGAAAAATAACATAACATGTATATTATTTATTCAACATCAAATAATAGTTTATTTAAAGAAATAAAAAATGAAAGAATTGTAGGATTTTAGGTTGAAATGGACAAGAGTGAGGAAAAGAGCGAGATGTTTTCCGAGGAAATTCATTTCCCATACCCCCCATAGGAAACCCATATCCACCATTATTAGGGAAAATGCTGACGAGGCAAGAAAGCATTTCCGTAGAATTATTCCGCACCAAACACCTGAAAATTAGGTTTTCCATGAAAAACCATCCACTTTTCTACGGAAAAGTGTTACACAAACATGCCTAGGTAAATGAATTTGTGGTGATTAGATATATTAAAAAATCATCACTATTATTATGATGAATTTGTATTTATTGGATATATTTGATAGAATGCTGGATGATATTGTAACTTTGGTTTAATTTTTGAAGGGTTTTGAGAACTTTTATTTTGTTGTTGTTGTCATAATCTTTTTGTTCTGGAAAATACACCCACACAACACACACTCACCAAAGTCCTTCACTACTAGGGAAACCAGGGAATAATTATTGAGGATAGATGAGATGATAAGAAAGAGAGAACAAAAGGTACGTTTCAAATATGTGTGAACAGAGGTGTCTCTTAAAATGGAATTGGATAAGTTTCTGTTCTTAAAAGTTAAAAGGGTATTTAATTGCCCTAGGAGCCTTTCCTTTCTTATGTGGGTATTGATGCTGATGTGGCTCAATAGAAGATCGATCTGGTCATTTTTGCCCTATTGTTTCTCAAGTTTAAGTAGGAAGAATACCGTAGTTCAAGTACGAAGAATACCGTAGTGGCTTAACCTGGAAAAAGCACAAAACCCAGCAAGAAAACCTTGGATCTGCCTCCAAAACCCATATGAAATTTCTAGGTTTACCCTCAAAATCTAACCACCTGTTTGGTTTTATCCCCTTCAAATGAAAATCCTAGGTCCCCAAGTTCCTTCTAACCATTTCCATTGATGTTTGGTTATAGCGTGGATCATTAATATGAACTAACCATTATCTAAAACGTTTGATTACTTTATATTTATTTCTGTGAATTAAATCAAAATTCTCAAGAATGCAATCAAGAAAGCATAGGCCAAAGATTGTCACCTATTAACCCTGCTCTGAATTTACCTTTTAATTACAAAAAAACATAACAACTTTTTTTTTAATAGTAAAAAGAACATAACAAATTCACTTGCAGGTTAGTCAGGTTATCCAAGTACATGAACCATTATTTTTGTGTAAGTCAAGTTACCTGCACTGGATTAAGATTTAAGAAGATCTAAACAAAAGGCCTTCAACATTGAAAAGTGTAAGAAGAGATCATTAACCTTTTTCTTTCTCGCCAATCTCTACCTTGCCATGATGGTTTAGACCCTTGGTTTACAGCATTAGGTCATGGGTTCGAAATATGGCACCAATAAAAACCTCTTCTTTCTCAGTTGTGAATTGCTGGGATAGTTCACTGTCCATTTCTTACACCTACGTTGTACCAGTCGCAGTCACAAAAGTGTGTGGGACTGTTGATCAGGTAGACAACCACAAAAAAACAGACAATTGTGAATGCAGAAGCTAAAATTCCTTCATGATTCAATAAATTTGGACTATGACCTGTGTAATAGCCAACCACTTCAACGGCTTAGGCCATCCCACTTGATGGTATTGGGTGCTGAGAAGATTATAAATTGAGCAGGCAGCCATCGCCGAAAATGCACACAAGCGATACTACCAGAGCTACTTCTCTATATTTCAAAGTTTCTAATTTTTACATTTATAAACTTATAGACGTAATTAAGTACATATAAACTTTGAATTCAATTAGACTCAGATGGCAAGAGATTATGAAGGCTTAACTGTTATTATTCAAAATAAATCCCCATATAGATAAGTAGACACCCCCAAGACCTGCTCACATATTTAGGCAGTTTAAATTGACAGAGGAGAAATGAAAGGTATCTCTTCCAGAATATAGAGGAGAGACCTCTTGAACCTCTGTAAGACCCCGTCCCGAGTTAATCACGATTAACTCTAATTAATTAGACTTACAACTAATTAACCGTGTTTCATCAAACTCAAAAATGGAAATTGAACAAATAACATTGAGCTAACCTTAAGTGAAAGAATTAGGCTTAATGAAATGGAAATTAAGGATTGAGAATGAATTGAAATGAAATTGAAACTCAAACTAAGAATTGAAGGACTTTTGTGTAAATATGACTTTCTACGTATTTCGTTGAATACGGAAACTCTCGATGCCAACACGCTTATCTCAAGGAGTATGTTTACTTTCGTCAAAGACTCGAAGTTGTTTGACGAATATTGGTTCAAGTGACCCTTCCTTTGACTTGAATCGTAATTAACAAGTGATTGGGGGGGGGGGGGGGGGGGTTAATGCAACTTAAAAGCTTATATAAGCTAAAAAGATTTCATTAGAACCTCTTTTCCAAACCCTAGCCTCCATCTCTTCCACCCTAGCCTCCATCTCTTCCTCTTTTCTCTTCTTTCTTCCATTTCATCTCATCAACCTCTATCAAGCACCAAAATCAGAGTTTTGCAAGTGGTTTTTTGGAGAGACTACACTCTCTTCATCTTATTCCTCAAGTTCAAATCGAGTTTGAAGTTGCAAAGCCTGGATTCAAGAGATTTTCTTCCCAATCTCAAGCTAAACAAAGGGGTTTTCGTGGATTTATCATCAATAGAGGCAAGTATAAACATATCTTATGATTTATGATGTTTTAGGACTTGTATGAACTCAAAGAGTTCAATTCCCAAACTTTGCTTCAGAAATTCTGAAGCTCAATAATGAACTTCTGGATGCAATGCGGCTAGCCGCATTGCTGACCGCCAGGTGACCGAATTCACCTGGAATGATTTTCACAAAAATGTCAGCCTCTAGAAAGCTGACCGTGACCTGACCGCCAAATGGCGGTTAGCCGAAATTGAAAGGTCGGTTAGCCGCTATGTGACCGCAAGGTGACCGAACTTCAGTCAGAAACTCCATCAGAAAATTCAGCTTCTGGAAAGCTGACCGTAGGGTGACCGAAATGATTTCGGTTAACCGCATTTGAAAATGCGGCTAGCCGTGAGCTGACCGCCAAGCTGACCGAACGTGAGGAAATTCCAGATTTGAAATCTGATTTTTCTGTTTTGAAGGCTAAATTATACAGGGTGGTCTTTATTAATGTCTAAGGCTACATAGGTGTAAGTTAAGTTCCCCGAATGCACAATATTAATATATGAAAGGATATTCATTGAAAATAACATGTGCATTGGATAACGGAGATTTCACCCATTTGGTTGGTTTAGAAGTTTACATAGAACTTGATTAAGTTCCGCGTACTTATAACCCTTGAGCTCATTGTTGTACTACATAATGTTTCTCCCTAAGCTCCATGTTGAACTCCATTGAGAACTAATGAATTGAATCGAATAAATGAAATGAATGAATAATTACTGAGGGTAACAAATGAACTGATGATTCCTACTGCGGTAGATGTATGAGGTATTCCGGAGCCTCGTGGGATGCTAGTGCTCCCTGATCAAGACACTGGTAATTTCCACCCATTTGATAAGTCATGAAAAGGCATATAATAGAAAGTGAAACACTGAATTGAAAGGAAATGAAACGCGTGTCATGGTAGATATCAATCTAATGATATTACTTGACTTCATTGTATTAACATGGATATTGATTACTTTATATAGAACTGTTAAGTTGATAAACTGACAGGTTCTTTTATAATAAATTCGTATATAATTGATTTACTTTTGGAAATGTATGTACCTTATTGAACCGTCGTGTTCATGGTGCTATTGATGAATGTCACAGGCCTAGATGCTCGTGCTAGTCCTGCCGAGACCGCGCCGCCAGTGGAGAATGCCCGTCCGATACCTCTAGGAATTCTAATCGAGTGGATATGATCGCGGAGTGCGAATGGAATAATATTTGGAACAAGTTGGAAATAGATTTTGTTAATCATTTTGAATGTAATTAGAAGTTTCCCCGTATTGTATTAAGTATACGGTGGCTGACTTTCTTATATGTGAACTTTACGTTTAGTAAAGAAATACTTTTCGCAATTGTTTGTCAATGTATATCTTCCGCAATTGTATATAGTTGACAGGATAAATTTTTGTGATCCCTTGTGAGTTTCGTCTTAGCTTTTTTTAATTCAAAATTTACGGGAGTAAGTATGTAATTGCGATTCGGGGTTTGTCCGAGTTAATCAGATCTCGGGACCGGGTCGTGACATACTTATTGTATGGTATCAGAGCATTAGGTTAATGAGCTAAGTGAAGACTTTTAAAAGACTTAGTAAACTTAAGAACGATGCGAGGAATGTTAATTTCGTAACAAATCTGAATAGATTTGTGTTTATTGCTTTCACTATATGTGATTGATATTGATGGAAGTGTTGAGATGTCAATCTTACCTTCCGTATTGTTTACAGCATGGCTTCTGGATCAAGATCTGGGCATGATGACTTTATAACAGTCAGACCCCCTTCGATATCTGAGACCGATGCTAGATTTGCTGCTATTCTAGAGCAGATAGCCAAGAGCCATGAGGCACAGATGGGCATGCAAGCCCAGTTAGTCTTGAGTAATGCACAACTAGCCAAGAGTCAAGAGGCTCAAGTTGGTATGCATGCTCAAATGGCTAAGATGCTAGAAACTAGAGCCATTTGCAGGCTCAAATATAGACACCATCACCAGTTCAACAGCATATTGAACATCAAGTGGTGAACCAGAACAAAGAAAAGGATCCTAATATCCTTTACAAGCAGTTTCGTAAGAGAGGAGCCACTGAGTTCAAGGGCACCGAGGATGTGATGGAAGCCGATGAATGGCTGAAACACACTGAGGATGTACTTGATACAGTTGTCTGCACTCTCAAGCAGAGAGTCTCGCTGACATCCTCTATGCTCAGAGGATCAGCTAATACATGGTGGAGAAGTGTCAAAGACATATTCAAGGTAATGCCGGAAGATGGAATCTTGGAGACTTTCAAGACTTACTTTCAAAGAAAGTTTATACCAGAACATGTACGGCAACAAAAAGAGGCAGAATTTCTTAACTTGAAACAAGGTCAGCTGACTGTGTCGACATATGTGGATAACTTCCTCAAACTGTCCAAGTATGCTCCTGTCTTGGTAGATACTGAGGAGAAGAAGATCAAGCGGTTTATATAGGATTAAATCTATAGTATAAGACAGTAGTAGTGGCTGGTCAGATACCTACTACGTTTGATGCTGTCTTGGATAGGGCGTATACCGCTGAAGAGATTCAACGAGAGAAGGATGTTGCGAACACCGCTAAGGGAAGTGGTGAGTCATGGTACAAGAAACGAGGACAACCCAAGGATAAAAGGCAAAGACAGCAGCGGAGATTCATTGCTAGGAATGATAGGAATGACATGACTGATAGGCAAGAGAATAAGCCAGTTTCTGAGACTTGTGGTAAAACTCACAGGACTGAGCTATGTTGGAGGACTACCGGGGCCTTCCTGGTTTATGGTTCTCTAGAACACAGGATGGCTCAATGTCCAAAGATGAGGAGAGATGATAGAGCTCCTTATCAGCAGCCTAATTGGGGACAAGCAGCACTTTCTGTTCCTCTACCTAGATTAGCTTTGCCTGCTCCTACGAGACAACAGCAACAGCCTCAACGTCAAGGCCAACAACGTCAATATCAGAGACAATAGCAGCCTAATAGGCCACAGGCAGCTGGATTGGCTTGTGCGGTCAACAGAGAACATGCTGACATTACAACCAATGTGGTTGAAGGTACAATAATTGTAGATGATAGACCTGTTGTAGCTTTATTTGATCCGGGTTCAGCACCTACATTTGCCTTTAACATACAAGACCGGATAGAACAATTAGCTTATGATTTTACTGTCTATACTCCCTTAGGAAAGAGATTAGTTTGTGAATTGTATCTTCCCTAATGCAATGTTACAATCGAGGAAATGTCAATGCCAGTTGATCTGGTTGTACTCACAACTATGAATGATTTCAATGTAATATTCGGTATGGATTGGTTTGCGAAGCACAGGGCTTGTTTAGACTATTTTCACAAGATCATCACTTTCAAAGTGAATGAGACCAATGCCAGTGTACTCTTTGAAGGAGTCCAAAGGAAATATGACACCAGGCTTGTATCAGCACTAAAGGCTGAACGAATGATGCGTAGTGGTTGTGAGGGCTATATCGCATTCATTTCTGAAGAGAAACCTGTACGGGAATTGAATAACATTCCTGTAGTCTATGAGTTTCCAGACGTGTTTCCAAGTGAAGTGCCCAGTTTACCTCCAGTAAGGGAAGTGGACTTTACAATTGAACTTGTGCTCGGTACTGCACCAATCTCAAAGGCACTATATCGAATGGCACCCTCTGAATTGTATGAGTTGAAGAAGCAGATATAGGATTTGCTTGATAAGGGTTTTATAAGACCTAGTGTCTCACCCTGGGGAGCACCTGTTCTGTTTGTGAAGAAGAAGGATGGCACCCTTGTATGTGTATTGATTATAGGCAGATAAATCAGATGACGATCAAGAACAAATATCCTCTACCTAGGATCGATGAGTTGTTTGATCAACTCCAAGGTGCAACGTACTTTTCCAAGGTTGATATTCGATCTGGATATCATCAGATTCGAGTTAAAGATCAAGATGTACAAAAGACTGCATTCAGGACTCGTTATGGTCACTATGAATTCCTAGTGATGCCTATTGGTTTGACAAATGCACCTGCAGTGTTTATGGCACTAATGAATAGGGTGTTTGCTTCCTACCTAGACCAGTTTGTTGTGATCTTCATAGATGACATCCAGGTATACTCGAAGACAGAGTTGGAGCATTCGCATAATTTGAGAACAGCTTTGCAAATACTGAGGGAAAATCAGTTGTATACAAACCTCAAAAAGTACGACTTTTGGTTGCAGCTGGTTGCATTTCTGGGTCATATCATTACCAGAAAAGGATTAGCTGTAGATATAGCTAAGATTGAAGCGGCTGCCCAATGGCAGAGTCCGAAGAATGTGCCTGATGTTCGAAGCTTCTAAGGATTGGCAGGCTATTACAGGAGGTTCGTCAAGGACTTCTCGAAGATAGCGGCTCCATTAACGAAGCTGACTCGAAAAGACATTCCTTTCCAATTGAACGATACTTGTGAGTCTAGTTTCTAGACTTTGAAACAGAAGCTCGTTTCAGCTCCAGTGTTGGCTTTACCCGAAGGAAGAGGAGGATTTGAGATCTACTCAGATGCCTCGGGTATTGGCTTGGGATGTGTATTGATGCAACATAGGAAGGTCATGCCTACGGTTCGCGCCAGTTAAAGGAGCATGAGAAGAACTTTGTTACCCACGATCTAGAGCTCACAGCTGTTGTGTTTGCATTGAAGCAATGGATACATTACTTGTATGGTGAAACTTTCAAAGTTCACTGTGATCACAAGAGTCTTCAGTACTTGTTCACTCAGAAGGAGATTAATCTGAGGCAACGCCGTTGGTTAGAGCTAATCAAAGACTACGACTTTCCATTCAAATATGTGCCTGGACAGGGCAATGTCGTAGCTGATGCCTTGAGTCAAAAGACTGCTGAGATAGCATCATTGAAACGTGGATGGAACCAACTTGATGATTTTAAGGATATGGATATGTCCATTGAGGCAGTAGGTGACCGAGGAATGACCGTGGCAATGTCCATATTCGAACCACTTCTTATCTGTCACGCCCCGAGCCCGAGATTTCACACATCCCGAGGCGCGACACACGCCCGCGTGGAAATCCGAGTCAAACTCGTTGACTCTAGGTCCCCACGTACGGAATTTACCCACAGGATATCACGTGTGAGGTTTATATTTTTCCATAACCTGTACAATTTTGTCAAATGGATATCCATCCACAAATTATCATGAATCAAAGTATAGAGCATAAGGGTCCATGAGCAATACTTTAAAAGTTTAAGTTTAAGAGATAGAAGAGAAGAAGTAAGTTAAGTTAAGTTAAAGTTTACAATTTCAAAAGCTAACAAGTTTATAAGCTAATACAAAAGATGTGGCAATCCTAGCCACGGTCAATGGGTCATTTAACGTCCATTTCTCATCGTACGGATGTCTAAAAGACATCATCAGGAGTCCACTCTGCTACGTTCTGGAGAGATTCCTCTTCCTCAAGGATCTCCGGGGGAGTGGCGTCGGCATATTCACCTATAACGCCAAGTGTAGCACCATTAGACTAAGCTAAGCAAGACAAACATATACAGTCCATATAACATGTATCAAATGAATAGTCAGACAGGTATAAATCATAAGAGATCAAGGAATGATCACTAGGCATATCAGTGCATGAATTAGCATGAGACATACGAGTCATAGATAACAGATAAATATATTAACAGTACTAGTTGGCACATCCACATAAGCTATGTTCTCTCAAGTTAATCATATAACATGAAATAAAATGAGAGCAGAATATCAGGACAGGACAGGGTGGTGCTACTAGGAGACAGAGGTACCCAGAATTCTCCATCGTAGACCTAGGGTGCCGGTAAACCCTCACAATAAATTCCCATCTGCAGAGGGCCAGAATATACTAAACCCACACTTAGCCGGGTCCAACTTAGATATGGTCGAAGCTAAGTGGTGCCGACTCATAGAGTGCAATATACAGACAACAGATCAGGTGCAGAACAGTGTAAATCAGATACAGGACACATACAGGACAAGACATATAAATATCAAATCGGGACTTACTGAACAAAGACAGAAATTAATGTAATGTAACAGATGTGTAACAGAAAATACATAACTGAACAGAAGCATGATCAAGTCACACTAGAATACTGGAAACGGAATGCAATGCATGTACATACAGATCATATACGGAGTCAAGATAGAAATCAAGCCAAGCCTACGGTCTTGAGAACACATGTGGTCTTCACCGTCCAACTCGGGTAGTATTAAGAGTCCGACATTATCGGGCTACAAGGACCCCTTGGCGTTACATAATTTGGATGTCGAATCCCTTAATAGAACACATTTGGTTCAGTTGCAATCCGAAGAACACAAGGTCCCTTGTGGGTACGGTTGCTCAATCCATATCCACAATTCAACAAACCATCGGTCATGATAAAAGTTCAGGTTGCACATCCTACGGGTCCATTTATCAGGCCAATCAGCTAGAACAAGCTACGGTTCAATGTCTGGCTCCTGGAAACGTCCATTTGTCAAAATTATATAGAATCAAACATATAATCTTTTTCAAGGCTCAAATCATGAGCTTTCCAACGGTATGTAGATCTCCAAAAACAGACTTACGGTTAAAAAGTTATGGTCGTTGGAAAATCTGCATACTGCAGGTATCAGGTTCGCTTGAGCGTTCAGATGTTCGCTCGAGCGTACCCCAGACAGAAAGCTGTTCGCTCAACCGGAACAAAAGTTCGCTCGAGCAAACTCTCCCAGAGAGCCCTTCGCTCGAGCGTTCACTCACGCTCGCTCGAGCGAACTGTCAAATCCTGGGTCCGAAAATCTGAAACTTCTTGATTTCTCTCAGGCCATTCAAGGCATTCCATCAGGTTTTAAAACACTACCAACAGGTATCTTTGAGCTTCCAAAATGCTCATCAAAACCATCAATAAACCCATATACCTTAACAAAAGAAATCACCCACAAAAATCCATTTTTGAGCAAGAAGAAGGGTGTCTACACATGATTTCATACATTCATGAATCAAACAAGGAAGCATGCATATAAACATGTAAGTTTAACTTGCCTTGGTGCTTGGAAGCTATCTCTCACACCTAAAACCCCTTAAGCTCAAAATCCCCAAAACTCAAGCTCAAATGCCCTAAAATGGTGAAAATGAAAATGAATGAAATGAATGAGGAAGAAGATGATGCATACATGATTTATGGCTTTCCAAAGATGAAAGAAATCAAATGGAAATGCTTAGTGAAGAAAGAGCTTACCAAGAGCAAGAAGATGAAGAATGGATGAATGCTTGAGCTTGGAAGATGTTGTCTTGGTGGAGAAGATGAAGTGGTGGCTAGCTTCTACTCATGCTAGGAGTCTTGGTTGATGCTAGGAGTGAAAGAAGAAGAAGAAGAATAGCTCCCAGCTGGAAATGGAGAAGAAATGAGAGGAGAAGAAAGAAAAATGGCTGGGTAAGGGTTTTAAGCCCAATTTTTCCTGCATTACATACAAATCCACAAAAAGGACTGAAATTTCAAATAAGGGCCTGGGTTAAATGAATGGGCCTAAATGGATCCGAATTAATTGGGTCAAAGCATGAAAGTTAAGGCCCATGAAATGCTCTATGCAATGCATTAAAAACCCAAAAATTTCTAAGTACACACAAAACCCAAAACACTCCAAAAGTCATAATCTACCTAGTAAATGGTCAAACCCCACTAATTCTACCTAATCAAGTCCAATCACAATCAAAACATCCATTAAGCAATTAATCTAGATTAATTAACTCTAAAACGAGATTAAGGCGGGTCGGGGTGTTACATCCTCCCCTCCTTAGGACATTTGGTCCTCCAAATGTAAATCGTACCTCGGTCAAGAGATGAGGATACTTCCTCATTACTTGCTCCTCTAACCTCCACGTAGCTTCTTCCGGACCATGGTGCTCCCACAAGATCTTCACCCAGCGAATCGTCCGGGTACGCAACACTGTCTCCTTGACATCGATCACTTGCAAAGGCTTCTCATCGTAGGTTGCGTCTGCTCGAATCTCCAAATGCTCATACTCAATGACGTGCGACGCGTCCGGAACATACTTCCTCAACATAGCCACGTGGAAAACATCATGCACTGCTGCAAGGTCAGGAGTAATATCAATCTGTAGGCCAAGTCTCCAACTCTGCTGCGAATCTCAAATGGTCCGATGTACCTCGGTGGCAACTTGCTTTTCTGTCCGAACCGAATGGTGCCCTTCATCAGTGAAACTTTGAGGAACACCTTATCTCCCACTTGAAACTCAAGATCCCTACGTCGGTGATCCGCATAACTCTTCTGCCTACTCTGAGCTGTCTTCAACCGATCATATGCAAGTTTGACCTTTACACTAGTCTCACCAATAATAGTCGGTCCATGAAAGCTTCTGACTCCGACTTCCTCCCAACAAGCCGGTGATCTGCACCTCCTACCATAAAGAGCTTCAAACGGTGCCATCCCGATACTCGCATGAAAGCTGTTACTGTACGCGAACTCGCACAAAGCTAAATCTCGATCCCATTCTATCTTGTAGTCTAAAACACACGCTCTGAGCATGTCTTCAAGAGTCTGGATCGTCCTCTCCGATTGTCCATCAGTCTGCGGGTGGTATGCCGTGCCGAACGTCAACTGAGTGCCCATAGCTTGCTGAAATGAAGTCCAAAATCTTGAGATAAATCGACTATCTCTGTCTGATACAATCGAAGCTGGAATCCCATGTAATCGAACAATCTCCTTGATAAATATATCCGCCATCGTATGCATCTTGGTTCCTGTCTTGAAAGGCACAAAGTGTGCAGACTTAGTCAATCTGTCCACGATCACCCAAATAGCATTGTTGCGTCTCGAAGTCTCTGGCAATCCTGACACAAAATCCATCGTAATGTGCTCCCACTTCCATTTGGGTCTCTTCAATGGCTTCAAAAGTCCTGGAGGCTTTCTATGTTTTGCTTTGATCTTCTGACATGTCAAACATCTCGAAACAAATCCAGCATATAGTTCGACGATCCGGAATTTGTAAGGGTCAAGGAAAACATTGCTGCAAGGCCGGACTTTATGTTAGTGGAAGGAGTCCTCTACTTCAGAGGTAGATTGTGTGTGCCAGGAAAAGATGATTTGAAACAAGCAGTGATGTTTGAAGCACATCACACTAGATACTCTATGCATCCTGGAAGCACAAAGATGTATAGGAGTTTCAAGGATATGTTTTGGTGGAACAATATGAAGCGAGAAATCACCGGTTATGTAATTCCTGCTTGACTTGTCAGCGTGTGAAGACCGAACACCAAAGACCACCCGGGTTGCTTCATCCACTGAACATTCCTAGATGGAAGTGGGAACACATTACTATGGACTTCGTATCAGGTTTGCCAAGGACGAGGAGACAGCACGATGCCTTATGAGTGATCGTGGATCATCTTACGAAGTCTGCACACTTCCTTCCGATCGGAAAAGATATTGGTTTGAGTGATATGTCCAGATTGTTTACCAGCGAAGTGATTCGATTGGATGGAACACCGGTCTTGATTGTTTCCGATCGAGATAGTGGTTTGTTTCCACATTTTGGCAGTCCTTTCAGAGTTTGATGAGTAGTAGACTTAAGTTTAGTACTGCTTATCATCCACAGACTGATGGACAATCAGAACGGACTATCCAGACCTTAGAATACTTGCTTCGTGCTAGTGTATCTAATTTTGGAAGTGATTGGGATGATCATTTAGCTTTGTCCGAATTTGCATACAATAACAGCTATCACTCCAGCATTGAGATGGCGCCATTTGAAGCTTTGTACGGTCGGAGATGTAGGACTCCAGTGAGCTGGGAAGAGGTGGGAACCTGAAGTTTTCATGGTCCTATGATCCTTGCTGAAACAACAGAGAAAGTACAGAGAATTCAGGATCGGTTGAAGATAGCTAGATCAAGGCAGAAAAGCTATGCTAACAATCGTCGGCGTGATCTAGAGTTCGCTATTGATGACTTGGTCTTTTTGAAGACTTCACCGATGAAAGGCACTATCCGATTCGGACAGAAAGGAAAATTTTCCATGAGATTCATTGGACCTTTTAAGATCCAAAGTCGAATTGGACATGTGGCTTATCGTCAGGATTTGCCAGCAGAACTCTCCGGTATCCATAATGTCTTCCACGTATCGATGCTTCGGAAGTATGAGCATGATCATTCGCATGTCATAAATCATGAAGAGATCCAAGTGTTGCCTAACACCACATATATCGAGAAGCCCACTCATATTATTGATACTAAGGAGGCGGTTCTGCATACGTGAACGATTAAATGGGTCAAAGTGCTTTCGGCACATCATGGACCTAATGAAGCTACTTGGGAACTTGAAGAGCAAATGGCTCGAAAGTATCCCGAGCTATTTGTATAGGTAAATTTGAATTGGTGATTTGTTTAATTGCCTTTCGTTGAATTGTACAGCATTCGGAGGACCGAATGATTCTAAAAGTTTTAGGGAGTTGTAAGACCCCGTCCCAAGTATATCACGATTAACTCTCATTAATTGGACTTACAACTAATTAACCATGTTTCATTAAACTCAAAAATGGAAATTGAACAGATAACATTGAGCTAACCTTAAGTGAAGGAATTAGGCTTAATGAAATGGAAATTAAGGATTGAGAATGAGTGAAATGAAATTGAAACTCAAACTAAGAATTGAAGGAATTTTGTGTAAATACGACTTTCTATGTATTTCATCAAATACGGAAACTCTCGATGCCAACACGCGTATTTCGAGGAGTACGTTTACTTTCGTCAAAGACTCGAAGTTGTTTGACGAATATTGGGTCAAGTGACCCTTCCTTTGACTTGAATCGTAATTAGCAAGTGATTTGGGGGGGGGGGGGGGGTAAATGCAACTTAAAAGCTTATATAAGCTAAAGAGATTTCATTAGAACCTCTTCTCCAAACCCTAGCCTCCATCTTTTCCTCTTTTCTCTTCTTTCTTCCATTTCATCTCATCATCCTCTATCAAGCACCAAAATTAGAGTTTTGCAAGCGGTTTATGGAGAGACTACACTCTCTTCATCTTCTTCCTCAAGTTCAAGTCGAGTTTGAAGTGGCAAAGCTTGGATTTAAGATATTTTCTTCCCAATCTCTAGCTAAACAAAGGGATTTTCGTGGATTTATCATCAATAGAGGCAAGTATATACATATCTTATGATTTATGATGTTTTAGGACTTATATGAACTCAAAGAGTTCATTTCCCAAATTTTGCTTCAGAAATTCTAAAGCTCAATAATGAACTTCTGGGTGCAATGCGGTTAGCCGCATTGCTGACCGCCAGGTGACCGAATTCACTTGGGATGATTTTCACAAAAATTGTCAGCCTCTGGAAAGCTGACCGTGACTCGACCGCCAAATGGCGGTTAGCCGAAATTGAAAGGTCGGTTAGGAGCTATGTGACCGCAAGTTGACCGAACTTCAGTCAGAAACTCCATCAGAAAATCCAACTTCTGGAAAGCTGACCGTAGGGTGACCAAAATGATTTTGGTTAGCCGCATTTGAAAATGCGGCTAGCCATGAGCTGACCGCCAAGCTGACCGAACGTGAGGAAATTCCAGATTTGAAATCTGATTTTTCTATTTTGAAGGCTAAATTATACAGGCTGGTCTTTATTAATGTCTAAGCCTTCATAGGTGTAAGTTAAGTTCCCCGAATGCACAATATTAATATATGAAAGGATATTCATCGAAAATAACACGTGCATTGGGTAACGGAGATTTCACCCATTTGGTTGGTTTAGAAGTTTACATAGAATTTGAATAAGTTCCGCATACTTATAATCCTTGAGCTCATTGTTGTACTACATAATGTTTCTCCCTAAGCTCCATGTTGAACTCCATTGAGAACTAATCAATTGAATCGAATAAATGAAATGAATGAATAATTACTGAGGGTAACAAATGAACTGATGATTCCTACTGCAGTAGATGTATGAGGCGTTCCGGAGCCTCGTGGGATGCTAGTGCTCTCTGATCAAGACACTGGTAATTTCCACCCATTTCATAAATCATGAAAAGGCATATAATAGAAAGTGAAACATTGAATTGAAAGAAAATGAAACACGTGTCATGGTAGATGTCAATCTAATGATATTACTTGACTTCATTGTATCAACATGGATATTGATTACTTTATATAGAACTGTTAAGTTGATAAACTGACAGGTTCTTTTATAATAAATTCGTATAGAATTGATTTACTTTTGGAAATGTATGTACCTTGTTGAACCGTCGTGTTCATGATGCTATTGATGAATGTTACAGGCCCAGATGCCCGTGCTAGTCCTGCCGAGACCGCGCCGCCAGGGGAGAATGCCCGCCCGATACCTCCAGGAGGTCTAGTCGAGTGGATATGATCGCGGAGTGCGAATGGAATAATTTTGGGAACAAGTGGGAAATAGATTTTGTTAATCATTTTGGATGAAATTAGAAGTTTCCCCGTATTGTATTAAGTATATGGTGGTTAACTTTCTTAATGTATGAACTTTACGTTTAGTAAAGAAATACTTTTCCGCAATTGTTTGTCGATGTATATCTTCTGCAATTGTATACAGTTGACAGGATAAATGTTTGTGATCCCTTGTGAGTTTCGTCTTAGCTTTTGTTTATTCAGAATTTATGGGAGTAAGTATGTAATCGCGATTCGGAGTTTGTCCGAGTTAATCAGATCTCGGGACCGGGTCGTGACAACCTCTCAAGCTCCTCCTCCTTTTGTCCTTCAAAAAAAAAACTTCATAAACAACCCATAATTGGTATTTGCATTATGACATAATCCATAAGTGAACAAGAACCTTTCATCCAAAAAGCTAAAATTTACTATAACCTTCCATATACTCTACTTTAGAGGGTCAAATTAAGTCTACCAGACACTCATAATATATTCTACTTAGTAGGAATACATTGATGCTTAGGGATATTATGTCTTGGATGATCTACCTACCTTCACTGCCAATCAATTGAGAAAAGACTCTGTTGGCTGTTGTGTGTCAACTGTCATCACTCATTATGCCCAGAGAATTGCTCCCAATACTTACACCAGAACAAGGAAGACGCCGAAATGGTAATGGAGGCTCAGATGCGTTCACGGAGGTATCTTCATGCGGCTCTCTATTCATTGCAGTCTCCTGGAGTTGCAATGCATACTCCAAATTCCACAACACATCTCCCATTGTAGGCCTATCAACACCATACTCAGCCAAACATTTTTCCGCGGTCTCACCGAATTTCCTTAGCGAATTAGGATGGATTGTACCTTCTAGTCGGGGATCAATTATCTGCATGAGCAATCCCTTCCTCTGCCACTGTAGTGCTCATTTAGCTAAGTTCACCTGCTCCCTTGGAAGCGAAAGATCGATAACAGGCCTTGCACAAAGGACTTCAATAAGCACCACCCCAAATGAATATACATCCGACTTCTGTGTCAGATGGTACCTTTTAAAGTACTCTGGATCAAAATACCCAAAGCTACCTTTAATGGCCGAGCTTACAATTGAATGTTTAGGAGACGGCACCGCTCGTGAGAGCCCGAAATCTGCTACTTTAGCCGAGTAGTTCTCATCAAGCAAGATGTTTGCAGATTTGACATCACGGTGAATTATACCTTGTGCAGAGAAAGTGTGGAGGTAGTGAATGCCTCTTGCAGAGCCGATACAAATCTCAAGCCTCTGCTTCCGGGACAAACATGGCAAATCTTTACCATACAGATGGTCTTTCAGTGTCCCATTCTCCATGAATTCAGAGACCAGAATCATCTCTGACTGCTCTACACAATAGCTAATGAGAAACACAAGATGTCGATGGTGAATTTTTGACAGGACGTTAAGCTCGGCAAGGAATTCTCATCGACCTTGGCCAGAACGAGGCTTGCCCCGCTTCACTGCTACTTTTGTGCAATCTCTGAGAACTCCTTTATAAACATCGCCAAAACCACCTAACCCAATCAGCATATTCATGTCGAAGTTATTGGTCGCCGATTGTATTTCAGCGAAAGTCATTATCAGGCCTAGATTTATATGTGGACCAGGAGATGCATTGGTTCTTTCAGGGGTTTTGCTATACATGCTCTCTCCATATACCAGCAAAGGCGACCACATCAGGCTCTCCCCAGTTTTGGCTTCCTCTTTCCTCTTCTTACATTTCAAAGCAAGCAAGTAAACAACCGCCATCACAAACACTAAAGCAAGGCTTCCTCCAATGCTCAAATCAATTAGAAGAATGCGATGTTTCTTCTTTGAATGAGATTCAGAGACCACGCCTCCCTGAGGATACACCTTCATGATCTCCACGCCATTCAGTACGGCATTCTTTTCTGTTTCTTTTGGCTCAACACTTATATTTATGTACCCTGCCTTATCGTGTTCGATCATGTAGTCTTTGTAGTAAGGTGAGGCCAATATCCCGTACCTAATCTTTGAGAGATCCAGAGATGATTCTTTTAAAGAGCTACCAATATAGACATTGAAAATCAGCTAATTTGTTGAACTACTTCTGACTATGTCAAAAAAATGCAGCCGAACGAGGTGCTTTTCGCTAGAATTCACTGGAAACTGCCAGGTTATAATGAATTTCATTGGCATAGAATTATTAATTGTGTGGGGTGAATTTCAAGGTACCAAGATCACGTTAACTTCGGCGATAAGCTGCCAGTTAATCGCGCCTACGTGCCGTCCAAGCGCACTTCGGTGATAGCATCAGAACATTGGCCGAGACCAGGCTTAGTTCAGTAAGCGTGGCCTAGGCTATGTACTTGGACCTCGGCTATTCATCTGACCTCGGCCAATCATCCCGGCCGAGGAAATCAGGCTACCAGTCAAGACAAATACTGTGGTCGCTTCCCTACCTATACTGCGTCATCAGACACGTGGCTAAGTACGGGCATGCACGAATGAGACTGATGAGCCATCCTTGCCGTCCACAATCTTCACTAGATCACTGACAAGGCGGCATCTAGCAGCTATAACTATATCAGGGCAGAGCCCGAGGATGGATCCGATGGGACCTCAACCGCCAGTGAGTCGGGACAGGATCAGGCCCAACATGACCTGCATTTAATGCAATATGGGCTGATCGGACTGAAAATAAATACATTGTGGGCTATGATGGATCCTTATTTATTACTTTGTGGGCTGATGAGACCTTTCCTATCAAATCAATGGGCCCACTCCAAGCTATCAGGTAAAATCCTTTATAAATATGAGGACGTTCCAATGCAAAGGTATGCATACATATTCCCTCTAGAGCCGTTACTCTGTCTCTCTCCTCTTCTTCGACCTTTGTTCGGTTCTTGCACTAACTTAGGCATCGGAGAGCCCTGCGCTGCCC
The DNA here is from genome assembly GCA_012931725.1 of Litsea cubeba. Classification (NCBI taxonomy): domain Eukaryota; kingdom Viridiplantae; phylum Streptophyta; class Magnoliopsida; order Laurales; family Lauraceae; genus Litsea; species Litsea cubeba. Next base: position 39,032,130 of record CM022946.1, read on the forward strand.
ACAGCCAGGGTCCTCTGACTGTTTGTTTCTCGTCTTTCAGGATCTTAGCAGCAAATCTTCATCAGTTCTTTGGATAAGTCCTATCAGGCACCCCCAAACCTTGTGAGTTACATTTTTTGCACTTACATTAATCATATTTATTTCTTGGGCAGTACCATGGACACTCTCAGGAGCGATGCCACGGCTAACTCATGTGTTCTCATACCTGATCTTTGTGTTGGCGTTGGCCTCCTTTGCAGCTTGTGCCGAAAACAAGTACTCCTCATCAGGAACCCATGTTCTCCATACTGTATCATTTGAAGGTGTGATTTTTGGTCCTCCCACATTGATTCTGTAGACGCTCTCCAATGCCTTCTCCAACAGTCCTTCGTTATCCAGGCTCGAGTTGACATAACTGGCGTTGTCAGCAATGAGACCATCAGGTGCAGAAAAGACTTCAATTGCATTAACAAAAGCAAATGAAGGAGATGGTGGTTGAGTGGAAGGTGTAAATGAGATCTTAAGCTTGTTGCTGCCTGCAGTGAGAAAGTACTCCTTTATAGGAGTCCTGCTACTCTTTTGGACGCTGAAATTGCTTAACAATTGAGACCCAGAAACCGAAACATCGAAAACAGTAGAGGAGAGATTCTATCCTTGAGAAGAGAAGGATAGAAATGAAGGCAAATCACAAAGGTTCCATTGCCTTGGAGATCAAACTCATAAGAAGATGGTCTTGTGAACACTCCAGCAGTTTTGTAGAGATCAGGCTGTGAATCCAGAGGTGGGTTTGGATCTTCCAACAGGATACTTGTCATGACCCGGTCCCGAGATTTGATTAGCTCGGACAAACCCAGAGTCACGAATGCATACTTACTCCCGTAAATCCTGAATTAACAAAAGCTAAAACGAAACTCACAAGGGATATCAAATACAATACCTGTCAACTATATAAAATTGCGGAAGATATACATTGACGAAAACACAATACCATAAGGGTTCTTTACATGAAAGTAAAGCTGAACTCAAACCTTCTACTACTTATCAAAGCTAACCACTACATAATTAGATACAATGCAGGGAATATTAATTACAGTTCAAAATGAATTATCAAAAGTATTTCTCAGAAGAAATTGTCTTCTTATTCTGTCAGACTCCGCGATCATATCCACTCGATTAGACCTCCTGGAGGTACCGGGTGGGCATTCTCCGCTGGCGGCGCGGTCTCGGCAAGACCGGCACGGGCATCCGGGCCTGTGACATTCACCATAGTACCATGAACACGACGGTTCAACAAATGCATACATGTCTATGATAGTTCTAGCTATCAAATAATCAATTTAAATAATTCGATATATATAACATTTAATTCATTTCCTTACCATTCATAACAACGGATCCAGTAATATCATTAAGTTGATATCTACTAGGACACTCTTTATTCAATGATTGTTGACGTTCAATTACATGACTTTGGTAATACCAAATGGTGTGGAATAGGTCAGTATCTTGATCAGAGATCATTAACTTCCACAAGGTTCCAGAACACCTCTCGCATCTGCTGCAGCAGGGATGATTCATTATTCAATTCCATACATCGTTACCGTTAGTAACTTTCCATTTGTCAATTCATATATGGGGTATTATGTCAGTGCAAATCGTTCAATGAGTTAAGGACTATAATGAGAATTAGTTAGACTTCTAAGCCAAACAAATGAGTGAAACATTCATTTTCCAATGCACATACTATTTTCGTGAATATCATTTTAATCATGTATTCGGAAAACTGAGTTTACACCTATGAAGTCTTAGACATTAACAAAACTCAGCCTGTATACATTAGGCTTCAAGATAGACAATTTAGACCTCAATTCTGCATTTCGGTGCAGTTTCAATCAGCTGGTCGGTTAGCTTTTCAGTTGACCGAAATACGCTTCGGTTGACCGAACTCAGTTCGGTCAGAATTCCAGAGAGTGAACAAAATAGAAAATGCACCTGAACCTTGTCGGTTAGGTCTTCGGTCCGCTGTCAGTTCGCTTTCGGCTGATCGACGGCTCCAGTTCGGTTAACCGAACTGCACCAAGAACTCACTTTTGAGTTCGGATTTTCTGAAGCTAAAACCTTGGGTTTTTGTTTCCTAAAGTCCTAACATGTCTTAAACACTGAAAGAAACTGCGATTCAGATCTGAATTAGCGGAAGACATTCATGGCTAATTTGTAACATGACAGATTTTAAAAAATCTGATTTGGGCAGCATAAATCAGCCATAGAGACCGCATGAGAACTCCATGAATTCATGACCAACAAGTGTATAATTAAAGGAGAAAGAATAAGACTATTACCTCGAAGATTTTGACTTCAAATCTCTGAAAAATAGATCAAAAGGCCCGAACTCAGACTTGCAATTAGCTAACAAGTTGCTGGAATTTTCTGCAGTAGTGTTGCCTTTGATCTTCTCCTCTATCTCACTTCCAAATCTAATTGGCTAAGATGGTGGGATCTTAATCTAGGAATTGAGAACTATTTTTCCAAGGAAATATCCCAGACCTAAAGCTTTCTTCAATGAAGAATAATAGCACCCAAGGCTGGACGTGTGGGAGCTTTTTTTCTTTGCTATGTTGGATGTCCAAGAGCTTTGTGGTTTCTTTTATAGAAACTTTGAGGAAACCTTTCCTAAAAGTTTATCTCTCCTTATTCTCAAAGATGTCCTAAAAGGAAACTATAATCTAAAGATTTATTTCCTTTAAGGAACACTCCAATTAGAAAAGGAAACTAAAGGAACTTCCCATGCAATTAGTAATCCTAGTTGTACAACACTTACTAATTTTAAGTTCCTAATCCAAAAAGGAAACTTTCTCATAGGAATACTAATCCAAAGAGGAGTCCAACCTTCCAAGTAAAGAGACCTACTCAAAACTGGAAACCTTATCCCTGGAAATCCTATTATGGACGTCCCTCATGATAATGCACACCATGGCCCACATACAATATATCTAGAATTAAATTCATGTATGCCATCAAAGGCCTATCTGAATTTAAACTCAAAACTATTTTTCCACTAAAATAATTCATCCATATGTTATCTAAACACTTTAGGAAACCATGCCAATCTTGGTAAGTGACTAGAGAAGGGACAAAAAGACATATTTGCCATTGGCTCCCAAAATGACCAAAATGTCCATGCTAAACCCATAGCAACATAAAGACCATTTTAACCTTAACTCATTCCACTAGAGAGTTATGGTTGAACTCCAAGGACAAATATATAATAAGCTCGTCATAAAATGACGGTTGTCTTCGACCTACTAAGTGTAATGACCTGAATGCTCCTTTATGTAACATCCATAATCGAGTCAGGTTATCACATGTACTATCAACCTTCCCGATTACATCTAAACCTTAGAACTTCATATCCTTAACATAATCTTCATCCGGATATCATTCTCTTTGTCCAGGGAGCGACCCACAAGTTCAATATCCATATGGAACATCCATATACTAAGATCTTAGATTTTGATGATTAATCGGATAATTCTAAGGAGACGATCATTCCATCATTAGATGGCATAGATTCTTTATTGCATCTGCACGTCCCAACTGATCAAGTCCGAGTACCCAAAACACAGAGCTGTTGACCCATGAAAAGAATCTCACCCATAGTGAATTAAAGCACAAGAACTTGACTTCGTTAGTTCATCCACAAATGCTCAAGATTAAGAGCACTGGTCACTCAGTAGCATGAGGTGACTTGATCTCTTTCTGTGATAGTACTATTTTAGAGATCACACCTACCATGGTCCTGTTCAATGCATTTCATATGCACTAATGAGATAAATCCGGAAAAGCCCTTCCATGACTTAGGTAAGTCACCCTGAATACAGGAGAGTCTCATTATAACTTATACCAAGATGAAGTGCCCAGCTCCATCTCTCAGTTATGAACAAATTATGTTGTTTCAAGTGTCCATGAATTAGACCTATCTGTGTGTAGACACTACACACCTAATTCATTTACTAGAAACAATGGGCCTTACACAACCATACATATATACATCTTTAAGCAGAAAACAGTCATTCCATTAAATAACCAATAAATATCCAGTAACAAAAGATGAGTGTCGCGACCCCGGACCGGGAAACTAGGGGAAAAGAGAGGATCCGAGTCCGGGAATCGGGACAGTGGTGGGGTGATGCCGCGCCACGTGCATCTCTTTGGCTAAACCGCACACGGAATTAAAGAACATTTATCCGTGCACGTGATTTCCCACAGGGTTCCGCGGTGAGGATTATCTGTACACATCATCTCACATGTAACCATATCAAATATATTTTCAAGATTGCGGAAGCGTGTAGCAAACCATACTAATACCATTCAAATCCATAAACAAGACTGATTTATGGTTAACATGACAAGATATCAGGATGAGCAATGATCAAGCATATTTTCCTCAAAAGTAAAGTTAAGTATATTTACAAAATATCAGTTGATTAATGCCCCAAAATAACGGTCAACAAAGACCGTACAACCAAATGAAACCTAAAATAAAGATATTATAATTCCCAAAGTGTATCGTTCTCAAGGCAAGGCCGAATGTCTACATGACATCATCGGCTTGCCACTCAATCACTCGCTGCGGTTCACCGACCGCCTCCTCCGGCTCCTCCTCAATGGCAATAAGCTCGGGACCAGAGTACCAAAATAAATGGATCAGACACGACGGTCTGGCAGGTGGGTGAAAAGATATCACAACAATTCAAAACAATGATGCTTTTAGAAACATAGTAGAATCTAGATAAATAATAAATTTTCATAAAAGAATGATGCCTCATGTAAAAGAGATACATATGCGATAAAATCATGTAGAGGTACCAATGATTCGGGGACTAACAAGATGACAACCACACAAAGCTAAATCCTCTCTCACAAAAGTGATAAGAGCACATCGGGACATTGACCTCAGTCACACGAGGTGAGGAGAATCAACGACGTTAACCTCGGTCACACGAGGTGAGGAGAGTCAACGATTTTTATATAATAAATACATATAATACTCTGCGGGACCACGGTAGCGAACCGGGTATATCGGGGCGAGGCGGGAACCATGCTGCAGCGGGTATAACTGAAGGGGGATATCCAAACCGGTGGATCAAACCGATAAGGTTATCCAAGCTGAGTGGTGCCGACTCATAGGTAACATGCGAAAATCAAAGCAATTAAATACACATAACGGGGCGGGAACTCATAGGTACAAAACGTATAAAAGTCGGGGCGGTTCTAAACAAATTAACAATATGGTAACACAATGTTCTCGTTTCAAGAGCACTCACAAATCACGATTGAAATCTCAAAATAGGGGATTGGTTGGAAATCAAATATAAATAGTCTCCAATACCTTTACAGGCTAATAATGGGTTTCTAGAATTGAATCAGTGCGAATAGGGTCCCGTATGTCGGTTATGATGAAATTTTGGTACTCTTTAAGAGTTAGGGACATTCCGGGTCCTTATACACATTGGTCAATCTAGAAAACCTCATGGAATCTCCATGATGAGGTTCCTCCTTCCTTCGGACTTCATTCAATGTCTTACCCATCCTTGAATAGCGTTGGGCCTCCAAACAACACCTCCACACTACAGCCCCTCACAATTTACCCCAATCTTTCATGGGTTTAAATGCATCATTACAGGTTCAATGTCTTCAAATAAGAAGATAAGGGATAGAGCTGAATTGGACTTGATCGAGTATGGGCTTGGAATGAATCTGGAAAATAGTCTCACAATTCTCCTATTTTATAGTTCATCTCGTTTCAGTCCGATCGATCGGACTCCTTGGCCGATCGATCGGTCCTGAATTTGCTTCCAGTTATTCACAGTCCGATCGATCGGACCTGATGGGCGATCGATCGGTCCTGAAAACCCTCTCAGTTATTTACAGTCCGATCGATCGGACCTGATGGGCGATCGATCGGTCCTGCAACGAATCCCAACCTATTTGGTTGAATTCTTCTCTTGTCCAACTCCTATCCATTTCCTTTCTTTCCCCTTCTTCCATACATATCTTCACGAATAATTGGACTATTCCTTGACCTCCTTATCTCATCAAATCATCATTCAAGATCAATAAGACTAAACCTCAAACATGATAAATCATTAAAACCATTAATGAAGACAAATCAAGATTTCTGCATAAAACATGATAAAACACATGAGAATCGTTTCATCCACTTGCCTTGGGTCCAATGCAAATCAAATTGAGCTCTAATCACCTCTTAAGCCCACAATCAAACACCTATACACAAAACCCCCAAATCCAAACCCTAGATCAACAAAATCCAAATAAAACAAGACGGAATTTTCCAATAATTGAAATAGAGCTACCCAAGGGCTAAACAAACAAGATTATAAAACTTTTAGGAAAATCACTTACAAGGAAGTTCTTCAAAAAGCAAGGTGTTGTCCAAAGTAAGTTCTGGAGTGGGCGGTTTTCTTCAAAAATGGTGTCAAGATGAAGCCCTTGAGATGAGAAAGAAGATTGTAGTCTCTAATTTTCCATTAGCACTAGCTTAGTGGGGGATTGGAGATGAAGAAGCAAGAAAAGGTAAAGGAAAACCCTTAGGGCTGGGGTTCCTCTTCTCCTCTAGGGTTTTTGCCAGAAATGGGAAAAATGAAGAAGAAGCTTTCTATATATAGTAAGTGAGGATGGGGCCCACAACTTAAAGAACTTCTCAGGCTCAAAACATGGTTTTCGGGGCTTCAAACGAATTCGACGAAGAAGACAAAGTTGATCGGCAAAATTTCTAGTTTCCAAAAAGTATATATTTTGCACATTTTGGTGATATTGAAATTGGTGTCCAGATTTTGGGTAAAAAGACCATTTTGCCCTTAATTGCGAAAAAATTGGGTTTAAGGTCCTCGAATGAAAACGATGTCAAAATGAAAGTCGTAGGGATTAACAAGATAAGTCCAAGGGGGTTAAAAACACGATTTTTGGAAATCATCGGTAAACCCCCAATCTCACACAATACGTAACAAGAACCCTCAAAGGGTCCCATAAATAAAAAGGCTCTCCAAATTCCCCAAAGCTATTATAAGAGCTATTCTAATCCCCAACTAATCCAAAAACCACTAAACACACTTAAACTAAAACACAACTTAATCAACTCTAAACGAGGTCTCTCGGGTCGGGGTCTTACATCCTCCACCCCTTAGGACATTTGGTCCTCCAAATGGAAATTAAAACTCACCTTCGGTAGAAGATGTGGGTACTTCTTCTGAACTTGATCCCGTAATTCCCAAGTTGCTTCTTCCGGTCCATGATTCTCCCAAAGTACCTTGACCCACTGAATAGTCCGAGTACTCAATTCTTGTTCCTTGGTGTCAATGATCTGCTTAGGCTTCTCAACATAAGTCGCATCCTCTCGGATTTCTAATGGCTCATAACGGAGTATGTGTAGTCTGTCAGGAACGTATTTCTTCAACATAGACACATGGAAAACATTGTGTACGCCGGAGAGCTCAGGTGGTAAGGCTAACCTGTAAGCCACATCACCAATCCTACTCACAATGTCATACGGTCCAATGTACCTCCTAGACAATTTGCCCTTCTGTCCAAACCTCAAGGTTCCACGAGTGGGTGACACTTTTAAGAAAACCTTATCCCCTTCTTTGAACTGTAAATCCCTTCTGTGAGAGTCTGCATAACTCTTCTGTCTACTCTGAGCCACTTTCAGACGTTCTTGGATCAACTTGACCTTGTCGCTTGTCTCACTAACAATGGTCGGTCCATGGAAACTGCGAGTACCAACTTCTTCCCAACAAACAGGTGTTCTACACCTTCTGCCATACAAAGCCTCAAAAGGTGCCATACCGATACTCGAGTGGAAACTGTTGTTGTAAGCGAACTCACACAACGGTAAGGCTTCATCCCACTGAGTCTTGAAATCTAACACACAAGCTCGAAGCATATCCTCAAGTGTCTGAATTGTCCTTTCTGACTGACCATTGGTCTGTGGGTGATAGGCCGTGCTGAACTGTAACTTCGTACCCATAGACTCATGCAATGTCTTCCAAAATCTTGAGACAAATCTACTGTCTCTATCGGATGTGATGGAAACTGGCTGCCCATGACGACTGACAATTTCTGTGACAAACAACTGTGCCAAAGGTAACATATGCATCTTCTTTCCAGTCTTCATTGGTAGGAAATGAGCTGACTTGGTGAGACGGTCCACTATGACCCAAATAGCATCATTGCCCTTACTAGTCCTCGGTAAACCCGATATGAAGTCCATGGTAATGTGCTCCCATTTCCATTCCGGAATCTCTAATGGTCGTAGTAACCCTGGAGGCTTCTGATGTTCTGCCTTGATCAACTTGTTGGAAATAGGGTGGGCCTCTAGGATAGGTTTCAAAAACTTTTGACCCACTTGACGCAGGGATCAACTATCTATAAGGCTATAAAACCCAATCCAAGATCTATGTCCTCAATCTCGACTATCATGATCAGTAAATACAATTTATCTAGAAGATAGAACCAGCAACATATAAGCAACAAATAAATCTACAACATGCAAGGAAGTAGATTATACCTTTGGAGCTCGGTTGTGCTCTAATGGAGGAGTTGCGTCTTTCTTTGATGATGAAACGCTTTCACTAATCAAATAGGGATCTCCAAGACCTCTTGATCTTCCACGCTATGACCCGTATTAGATTCTCCTTTTCTCAAGAAGATGGTGGGATCTCCAAGAGAAAACTACTAGGAACTCTAGGGAGGAACTAGAAAGAGAACTAGAAGAGGGAGAGGAGGAAGAGCATGTGCAACTATTGCACTAGGGGGCCTTGGGCGTGAATCCCAATGGAAGGAGCAAGCATGGACGTCCAAGGCCTCCTCTCCTCTATTTATATCTTTTTCAAGTTACCTTCTCTTTCTAATTGAAATAGAAGTCTTACTTCCATAACAATTAGTAAGTCTCTTCTATTACTAATTAAAATAGGTCTCTTCTATTACTAATTAAAATAGAAGTCTTACTTCCACAATAATTAGTAACTTACCATATCATAATTAGAAGTCTCACTTCAAATATGATTAGTAACTTTCCAATTCCTTTCTAATTAAAATAGAAGTCTCACTTCTACTAAAATTAGTAAGTCTACTATTACCACTATTAGAAGTCTCACTTCAAATAGAAATAGTAACTTTCCTTTTAGAGTTCAACTAGAATTAGATACTTTCTAATAATTGGGCTAGCGTGGGGACCACTAGGGATTCCTTAGAAAGCTGGCTCCAACTGGGACTCGTGACCCCACATCTCATGTGCAATCCGGGCCCACAGTTAATTGCAAATAACTCCACTATATAAATGCAATTGAACTCCAGTCTTAGGAATATTACATAAAAGACCCTAAACTTCCACATTACCACAAGTAGACCCCTCTATCAATATCCATGGATCAATTGGACCTGTCTTCCAAACTTGATCCATATCTTATTATCCTTGAGCCCCAATTAATTATAATGATCAATAGGTACCTTTCCAATTAACTCTTAATCGGAATGGGTGCGCACTTACCAATGATAAATCCATTAATTGGCAGAAGGGGATATTAGAGATAGATTCCATCTTGACTATTGAATGTTCCCACAGCTCTACTACCATCTACCCAAATCACCGAGGTGTTGACCTACAGTTGGCCTCACTCATTGGTGACTCAAAGCAAATGAATAGATAGAAACTTGAGTTCATTAATGTCTCAGGATTGAGAGCCTATTGCTAGGGAATTATGAGAGCAGACCTTAAAATAAAGACAGTGTTTATAAGGTGCTTCTCATGGTCCTTCAATACATCCAATGTACCAGCACTATGATCCAGAATCTTCCATTCTGATGATAGAGACAAATCACACTATCTCATAGTGATCAAAGTGCTGCAACCTTGTCAGTATGAGATGTCCAGTCTCATCACTGGTTGTGAATATATTTTTAAGTATAAGATTTGTCATACATGTCTCCCGTATGTGGATCTCATCCATACACATGTATTACATCTAATATACTTGTGGACCCCGGTTCATCTCATGAACCATCATGTCATTCGTATTGGTTATGTGCAAGTATATAATAAATCACCATTCATCTCATGAAAGGAAAACATGAATATATGAATAAATAAAGAATTTAATCAATTTATTATATCATCTACTGGATTGAGTCCATAAAACTAACACAACTGACATGTCATACAACGAGAGACGAAAGCTGCTATCTCTCTCTTCATGTTATTCCACCAAAATCTGCCCTTCAAATTCTGGTACATCTTCGTACTGCCCGGATGTATGGAATACTTGGTATTGTGAGCCTCAGACATGATATCATCCCTCAAGTCCTCCAAGTTAGGCACACACAGACGGTCTCGGTAATACAAAACTCCATCTACAACACGAAAATCCGAACGATCTGCTAAGTGCTCAGAAATCTTAGCCAACTCTGGGTCTTGTAACTGATTCTCTTTGATCTTCTGAATGAACGAAGGCTCTGACACTGACATGTTTGCTAACATGACACCCTCTCTTAGTAGATGAAATTCTACTCCCAACTCTTTTAACTGTTGTACCACATAAGTCCCCCGAAGACTTGCCATGCTCACTGACTTTCTGCTTAGGGCATCTGCAACTACATTCGCTTTCCCCGGGTGATACTTGATTGGAAAATCATAGTCTTTAATATATTCCATCCATCTCCTCTGCCTCATGGTCAACTCCTTCTGAGAAAACAAGTACTGTAGACTACGGTGATCGGAGTGAACTTCAAACTTCTCTCCATAGAGGTAGTGTCTCCACATCTTCAAAGCTAAAACAACTGCGGCCAACTCGAGATCATGTGTTGCATAGTTCTTTTCATGATCCTTCAACTGCCGGGATCCATATGCAACTACCTTCCCGTCTTGCATTAACACGCATCCAAGTCCAACATTGGAAGCATCGGTAAAAATGGTAAAACCGCCGCTCCCAGATGGCAAAGTAAGGACTGGAGCTGTAGTCAATCTCTTCTTCAGCTCTTGGAAACTAGCTTCACACTTGTCTGTCCAAACATATGGTGCATTCTTCCTTGTCAACTTCGTCAAAGGTGACGCAATCGACGAAAATCCTTGCACAAACCTCCGATAATATCCTGCCAATCCAAGAAAACTCCTGATCTCTGATGCGTTCTTCGGTCTATCCCAATTCATGACTGCCTCAATCTTGGACGGGTCCACTGATAATCCTTCTTTAGAGATGATATGACCCAAAAATGTGACTCGGTCCAACCAAAATTCACACTTACTAAGTTTTGCAAACAACTGATTCTCCCTCAAAAGCTGGAGTGCTATCCTCAAATGTTCTTCGTGCTCTTCTTTGGTCTTGGAATACACCAAAATATCATCAATAAACACCACTGTAAACTGATCCAAATACTCCGCAAATATTTTGTTCATCAATGCCATGAAAACTACCGGTGCATTAGTCAAACCAAATGGCATCACTAGAAACTCATAGTGTCCATATCTTGTCCGAAAGGCTGTTTTTGGTACATCTGAGTCTCTAACTCTTAACTGATGGTAGCCTGACCTCAAATCAATCTTCGAAAAGTAAGCAGCTCCTTGCAACTGATCAAACAGTTCATCTATCCTTGGCAATGGATATTTGTTTTTGATGGTCACTTGGTTCAATCTTCTATATTCAATACACATTCTCATAGAGCCATCCTTCTTCTTTACAAACAAAACTGGTGCTCCCCACGGTGACATACTAGGTCTCACAAAACCTTTGTCCAAAAGTTCTTGCAATTGCATCTTCAACTCTCCCAATTCTGCCGGGGCCATTCTGTAAGGTGCGATAGATATAGGAGCGGTCCCCGGTAACAACTCAATAGTGAAGTCTATCTCTCTAATGGGTGGCAATCCAGGTATCTCCTCCGGAAAAACATCCGAAAACTCACAAACAATTGGGATCTCCTCCACCCCTTGGGACCGTTTATCCTCCGTGATAAACGCCAAATAACCCTCACAACCACTTCTTAGAAGTCTATCAGCCTTCAATGCTGAAATAAACCCTGCACCAGAATTACTCCTCTCTCCCTGAAACAACACCCCTGCTTGGGTCTCCTCTAAATTAAAAGTTAAGGTCTTACGGAAACAATCCATAGTAGCATGGTATCCTGCTAACCAATCCATCCCTAGGATGACATCAAAATCCTGCATCTCCAACAAAATGAGATCTGCCGGTAATACTACTTCCCCTATCATGACTGGACAACTAGGGTAAAAAGTTCTACAAACAACTTCCTTACCTAAAGGGGGTAGCCACAGTCAAAATGAAATTCAATTCTCTAGCATGCATATCAATCAACTTAGCAAATTTTGGAGATAGGAATGAGTGAGTAGAGCCAGGGTCAAACAAAACCTTAGCATCAAAACCACAGACGAGAAGTGTACCTTCCACTACATTGCCTTCAGCCTCTGCATCAGCTCTATTGACAGCATAGAGTTGTGCCCTCTGTGGTGGCCTGTTTGGTCCTTGCTGTTGCCTGCCTTGTTGTGCATTCCTGTTCTGATTCTGAGGACGCTGATTCTGGTTCTGATTTTGCCCTTGCTGACGGGCCTGTTGTTGTTGTTGTTGCCGTGGCCTAAACTGTTGCTGAGGTGCCTGTTGTTGTAGTGGCCTTGCTTGATTTTGGACCACTTACGCATTTTGAGGTGGTGCCTGACGCTGTGCTCCTTGCTGCTGCCTGTTATGTCTATCAGGCCTTGGACAATCCTTCATTTGGTGGTTCATGGAGCCACATCTAAAGCACGCTCCTGTAATAAAGCGGCAATTGGCACTCTCATGGTTTTTCCCACAGTGGATACAAACCACTGGATTCTGCACATTCTGCTCCTGCCTTGGCCTTTTGTTCTGATTGTTTCTTTGCTGATAGTTCTGCTGTTGGCCTTGGCCCTTTCCTTGGTTCTTGATGATCTTGTTGTGGAAGTTCTCAAATTTGTATGCTCTCTTGACAGCTTCTTCAAAGGTAACGGGTGGTACAACCCCGGTAGCATCCCTCTCAATAATCGGGTGAAGTCCCTCAAGGAACTTGGTTATCTTCTTCTCAACCGTGTCTATCAACTCCGGTGCATACCTTGACAATCTCTCGAATTTGGTAAGGTATTCGAGGACTGTCATGTTCCCTTGCACAAGTTGTTGAAATTCTGCTGCCTTTTGTCTCTTGACACGTGCAGGTACATATTTCTCTCCAAACTGTCTCTTGAAGTTAACCCAAGCTTCTGCATCAGCCATTGTCCTGTATTCTGCCTTGACGGTCTTCCACCAAATATCTGCTAAACCCACAAACATAGAGGCTGCAAGCTGAACACGTTCTACACCGGTACATATGAATATCTCAAATATGTTTTCGGTGTGCTCAAGCCAATCATCTGCCGCCATTGGATCCTCGGTCCCCAAAAATTCTTTTGGTCCTCTCTTCCTGAACCGCTCATACAACACATTAGGATCATTTCCTCTAATGTTTACCGGACCAGGTGGTGCAACTGGGATTTGGTTCCGGTCTCCTTTCTAATATCCCCAACAATTGTGCCTGCATTTGAGCTATCTCCCTAGCATGATCTTCGTCCTTCTTAAGCATCTGTTCTTGCAATCTGGTCTCTGTCTCATATGCTTGTGCTTGGAGCCTAGCCTGGTTCTCATTTGCCTGGCGTTGTTGGTCAATCATAGCCTGCATCATCTGTTGGAATTGGTTCTGCATGTTGTTGTCTTGTGGTTCCTCTGCAATAGGCTCTGTATTCTCACTGTTACTGGCAACGTGAATACTGTTTGCTATTCTTTTGCGAGGTGGCATAACGCTGCAAAACAAATTGTTAGCACATATAAATCAAGTACAGGGTGGTCACACATTGCTCACACGATTCTATCTAACGAATCCTCGCCACGTACTTAAGATTTCTAGTTTCTTTTAATTGCCTGAAACATGTCCCACTCTGATACCAGTCCTGTCGCGACCCCGGACCGGGAAACTAGGGGAAAAGAGAGGATCCGAGTCCGGGAATCGGGACAGTGGTGGGGTGATGCCGCGCCACGTGCATCTCTTTGGCTAAACCGCACACGGAATTAAAAGAACATTTATCCGTGCACGTGATTTCCCACAGGGTTCCGCGGTGAGGATTATCTGTACACATCATCTCACATGTAACCATATCAAATATATTTTCAAGATTGCGGAAGCGTGTAGCAAACCATACTAATACCATTCAAATCCATAAACAAGACTAATTTATGGTTAACATGACAAGATATCAGGATGAGCAATGATCAAGCATATTTTCCCCAAAAGTAAAGTTAAGTATATTTACAAAATATCAGTTGATTAATGCCCCAAAATAACGGTCAACAAAGACCGTACAACCAAATGAAACCTAAAATAAAGATATTATAATTCCCAAAGTGTATCGTTCTCAAGGCAAGGCCGAATGTCTACATGACATCATCGGCTTGCCACTCAATCACTTGTTGCGGTTCACCGACCGCCTCCTCTGGCTCCTCCTCAATGGCAATAAGCTCGGGACCTGAGTACCAAAATAAATGGATCAGACACGACGGTCTGGCAGGTGGGTGAAAAGATATCACAACAATTCAAAACAATGATGCTTTTAGAAACATAGTAGAATCTAGATAAACAATAAATTTTCATAAAAGAATGATGCCTCATGTAAAAGAGATACATATGCGATAAAATCATGTAGAGGTACCAATGATTCGGGACTAACAAGATGGCAACCACACAAAGCTAAATCCTCTCTCACAAAAGTGATAAGAGCACATCGGGACATTGACCTCAGTCACACGAGGTGAGGAGAATCAACGACGTTAACCTCGGTCACACGAGGTGAGGAGAGTCAACGATTTTTATATAATAAATACATATAATACTCTGCGGGACCACGGTAGCGAACCGGGTATATCGGGGCGAGGCGGGAACCATGCTGCAGCGGGTATAACTGAAGGGGGATATCCAAACCGGTGGATCAAACCGATAAGGTTATCCAAGCTGAGTGGTGCCGACTCATAGGTAACATGCGAAAATCAAAGCAATTAAATACACATAACGGGGCGGGAACTCATAGGTACAAAACGTATAAAAGTCGGGGCGGTTCTAAACAAATTAACAATATGGTAACACAATGTTCTCGTTTCAAGAGCACTCACAAATCACGATTGAAATCTCAAAATAGGGGATTGGTTGGAAATCAAATATAAATAGTCTCCAATACCTTTACAGGCTAATAATGGGTTTCTAGAATTGAATCAGTGCGAATAGGGTCCCGTATGTCGGTTATGATGAAATTTTGGTACTCTTTAAGAGTTAGGGACATTCCGGGTCCTTATACACATTGGCAATCTAGAAAACCTCATGGAATCTCCATGATGAGGTTCCTCCTTCCTTCGGACTTCATTCAATGTCTTACCCATCCTTGAATAGCGTTGGGCCTCCAAACAACACCTCCACACTACAGCCCCTCACAATTTACCCCAATCTTTCATGGGTTTAAATGCATCATTACAGGTTCAATGTCTTCAAATAAGAAGATAAGGGATAGAGCTGAATTGGACTTGAGTATGGGCTTGGAATGAATCTGGAAAATAGTCTCACAATTCTCCTATTTTATAGTTCATCTCATTTCAGTCCGATCGATCGGACTCCTTGGCCGATCGATCGGTCCTGAATCTACTTCCAGTTATTCACAGTCCGATCGATCGGACCTGATGGGCGATCGATCGGTCCTGAAAACCCTCTCAGTTATTTACAGTCCGATCGATCGGACCTGATGGGCGATCGATCGGTCCTGCAACGAATCCCAACCTATTTGGTTGAATTCTTCTCTTGTCCAACTCCTATCCAATTCCTTTCTTTCCCCTTCTTCCATACATATCTTCACAAATAATTGGACTATTCCTTGACCTCCTTATCTCATCAAATCATCATTCAAAATCAATAAGACTAAACCTCAAACATGATAAATCATTAAAACCATTAATGAAGACAAATCAAGATTTCTGCATAAAACATGATAAAACACATGAGAATCGTTTCATCCACTTGCCTTGGGTCCAATGCAAATCAAATTGAGCTCTAATCACCTCTTAAGCCCACAATCAAACACCTATACACAAAAACCCCAAATCCAAACCCTAGATCAACAAAATCCAAATAAAACAAGACGGAATTTTCCAATAATTGAAATAGAGCTACCCAAGGGCTAAACAAACAAGATTATAAAACTTTTAGGAAAATCACTTACAAGGAAGTTCTTCAAAAAGCAAGGTGTTGTCCAAAGTAAGTTTTGGAGTGGGCGGTTTTCTTCAAAAATGGTGTCAAGATGAAGCCCTTGAGATGAGAAAGAAGATTGTAGTCTCTAATTTTCCATTAGCACTAGCTTAGTGGGGGATTGGAGATGAAGAAGTAAGAAAAGGTAAAGGAAAACCCTTAGGGCTGGGGTTCCTCTTCTCCTCTAGGGTTTTTGCCAGAAATGAGAAAAATGAAGAAGAAGCTTTCTATATATAGTAAGTGAGGATGGGGCCCACAACTTAAAGAACTTCTCAGGCACAAAACATGGTTTTCGGGGCTTCAAACGAATTCGACGAAGAAGACAAAGTTGATCGGCAAAATTTCTAGTTTCCAAAAAGTATATATTTTGCACATTTTGGTGATATTGAAATCGGTGTCCAGATTTTGGGTAAAAAGACCATTTTGCCCTTAATTGCGAAAAATCGGGTTTAAGGTCCTCGAATGAAAACGATGTCAAAATGAAAGTTGTAGGGATTAACAAGATAAGTCCAAGGGGGTTAAAAATACGATTTTTGGAAATCATCGGTAAACCCCTAATCTCACACAATACGTAACAAGAACCCCCAAAGGGTCCCATAAATAAAAACGCTCTCCAAATTCCCCAAAGCTATTATAAGAGCTATTCTAATCCCCAACTAATCCAAAAACCACTAAACACACTTAAACTAAAACACAACTTAATCAACTCTAAACGAGGTCTCTCGGGTCGGGGTCTTATAATGAGAGTGCAGTTAGTGGGCTTTAGGGCATACACCAATCCCAACAAACTCCCACTTGCACTAAAGATCACTACTTCCTAACCTAACACCCATAGACTCAACATGAGAAGTGAAGACTTTCTCAATAAGAGTCTTAGTGAATGGGTTAGCTAAGTTATTTGCTGAAGCAATATGCTCAAATGGTACTTTCTCTGAATGAATTCCCGGATCAAGTGGTACTTTCTCCATCCTGAATGAATTCCCGGATCAAGTGGTACTTTCTCTGAATGTGCTTGCCTTTCTTGTGATTCCTGGGCTCTTTGCACTGTGCTACAGCACCAGTGTTATCGCAGTACATGACAATTGGTTTTTGCACTGCAGGAACAACTCCCAATTCCAACAGGAATTTTCTGAGCCATACTGCTTCCTTCACAGCTTCCGAAGCCGCTACATACTCTGCTTCCATGGTAGAATCAGCAGTACAGGATTGCTTGACACTTCTCCATGATACAGCCCCTCCTGACAGAGTAAAGACGTACCCAGAGGTAGACTTTCTGGCATCTCTATCAGATTGGAAATCAGAGTCTGTATACGCCAATGGCGTTAGATCATCTGCTCGAAAGGTTAGCATATAATCTTTCGTTCTCCGAAGATACTTGAATATATGCGTAACAGCTGTCCAATGCATTGTTGGGATTGGTGTATGCCCTAAAGCCCACTAGCTGCATTCTCATCTTTTGTTACTGGATATTTAACTGGTTATTTAATGAAAAGACTCTTTTATGCTTAAACATGTATATATGTATGGTTGTGTAAGGCCCATTGTTTCTAGTAAATGAATTAGGTGTGTAGTGTCTACACACAGATAGGTCTAATTCATGGACAACTGGAAACATCATATTTGTTCATAACTGAAAGATGGAGCTGGGCACTTCATCTTGGTAGAAGTTATAATGAGATACTCTCCTATATAGGGTGACATACCTAAGTCACGGGAGGGCTTTCCCGGATCTATCTCATTAGTGCATGTGTCATGCATTGAACAGGACCATTGTAGGTGTGATCTCTAAAATAGTACTATCACAGAAAAGAGATCAAGTCACCTCATGCTACTGAGTAACCTGTGCTCTTAATCTTGAGCATTTGTGGATGAACTGACGAAGTCAAGTTCTTGTGCTTTAATTCACTATGGGTGAGATTCTATTCATGGGTCAACAGCTCTGTGTTTTGGGTACTCGGACTTGATCAGTTGGGACGTGCAGATGCAATATAGAATCTATGCCATCTGATGATGGAATAATCGTCCCCTTAGAATTATCCGATTAATCATCAAAATCTAAGATCTTAGTATATGGATGTTCCATATGGATATTGAACTTGTGGGTCGCTCCCTGGATCAAGAGAATGATATTCGAATGATGATTATGTTAAGGATATGAAGTTCTAAGGTTTAGATGTAATCGGGAAGGTTGATAGTACATGTGATAACCTGACTCGATTATGGATGTTACATAGAGGGGCATTCAGGTCATTACACTTAGTAGGTCGAAGACAACCGTCATCTTATGACGAGCTTATTATAATATATATTTGTCCTTGGAGTTCAACCATAACTCTTTAGTGGAATGAGTTAAGGTTAAAATGGTCTTAATCTTGCTATGGGTTTAGCATGGACATTTTGGTCATTTTGGGAGCCAATGGCAAATATGTCTTTTGGTCCCTTCTCTAGTCACTTACCAAGATTGGCATGGTTTCCTAAGATGTTTATATAACATAAGGATGAATTATTTTAGTGGAAAAATAATTTTGAGTTTAAATTCAAATAGGCCTTTGATGGCATACATGAATTTAACTCTAGATAAATTGTATGTGGGCCATGGTGTGCATTGATTTGTGGGACGTCCATAATAGGATTTCCATGGGTAAGGTTTCCAACTTTGAGTAGGACTCTACTTGGAAAGTTGGACTCCTCTTTGGATTAGTATTCCTATGAGTTAGTTTCCTTTTTGGACTAGGAACTTAAAATTAGTAAGTGTTCTACAACTAGTATTACTAATTGTATGGAAAGTTCCTTTTAGTTTCCTTTTCTAATTGGAGTGTTTCTTAAAGGAAATAAGTCTTTCCTTTTTGGACATCAATTAGAATAAAGAAAGATAACTTTATGGGAAAGGTTTCCAAGAAGTTTCTATAAAAGAAACCAAGCTCTCCTTGGACGTCCACCATGCTTGTAAGACAATAACACTCCCACACGTCCAGCCCTTGGGTTCCTTTCTTCTCCCTTGAAGAAAGTTGTAGGTCTGAGATTTTTCATGAGAAAAATAGTTCTTGTTTCCTAGATTAAGATCCCACCATCTTAGCCAATCAGATTTGGAAGTGAGATAGAGGAGAAGATCAAAGGCAATACTAGTGCAAGAAAATTCCAGCAACTTGTTTGCAAATTGCAAGTCTGAATTCGGGCCTTTGGATCTATTTTTTCAGAGATTTGAAGTCTACAAATCTTCGAGGTAATAGTCTTCTATCATCTCTATTAATTAGACACATGTTGGTCATGATTTAATGGAGTTTCTATGCGATTCTTTATGGCTGATTTCCGCTGCATAGTGCAGAAATCAGATTTTTTAAAATCTGTCATGCTTTGCATCAGCCATAGTAGTCTCTTTATGAGAAGTTTCAGATCTGAATCGCGATTTCTTTCAGTGGTATCAGAGCCACTCCATGTGAAATCATGATCCCATGTTGTGTATAATTAATCCTAGATTGATTATGGGTATGGTGGCACCCTATTAAAGTTATGTTGTGATGCATGTTGTGTGCAAGTTTCATTAATATTGCTGGAATTTATTTTCCAGATTTGTTTAATGATGCACATAGTGAGTTTGCATGCACTAACCTCTTTGTTTGCAGCCATGTATTGCATCCTTGATGGTTCGCATGATTGTTATGTGGATTTGGATGTTTTTTAATTAGTTGGAAAGTGCACGATTGCGCGGTTAGCAATTATAGGAAGTTGTAAAGTTTCCTTAATTTTATTCCAACTAGTCTTGATGTAAGCTTTCTTGGAAAGCATTGGAATCTCCAATGTAATTTTGGTTTTGTTTCGAGACAAGAAGGTTGCAAGAAATTGGAGTCCTTGGAGATGAAGGAGTCAAGACTTCTAGATGCATGAGGAGTCCTAATTCGATTAGGATTTGAAATCCTAAGAATAGGGAGCCATCAAGGAATGCATACTTTTATTTGCTTTTATATATGGAATGCATGGTTGAATGCTTTATATAATTGCTATAATTGTCACCTAGAAACATGGCCACCGTTAGGTTCTAAAATTGGCATCTTTATTGCATTAGATCGTTTTTAGTTTGGCAAATTGTTTTAAACGGAACTTAGACCAGCACCTTCTATTTGTCTAAGGTTTAAAATTGGATAGGGTTTAGTTTATCTTGGTACCCTTGGTTTCCAAAGGAGGCTAAACTAAAATCTAATTAGATGCTACCTATGGGTTTTCATAACCCAAGATAGGTTTTTGACTCTTTGAAGGGATTTGCTCAAATGTTTTAAAGCAAAGGTTATTTAATTTTAAGATGACTTAAGTCATGAATTTAATTAACCAAGTTTGCTAGATTTAAAAAGAGTTTTTGAGTAAAACAATGTAAAGGTCCAAAAGTATAAACCCTAGCGATAAATAATCAAGTGGGAGAGGGGTTTCGGTTCATGTTACCTCATTAAAGTGTTAGTGGGAACGGCCATCCCTTCGGTGGAGTTCTTTAACTAAAGAACGCTTTGATGGGTTAATGGGTGAACTAATGTGAATATTCATAATGAGGTGTTAGTAGGAGCGGCCATCCCTTCGGTGGAGTTCTTTACTAAAGATCACTTCTATAGAATGTCAATGAAGTGTTGGTGGGAGCGGCCATCCCTTCGGTGGAGCTCTTTTCTAAAGTTCACTTCTAGGAAGGATAAAAGTCTCTTCCCTTCGGAAAACTTAATCATAGACATTCTGGGAATTTCATAAGAGATGGTTATACACTTGACATAAGACGGTGATGACCTCTCCTTAGGAGTTAAGGGTTATTTGTCATATGAGGCCAAACCAATCAGTGATTGGACTACCACTGGATGTGTGTCCAGATAGTGATAATCCAATTAAGTCTGCCTTAATTCAACGTGACTGTAGGCTCGACCATCCCTTCGATGGAGGGTCTATGAGGAGGTTGAAACACTGATACATTATAATTGGGGTTGAATAATGTAAAAAGTTTTCGTGCTTTGTTTTTCCTTTTATAACAAGCACCATATGCATATTATATATATACTGCATGTCTAATTATAAACCGTTTTATATCCAGAAAAAGATGGGCAGAGATTCTTTTAGTCCGTTGATGTGCATTCTTCGTGAGAATAAACTGACTGGCCCTAACTACGTAGACTGGAAAAGAAATCTTGACATAGTACTCACAGCCGAGGAGTACAAGTATGTCTTGCTGGAAAACTGTCCCGATATTGATGCTAATTCTACTGATGACCAGCGAGAGGCTGAAAGGAAATGGAAGAAAGCGAACAGCATGGCTAAATGCTACATGCTCGCTTCCATGTCCAACGTGTTGCAAACACAGCACGAGCAAATGGACACAGCCTATGAAATCATGATGTCCTTGTCTGAGATGTTTGCAGACAAGAGCAGGCCAGCCAGGCAAGCTGCTATGAGGACTATCATGAATGCTAGGATGGCTGAGGGAACACCTGTCAGAGAGCATATGCTCAAGCTGATAGATTGTTTCAATGAAGCTGAGATTCTAGGGGCTGAGATTGATGCAGGGAGTCAGACTGACATGATTCTCGAAACTCTGCCGGACTCTTTCAATCAGTTCAAGCTCAATTTCAATATGAGCAAGATGGACATGACTCTACCTGAGTTAATGAAAGAACTCCAGGCGGCAGAGGCTATCATGAAGCCCAAAGCCCAAGCTCATTTTTTCCAGTCTTCCTCTAAACTGAACCCGAAAGGGAAGAAGTCCAAGAAGAAGCAGAATAAGGGAAAAGGGCGGAAAAAGATCAATGCTGGTAATCAGAAGGACAAGGGTACAGATGGAAAGCCCAAAGGGAAATGCTTCAAGTGTGACCTCAAAGGTCATTGGAAGAAAGATTGTCCCAAGTTCCTGGCCTCAGTTAAGAAAGGTACATCTTTTTCATACTACATTGAAACTTGTCTAGTGGTTGATTCTACTGACTCATGGATAGTAGACTCAGGAGCCACTAATCATATATGCAATTCATTGCAGGGGTTTCAGATAATGCAGAGAATTGAGAAAGGAGAGTTTGCCTTTAGAGTCGGAACTGGAGCTAAAGTTTGGGCAGTTGCAGTAGGAGTAGTTACCTTACATTTTCCATGTAATAGGATATTAGTTTTAAATAATGTTTTCTATGTTCCGGACATGAGGAAGAATTTAATTTCAGTTTCCAGATTAATTGAATTTAATTATTCAGTTTCTTTCCATTCTGGTATTGATATTAGTAGAGATGGAAATATTATATGTTCCGGTAGAATACATGACAACTTATTTTATATATATCCTATTGCTCTTACACTGCATAATGTACAACAAGAAAGCTCAACTTCCCTTAAGAGGAAGGTATCTTCAATCAATGACACATATCTTTGGCACTTACGTTTGGGTCACATTAACCTAAAACGGATTCAGAGGTTGGTAGAAGATGGGCCCTTAAGCTCATTAGATTTCGAACCTTTTCCTCAGTGCGAATCTTGTCTCAAGGGAAAGATGACCAAACGGTCATTCTCTGGAAAGGGACTTAGGTCAAAGGAGTCGTTAGAATTGATTCACACTGATGTGTGTGGTCCTATGAACAAACCGGCTCGAGGAGGGTATGAGTATTACATCACCTTCACCGATGATTACTCTAGGTATGGATATGTATACCTAATGCGACGCAAGTCTGAGGCGTTTGATAAGTTCAAACAATTCAAGGTTGAGGCGGAGCTACAACTAGGAAAACATATCAAAGCCCTTCGATCCGATCGAGGTGGCGAGTACCTCCTGGGTGAGTTCAAGGAGTACCTCACACAACATGGGATTGTGTCTCAGTTGTCTGCACCGGGTACACCCCAGCAAAATGGTGCAGCGGAGAGAAGAAACCGTACCCTTCTTGATATGGTAAGGTCCATGATGAGTCATGCAACCCTACCTATATCTTTTTGGGGATATGCCTTAGAAGCAGCAGCATACATTTTAAATCTGGTACCATCTAAGTCAGTACCTAGGACACCACAAGAAATATGGACAGGTCGAAAACCTAGTTTAAATCATATCCACATTTGGGGTTGTCCAGCCTATGTACTGAATGATAAAGCTACCAAGATGGAACCCAGATCGGAAATGTGCTACTTCATTGGGTATCCTAAGGGAACGAGAGGTGGCATCTTTTATCATCCAAAGGAGCAAAAAGTGCTCATCAGCACTCATGCTAGGTACTTGGAGGATGATTGTATGATGCACCAAGAGCTTAGTTGTAAAGAAACCCTTGAGGAGATTCTTCCAGGATCTCCTATAACATCTGTACCAGATCCTGAGACAGTAGATGAACAAGATATTCCTTTAAACACTCCGGAGCCTCGTCGTAGTGGGAGAATTTCTAGACAACCAGAAAGATATCTAGGAGTGTCTTTTAAGACAGACTCTGAAGATCTGGTTGAGGATCCTACTAGTTATGATGAAGCAGTAACGGATATAGATGCTGACATGTGGCAGCAAGCGATGAAATCTGAAATGGATTCTTTGTATTCCAATCAAGTCTGGGAACTTGTAGATGCACCTGAAGGGATTAAACCCATAGGGTGCAAGTGGATCTACAAGAGAAAGAGAGGAGTGGATGGGAAGGTGGAAACCTTCAAAGCAAGACTGGTGGCGAAAGGATATACTCAGAAAGAGGGCATCGATTATGAGGAAACCTTTTCACCAGTGGCTATGCTTAAGTCCATAAGGATTCTCTTGGCCATCGCATGTCATTATGACTACGAGATATGGCAGATGGATGTCAAGACAGCTTTTCTTAATGGAAGTCTTGACGAATGCATCTATATGATGCAACCAGAGGGCTTCATTGCTAGTGGCCAAGATAACATGGTTTGTAAACTTAAGAAGTCCATCTATGGACTTAAGCAAGCATCTAGAGCATGGAACATCAAATTTAATCAGGCAGTCAAATCCTTTGGCTTTGATCAAAACATTGATGAACCATGTGTGTATAAGAAAGGAAATGGGAAAGCAGTTGCATTTTTGGTTCTATATGTAGATGACATATTACTCATAGGAAATGATGTAGGTTTATTGTCATCCACAAAGGTTTGGTTATCCTCTCAATTTCAGATGAAGGATTTGGGTGAGGCCAGCTATATCTTAGGGATCAAGCTTTTGCGTGATCGCAAGAATAAGATGTTAGCCCTATCCCAATCTTCTTACATTGAGAAGATATTGGTCAAGTTTAACATGCATGACTCCAAGAAGGGCCTCCTACCTTCTAGACATGGAGTACCACTGTCCCGAGATCAATGTCCAAAGACATCTGAAGAGATAGAGACCATGAGGAGAGTTCCATATGCATCCGCTGTTGGAAGCCTCATGTATGCTATGTTATGTACTAGACCAGATATTTGCTTTGCCGTTGGCATGGTTAGCAGATATCAGTCAAACCCTGGACCTATGCATTGGACAGCAGTTAAGCATATATTCAAGTATCTTCGGAGAACGAAAGATTATGTGCTAACCTTTCGAGCAGATGATCTAACGCCATTGGCGTATACAGACTCTGATTTCCAATCTGATAGTGACGCCAGAAAGTCTACCTCAGGGTACGTCTTTACTTTGTCAGGAGGGGCTATATCATGGAGAAGTGTCAAGCAATCCTGTATAGCTGATTCTACCATGGAAGCAGAGTATGTGGCGGCATCGGAAGCTGCGAAGGAAGCGGTATGGCTCAGAAAATTCCTGATGGAATTGGGAGTTGTTCCTGCAGTACAAAAACCGATTGTCATGTACTGCGATAACACTGGTGCTGTAGCACAGTGCAAAGAGCCCAGGAATCACAAGAAAGGCAAGCACATTCAGAGAAAGTACCACTTGATCCGGGAATTCATTCAGGATGGAGAGATAGTGGTGGAGCATATTGCTTCAGCAAATAACTTAGCTGACCCATTCACTAAGACTCTTACTGAGAAAGTCTTCACTTCTCATGTTGAGTCTATGGGTGTTAGGTTAGGAAGCAGTGATCTTTAGTGCAAGTGGGAGTTTGTTGGGATTGGTGTATGCCCTAAAGCCCACTAGCTGCATTCTCATCTTTTGTTACTGGATATTTAACTGGTTATTTAATGAAAAGACTCTTTTATGCTTAAACATGTATATATGTATGGTTGTGTAAGGCCCATTGTTTCTAGTAAATGAATTAGGTGTGTAGTGTCTACACACAGATAGGTCTAATTCATGGACAACTGGAAACATCATTTTTGTTCATAACTGAAAGATGGAGCTGGGCACTTCATCTTGGTAGAAGTTATAATGAGATACTCTCCTATATAGGGTGACATACCTAAGTCACGGGAGGGCTTTCCCGGATCTATCTCATTAGTGCATGTGTCATGCATTGAACAAGACCATTGTAGGTGTGATCTCTAAAATAGTACTATCACAGAAAAGAGATCAAGTCACCTCATGCTACTGAGTAACCTGTGCTCTTAATCTTGAGCATTTGTGGATGAACTGACGAAGTCAAGTTCTTATGCTTTAACTCACTATCGGTGAGATTCTATTCATGGGTCAACAGCTCTGTGTTTTGGGTACTCGGACTTGATCAGTTGGGACGTGCAGATGCAATATAGAATCTATGCCATCTGATGATGGAATAATCGTCCCCTTAGAATTATCCGATTAATCATCAAAATCTAAGATCTTAGTATATGGATGTTCCATATGGATATTGAACTTGTGGGTCACTCCCTGGATCAAGAGAATGATATTCGAATGATGATTATGTTAAGGATATGAAGTTCTAAGGTTTAGATGTAATCGGGAAGGTTGATAGTACATGTGATAACCTGACTCGATTATGGATGTTACATAGAGGGGCATTCAGGTCATTACACTTAGTAGGTCGAAGACAACCGTCATCTTATGACGAGCTTATTATAATATATATTTGTCCTTGGAGTTCAACCATAACTCTTTAGTGGAATGAGTTAAGGTTAAAATGGTCTTAATGTTGCTATGGGTTTAGCATGGATATTTTGGTCATTTTGGGAGCCAATGGCAAATATGTCTTTTGGTCCCTTCTCTAGTCACTTACCAAGATTGGCATGGTTTCCTAAGATGTTTATATAACATAAGGATGAATTATTTTAGTGGAAAAATAATTTTGAGTTTAAATTCAAATAGGCCTTCGATGGCATACATGAATTTAACTCTAGATAAATTGTATGTGGGCCATGGTGTGCACTGATTTGTGGGACGTCCATAATAGGATTTCCATGGGTAAGGTTTCCAACTTTGAGTAGGACTCTACTTGGAAAGTTGGACTCCTCTTTGGATTAGTATTCCTATGAGTTAGTTTCCTTTTTGGACTAGGAACTTAAAATTAGTAAGTGTTCTACAACTAGTATTACTAATTGTATGGAAAGTTCCTTTTAGTTTCCTTTTCTAATTGGAGTGTTTCTTAAAGGAAATAAGTCTTTCCCTTTTGGACATCAATTAGAATAAAGAAAGATAACTTTATGGGAAAGGTTTCCAAGAAGTTTCTATAAAAGAAACCAAGCTCTCCTTGGACGTCCACCATGCTTGTAAGACAATAACACTCCCACACGTCCAGCCCTTGGGTTCCTTTCTTCTCCCTTGAAGAAAGTTGTAGGTCTTAGATTTTTCATGGGAAAAATAGTTCTTGTTTCCTAGATTAAGATCCCACCATCTTAGCCAATCAGATTTGGAAGTGAGATAGAGGAGAAGATCAAAGGCAATACTAGTGCAAGAAAATTCCAGCAACTTGTTTGCAAATTGCAAGTCTGAATTCGGGCCTTTGGATCTATTTTTTCAGAGATTTGAAGTCTACAAATCTTCGAGGTAATAGTCTTCTATCATCTCTATTAATTAGACACATGTTGGTCATGATTTAATGGAGTTTCTATGCGATTCTTTATGGCTGATTTCCGCTGCATAGTGCATAAATCAGATTTTTTAAAATCTGTCATGCTTTGCATCAGCCATAGTAGTCTCTTTATGAGAAGTTTCAGATCTGAATCGCGATTTCTTTCATGCATAGGTCCAGGGTTTGACTGATATCTGCTAACCATGCCAAAGGCAAAGCAAATATCTGGTCTAGTACATAACATTGCATACATGAGGCTTCCAACAGCGGATGCATATGGAACTCTCCTCATGCTCTCTATCTCTTCAGATGTCTTTGGACATTGATCTCGAGACAGTGGTACTCCATGTCTAGAAGGTAGGAGGCCCTTCTTGGAGTCATGCATGTTAAACTTGACAAATATCTTCTCAATGTATGAAGATTGGGATAGGGCTAACATCTTATTCTTGCGATCACGCAAAAGCTTGATCCCTAAGATATAGCTGGCCTCGCCCAAATCCTTCATCTGAAATTGAGAGGATAACCAAACCTTTGTGGATGATAAAAAACCTACATCATTTCCTATGAGTAATATGTCATCTACATACAGAACCAAAAATGCAACTGCTTTTCCACTTCCTTTCTTATACACACATGGTTCATCAATGTTTTGATCAAAGCCAAAAGATTTGACTGCCTGATTAAACTTGATGTTCCATGCTCTAGATGCTTGCTTAAGTCCATAAATGGACTTGTTAAGTTTACAAACCATGTTATCTTGGCCGCTAGCAATGAAGCCCTCTGGTTGCATCATATAGATGCATTCGTCAAGTCTTACATTAAGAAAAGCTGTATTGACATCCATCTGCCATATCTCATAGTCATAATGACATGCGATGGCCAAGAGAATCCTTATGGACTTAAGCATAGCACTGGTGAAAAGGTTTCCTCATAGTCGATGCCCTCTTTCTGAGTATATCCTTTCGCCACTAGTCTTGCTTTGAAGGTTTCCACCTTCCCATCCACTCCTCTCTTCCTCTTGTAGATCCACTTGCACCATATGGGTTTAATCCCTTCAGGTGCATCTACAAGTTCCCAGACTTGATTGGAATACAAAGAATCCATTTCAGATTTCATCACTTGCTGCCACATGTCAGCATCTATATCCGTTACTGCTTCATCATAACTAGTAGGATCCTCAACCAGATCTTCAGAGTCTTTCATAAAAGACACTCCTAGATATCTTTCTGGCTGTCTAGAAATCCTCCCACTACGACGAGGCTCCGGAGTGTTCAAAGGAATATCTTGTTCATCTACCGCCTCAGGATCTGGTATAGATGTTATAGGAGATCCTGGAAGAATCTCCTCAAGGGTTTCTTTACAACTAAGCTCTTGGTGCATCATACAATCATCCTCCAAGTACCTAGCATGAGTGCTGATAAGCACTTTTTGCTCCTTTGGATGATAAAAGATGCCACCTCTCGTTCCCTTAGGATACCCAAGTAAGTAGCACATTTCCGATCTGGGTTCCAGCTTGGTAGCTTTATCATTCAGTACATACGCTGGACAACCCCATATTGCAGTCCACTTGGCAGCGACTTGTGCCTGCAGATGCTCAAGACGTTTCCT
Organism: Litsea cubeba; assembly: GCA_012931725.1. NCBI lineage: Eukaryota > Viridiplantae > Streptophyta > Magnoliopsida > Laurales > Lauraceae > Litsea > Litsea cubeba. The sequence continues at coordinate 39,060,926 of CM022946.1, forward strand.
GGCCTCATCGACCTCCCTATCAAGGATGTTAAGGTCATGTGTCAGCCCGATGATGGTTAGCTCTTCTAAGTTCTTCTCTCGGACTACCTGCTTCCTGCTTTCTTTAGCCTCATCCAGGTTAGACTGAGCCTTATCTGCAGGGTCCAGGAACATCTCCTTGAAGAACTGGTCATCAGGAAAAACCCATGGTCTCAAACCACCTGTCACCCCAGCTCAATGATCCTATCAACGATCGCCCTGGCATCTGTGACATCCAGACCAGCCTCTTCAGCATCACCGAGAATCTCACGCACATGCTGGATCATGCTAAATCCGGCTTCTAAGTGCCCAGAAAAGAGAGTCTCAATCCAAGAGCTCAGAACCCGCACCACCACCTTCTTCGCAAAAAGAAGAGATGGCCCAGCTGAAGATTCGCCCAACTCCGTTGGTCGGCCGCTCATGTCATCATCTGCTGGAAGAGTAACAAAAGAACTCTTTCCAGTTGAAGCTACTCCTGCTCGGGAAGGAATCTCAGCACGAGGAATCTCCTCAACATTGTCAGAGCTGGTCCCAAGAGTCTCTACCTCTGGATCAACCTCTGGCATCCCTTACTCAGGAAGCGACGGATCCTCCTCTGTCACTTCAAAACCTGCCAAAGAAACACAAAAAGGTATGAATATAATCCTGTCTGAAAATCATTATCAGGGTTATAACTACAAAATACCTTCTTCGACGACTGGCGGAACACTTTCTTCCTCCATGAACTCATCGGAAGCATCATCAACATTTGCATCCATCGATGGTTCAAGTCATCGGAATCCTGTGGCAAGTCAGCTGGCAAGAAAATGTGTTAGCAAACCAAGTCACAGACAAAACAAAAGAAAGCAAAAGAAGTCGTACCAATTGGAGATTCTGGATTCACTCCAGAGTCCCTCGGTTCTTCTTCAGGTGCCCCGACAGGATCCGTCACCACCTCATCGACTGGAAACCTCAGGCATCACCAAGTCTTCCTCTGCTAAAAAAGAAAAGAAAAGCAGAAACAAGAAGCAAATCAGAACATGGAAAAATCCCATGAAAACAAATGGAAAGAGAAAAATGAAGAATCATACCTTCACCGACGGTCTCTTCTTCTCGGCTTCTCTTCTCTAGAGGTTCGTCAGCATCCACTGGCACATCCTCATTGATAGTAAGAGGAACTTCCAAGTCAGGAGAATCCTCATGCTGCCCCTTGCTGCGATGACGACTCCTCCTCCTCTTACTCCGGCGGGCTCCCTTCTCAGAGGAACCTGCCCCGCTGTCAGAGTCATGTTTCCCACTTGACTCCTCACTGGATGGTCTACTCTTGCCAGTAGACTCCACGGAAGCTTGCCTCTGTGCCGCTTGCATCCAAGCGCTAAGTTCGGCTTCCTCCTGTTCTAGCTGCTCTAAAGCCTCATCAGGTATTTCTCGAACAGCTTCAGAACCAATTGACGCCCTGGTCACCGAGAAAGCCTATCTTGTGCTTCTCTCCAGAAAGGAAGGCCCAAACTTCCTCTCGCCGGACGCCATCCGACTTTCCAAGGCCCTTTCCAGATGCCAGCTTCACATCAAGCTCCTTCTTGGAAAGCCCCCGATATGCCGAAAAGCTCTCCGCGAACCACTTCGCAAAGCCGGCAGTCCGGGAAGTCAGCAACACAGGATAAGAAATCATGGCTGTAGTGTCTTCAGCACTATAGAAAGCCCATGCATTTCTCCCATCCTGTAAGCCTCCAAAGCGCTTCACCATGCTTGAAGGCGCTCCAACAACGCCTTAAGAAAAGCCAAGCTGCAAAGCAAAGCGAGAGGGTACATACGGCTGGATGTCGACGAAAAGATGTCTACAGTACACCATCGTGCCGACACGTATGCTGAAAAGCCACTCTCTCTCTGCATTCGTCAAGGAATAATGCCTTCCCGACCCCGCCCAGGTAGAGTCTCGGGAGGCACCAAAATCAAAAGCCTTCTCCCGCAACTCCGGAGAAAGCTTCACTGAAGACTGCCCCATCTTGACGTCCCTTAACCGTCGGATCCTCATGCGGGCAAACAAAAGTGATTCGGACACGGCTTTGCCCTTAGCCAGTCGAATCATCAGAGGATCATCATCCTGTGCAGCACCCAGCCGGTGGAAGCCAGGACAGTGGTATACATACCACGAATAAAAGATGTGGGCTGAAAATACCCATTCATGGGAAGCCCAAGCCGAACCAAAAAAGCAGCAGCCTACAGTTCGGTACACAGGTAGGAGTAAAGAACTGGCACCAAAGCAAGTTGCTCTCCAAACGCCATCTGACAAGCCGGGAAGATATAATGCGGCCTGATGTGCGTTCCATCTCCTCCAGCAAAAAGAGCCTCACCAAGCCAATAAGTGAGGTAAACAGCGAGATCTCTCCGCAGTGCAATGTCAGGACATATGGCATTTGTACTTGCACAGAAATCTCTCAACTCTTCTTGCATGGCCAAGATCTTCTTTGAACTTGGATCCTGAGCTCCGGCTTCCTGGGTCACGCCATCAGAAGACTCCCTGCTATCAAAAAAGTTGGGGAATGAAGAGCTAGAACTCTTCCAACTGCTGGATCTAACTTTCAAACCCTCTTTCTCCTTCAAAAAATCATAGAAAGCGACGAGCTGAAACTACAGAAGCCTGAACTCCTCAGACTTCCCCTCGAGGACGATGTCAATCGGCATAAACTCCTCATAGAGTTTGCCAAGGATGGGCAATCCAGTAATGACGCTCAGCACCTTCAAAGAAAAACTAATCTCACAATTCGTCACAACGAAGGTATTGGTTTGTGGGAGGAATGATTCCAGCATAGCCATGAAGGCCTCGTCGGAAAAGATCACGGTCTCCCTAAAGGCACGGACCGCATCAAAAATCTCGGCTTCCTTCAAAACGGCGCCACCAATCAGCAGGACGCGATCAGTCCACGACTACTACTCAGAGTCAGCATTAAAACGGCCGCGAAGTCGAAAAGGCTTGATCCAATTGCTGCCGTCACCGCTGAAAATACCAAGGCCCACCGGTCTCAAATCGACCGACGGATAATCAGAGCCCTGGTAGCCGCTGGATGGCATCAAAAGGTCCATGTCAACAGGCGACCTCTCCGTATATCCAGGAGAACCGCCAACAAAAACCCCGGTCTTGATTACATTTGTCCTTCTCACCCAGCTTGGAGGGTCTTCCCTCTTAGGGCACGTGGGGGCAAGGCTCAGAATCGAGACGGTACGATCAAACGTCGACCTTCTCAAAGGCCTGCTGAACGGCCGGATTAGAAGATCTAGAAGATCGACGAGGTACGCTTGTAGCAGGCTCTTTACCCTTGTTCGTTCTGGAAGAACCACCTGCAAAGGATGGAAAAGAAAAAGATCAAACATCAAAATGACAGAATCTCGCTAAAAATCTGGCGAAATTTTGACATGATGACGGGGCAATTCCGAAGAAAAGGAACTATCCCGAAAGAAATAGAAAGCTTGAAGATGGGCTCAACATCACTGCGAGCTCCGAAACTCCAAACTTTCGAAACCTCAAAGTCTTAGCAAAATCAGGAAGGGCTCAACATCACTGCGAGCTCCAAATTCCCAAATTTGCGAAAACTTTCTGGTATGCTATCACATCATGCTACAAATTTAAATTACAACTGAATGCCTGCATGAACATCTAGGTTTGCCAAAAAAAAAGGGGCATTATCATGATGAGCAAAAAAAAAAAAAAAGAAAAGAAACTTTCTCAAAAAAAAAAAAGGGGGAAAGAAAACAAGAAAAAAAGAAAAGAAACTTTCTCAAAAAAAAAAAGGGAGGGAAAGAAAACAAAAAAAAAAGAAGAAAAAAAGGGAGATGGCCCACAGGCCACATGGCCGTACGGCCAGATCGGTACGGATCTGTCCGTACGGCCCACAAAAAAAAAGAAACAAAACAAAAAAAAAAAAAAGAAAGCAAAAAAAAAAAAAAACGTGTGAAAAAAAGAAGAAGCAAACACGTGAAAAAAAAGAAGAAAAGAAAAGAAAGAAACAAAAAAAAAAAGAAAGAACTTTTTTTCCCTACAATGGAGTTTTCTTGAAAAAGGGAACTTACTTGAAGCCATTGATGGAGAAGAAGAAGAAAAGTCTTGAAGATCTTGAAGAAGAAGAACTCTTGGTCTTGAAGCCCTCTTGAGATTATTGCAAAGAAAGTAATAAGAGCAAGAGATCCAACCTCCTCCTTGCTTTTATAGAAGAGAACAAACCAAAGAAGGAAAGAAGAAAAAGGTAAGTGTTACTAATTAGTAACCTTACCAAAAGAAAGAGATCAGAAAGATTCTTTCCCAAAAGAAAGATATCTTGAAGGATTTTCTCCCCAAAAGAAATCAATAAGAGATTTTCTCCGAATAGATAGGATCGATGAAGGATTCTTTCCCAGAAGAAAGATATCTTGAGATATCCTATCCCAAAATAAAGGAAATATGAGAGATTCTCTCCAAGTAAAGATATTTGATGGACCGCGCTCCAGATGCTCGGTTCCTACCGAGGTCGGCGGACGTGGGAATCCGTTTGGTTCCGACCTTTTCGTAACCAGGGGGCAAAGGGGCGTGCATCAACATTTCCTTTTTTGTGTGGGTGTGCCAGATTTTCTATTTTTACTTGGAATTGCAAGTGGTGATCCGGAGATCAACCTTCACAAGTAAAAAGGAAATCAACTTCTTTCAAGTTTTCTATTGCACATATATTTAAGAAAAGAGACATTTTCTTGATTTGCCGTGAAAGGCGATTTTTTTGGCATTTATGGCCGATTTTGGCGTTTATAGCCGATTTTTTGCGTTTATAGCCGATTTTGGCGTTTATAGCCGATATACAATCCTTATCAATAATGAAAGACAAGAGTTGTGATTTTTTGTCTCTTTTGAAAAAATACAAACTACAATGAAAAGCAAGAAAAGGAGGATCTAACTTCTCAGGAGATTGTGGGGGACCCGTTTAGATTGACGGTCACAAGCCATATGTGGGCTTCGCCATCATCCATGCAGATGAGAACAGAGGATGCTATTGATTCGCTTGGCTTGGCTATAACCTCAGGATTTTAGAGGACAAAGACCAAAAGAAGGTCCTATGTCCAATAAAAAGCCGAGTAGACGGGCTAAAAAGCCATATCTAAGCCATTGGAGGCAGGAGGAGAAGGCAAGGACCTTGGGGGGGGTACCCCCAAGGGACTTTTGTCACCTTTAGGGGTGTAACGGTTCGGTTAACCGGTTATTTTGGGAAAACCGTTAACCGAACCGTAACCGCGGTTTTTGAATTTCATTAACCGTAACCGTAACCGTGAAGACAAAAACCGTAGAAAACCGAACCGCGGTTAACCGTATTAGATGGTTCGGTTACGGTTATTAACCGTGAAAAAATCTAATCATGCTTAACTAGTAGATTAACCCTTTTATATATTAATTAATAGATAAATGGCTAGAATATAATGCCAACTTTTAAATTTCAAATTGCAACAGAGCATGTTGAACACTCTATTGAAACTGTGAATAGATGTGTATCAAAGAAATTAGGAGAACATGGAAAAAAAAAACAAAGAACATCTTAAACTTTCAATTAGGATACATTCATATTCTCAAACATTTATCATGCATAGGACAAGAGGGAACAAAATAGAAAAACAAAGAAAGAACCAACTGATTTTAACCAAGCAAAAAATTAGTTAAGAATTCAAAAAAGAAAATCTAATCTAGATGGATCAATTAATTGGTGACATGGATTAAGGATTAGAATATGAGTTTCAGATTAGGGGGTTTGGGTTTAGGCGAGAAATGGTTGAGAGAAATGGTTTGGTTTCTTTTGTTAACGTAACACTTATTTCATTCGGCTCTTAATTTTTTTCCTTTATTTGTATAATGGTACGGTTAACCGTATACGGTTAACCGAACCGTATTTTACGGTTCGGTTCTGTTAACCGCAGTAAGTTATTATAGAAAACCGTAACCGAACCGAACCGTGTGGTTTTTTGATTTCATTAACCGTAACCGTAACCGAACCGTGAAACATGGTTTTTTAACCGCGGTTCGGTTCGGTTTGGTTCGGTTAGACGGTTTCTCGGTTTTTTTTTACACCCCTAGTCACCTTGTTGCGGTGGCCGGTGTAGAACTTCCGCAGAGTTTTCTCTCTTTTTCCTTTCTCTGGATTTCTGTGCTTCTGTTTGTCTGTGTGTTTGTGCTTTTTTTCTGATGATCTGTGTGTCTGTCTGTTCCTTGATTTTTTGTGTCTTGGAGAGCTCTCCTATTTATAGGCTTTTAGGTAGCCATTTAGGAGGGTTTATGAGCCTTGATTGTCATAAAGCTGCATAATGGGAGGAGTTACAAAATTGAATTGTTTATTTTGTAACTCCTTTTTCTTGGCTTCTGATTGGCCGGAGGAGATTGAGGGCATTTAATCGCCTTTAATCGCCATGATGGGAGGAGTTTCATGGGTTAAATGCCATGAATCTCTTGACTTGTAACTCCCGAATGCTTGCTTCTGATTGGGCCGTCCAAAGAAATGGATTAATGACTGTAATAAAGCTAGTCAATTAATCGCATTAAGTGGTCGCCGAGCAGCTGAAGAGTCGCGGGCCGTGCCACGTCTTTTGGGATTCTTCTGTTGATGATCATCGATGGATCTTCATGTAGATCGACATCAGATGACCATGTAATTTCAGGTGTTTTGTTGCCAACAGCGGGTCGGTGCCATCTGTCCTGTCGATTCTCGATCGGTCGGGTAGAAAGCACACTTTTTTTGGTTGACCGGGTGGCGATCAATATTGTTTTCGATACTCTTGATGATTGACCCGTGTTTTGGACGGATGTCAGAGGACTTGGTGTCTCAAAAGCATGAATTTTGGAAAGTACCAGAGGCTGGGCTCTTCGAATCGCGAAAAAACGGCGAAAACCGAGGTTTCCGGGGCCTTCCCGGCGACCCCGGGCTCCAAGGTCGCCGGCGACCCTGGGCCAGGGTCGCAGGGGTCTGCGACCCTGGGGGGGTTTTCCCCCTTTTGTGTCCCGTTTTGTGTCCGTTTTTGCTGTTTTTTTATTCTTTTTTCTCCTGTACTTTTCCTTGCCATTTTGACCATTTATTGGCCTAATTTCTTTGTAGGAAACCTGATGAGAATCCTTTCATTTTATTTTGCAAAGTTTCCAATTTCCTGAGAAAGCCGAAGACTTTGTCGCGGAGAGCTGCCGATTTTCCGTTAGAAGCGGAAACTGGGTCAAACGATGTCGGAATGACCTAAAATTTGGTGTGAAGCCTCCTGAGCAATAAATAAGACCAACCATAGGCTTTTGTTTGAGTTTTGAAGCCGTTTGGGGTCCTATCACCAGTAGACTTGCTTTTTGTCGCGATGAAGATGTCGCGGTTTGATGTGCGGTCAACCGATGTCCGATTGACTTGAAATTTGACAGGGAACCTATTGGAGTCATTTCAAGATGATCCATAGGCTCTGTCTTGGAAACCATGGTCCCGGAGAGCTTTTGCCGCCGAGAGCTCCTTTTCGGCTGTCGGAGAAGCGAAGTTAGGCCAAATGATTTTGAAATGGCCCGAAACTTCTTGTGTACTCCTCTTTTGGCTGTCTTGAAGGATCTTGCAGTTTTTTGTTTGATTCTGACAAGATTTGATTTTGGAAGTAGCATTGCCTATTTATGGCAGGTTGCGACTTCATGTAGCTCTTTGGATCTTGAAGAGGCAAAGTGACATTTTTGGTGTCAACAAATGCCCCCTCGAGGTACAGCGACGAGTTGCTTAACTTTTGTAGTCGATGTGCCTCGAAGAGATTTTTGAAGGAGAGCCTGTGACTTGACCAAGAGTCTTTGAGCAGTCTTTCTTTTTGGTATTTGTAGCCTTTTGAGCTTCCAGGGGAATTTTATGGTAGTGAAAGGGATCACGTACCATCTCGAGGCAAAGTTTTGAAGATGACATCAGGGATGTGGATTTGGGTTTTGACCTTGTGACCTAACAGGCTATATGTGGCAGGTTAGGGGGTCGGGTTTGGTTTTGATCGTGTGACCCAACAAGCTGTATGTGGAATGTTGGGGGATCAATTTTGGTTTTGATCTTGTGACCTAACAGGCTGTATGTGGCAAGTTAGGGGATTAGGTTTTGGTTTTTGCTTTTGGTCTTGTGACCTAACAGGCTGTATGTGGCAAGTTAGGGGACCAGGATTTGGTTTGATTTTTGTGGAATGTCAATTTCAAGATTTTGGCTCAATTTGGTAGATGAGGTTGGATGGTTTGATTTTTGGAAGCTCATGGGGCTTGGAATTTTCTTTTGTATGGTCCAATCAACTCAAAAGAGGCATGGAACCATTTTTGTATGCTCTTGGTAAGAGGGATTTCTCTTTGACTAAAAGCCCAATTTTTTTTTTTTTTAAGTGCCTAGGTGGTCAAACCTGGCTCATATGACTAACCCTTGGGACCTTAAGCTTTTGAAATGGCTTAGATCTCATATGGTGTCATTTTTGTAAAGAATATCCAAAAATATCTCATTTGGATAGAGAATATCTAAGAATATCTTTACTTGGAGAGAATCTCTCATGATCCCTTTATTTTGGGATAGGATATCTCAAGATATCTTTCTTTTGGGAAAGAATCCGTCATCGATTTCTTTTTGGGAGAAAATCCTTCAAGATATCTTTCTTTTGGGAAAGAATCTTTCTAATCTCTTTCTTTTGGTAAGGTTACTAATTAGTGACACTTACCTCTTTCTTCTTTCCTTCTTTGGTTTCCTCTCCTCTATAAAAGCAAGGAGAAGGTTGGATCTCTTGCTCTTATTACTTTCTTTTGCAATAATCTCAAGAGGGCTTCAAGACCAAGAGTTCTTCTTCCTCAAGATCTTCAAGACTTTTCTTCTTCTTCTCCATCAATGGCTTCAAGTAAGTTCTTCTTTTTTTTCAAGAAAACTCCATTGTAGGAAAAATAGTTCTTTTTTTTTTGTTTCTTTCTTTTCTTTTCTTCTTTTTCTTTTACGTGTTTGCTTCTTTTTTTTTCACACGTTTTCTTTTTTTTTTTTGCTTTCTTTTCTTTTTTCTTTTTTTTTTTGTTTTGTTTTTTTTTTGTTGTTTGTGGGCCGTACGGACAGATCCGTACGGATCTGGCCGTAAGGCCACGTGGCCTGTGGGCCATCTCCCTTTTTTTTTTTTTTTTTTTTGTTTTCTTTCCCTCCTCTTTTTTTTTTTTAAAAAAGTTTCTTTCCTTTTTATTTTTTGTTTTCTTTCCCCTTTTTTTTTTGGGAAAGTTTCTTTTCTTTTTTTTTTCTTTCTTTTTTTTTTTTTTGCTCATCATGATAATGCATTTTTTTTTACCAAGATGTTCATGCATGTATATTGAATTGTAGCATGATGTGATAGCATACCTGAAAGTTTTCGCAAATTTGGGAATTTGGAGCTTGCAGTGATGTTGAGCCCTTCCTGATTTTGCGGAGACTTTAAGGTTTCGAAAGTTTGGAGTTTCGGAGCTCGCAGTGATGTTGAGCCCATCTTCAAGCTTTCTTATTTCTTTCGGGATAGTTCCTTTTCTTCGGAATTGCCCCGTCATCATGTCAAAATTTCGCCAGATTTTTTTTAGCGAGATTCTGTCATTTTGATGTTTGATCTTTTTCTTTTCCATCCTTTTCAGGTGGTTCCTCCAGAGCGAACAAGGGTAAAGAGCCTGCTATAAGCGTACCTCGTCGATCTTCTAGATCTTCTAATCCGGCCGTTCAGCAGGCTTTTGAGAAGGTCCAGTATGTTGAGAGAAATCTGGAAGAGTGCAACTCCCTCAACAAAGATGAGATGAGGCAGCGACTGATCTCTCTCAGGGGAGAGGAATTCTATAAGATCATGGTAAGCAGTCGTCCATGGGTGATGGAAGATCAGAGCGTTTTGCCCAAGCCTACCTTCTTCTTTTGTGATGCTGTCCTTGATGACATGACATACCAGAGGAGATGTTTTCAGTTTTCTTTCACAACAGATGGTGAGAAGAAGACTGTTGCTACCCGGTCGACGTTTGATCGCACCGTCTCGATTCTGAGCCTTGCCCCCACGTCCCCTAAGAGGGAAGATCCTCCAAGCTGGGTGAGAAGAACAAATGTAATCAAGATCGGGGTTTTTGTTGGCGGTTCTCCTGGATATACGGAGAGGTCGCCTGTTGACATGGACCTGTTGATGCCATCCAGCGGCTACCAGGGCTCTGATTATCCGTCGGTCGATTTGAGACCGGTGGGCCTTGGTATTTTCAGCGGTGACGGCAGCAATTGGATCAAGCCTTTTCGACTTTGAGGCCGTTTCAATGCCGACTCCGAGTGGAAGTCGTGGACTGATCGCGTCCTACTGATTGGTGGCGCCGTTTTGAAGGAAGCTGGGATTTTTGATGCGGTCCGCGCCTTTAGGGAGACCGTGATCTTTTCCGACGAGGCCTTCATGGCTATGCTGGAGTCATTCCTCCCACAAACCAATACCTTCGTTGTGACGAATGGCGAGATTGGTTTTTCTTTAAAGGAGCTGAGCGCCATTACTGGATTGCCCATCCTCGGCAAACTCTATGAGGAGTTTATGCCGATTGACAGCGTCCTTGAGGGGCAGTCTGAGGAGTTCAGGCTTCTATACTTTCATCTCGTCACCTTCTATCATTTTTTTTAAGGAGAAGGAGGGTTTGAAAGTTAGATCCAGCAGTTGGAAGAGTTTTAGCTCTTCATTCCCCAACTTTTTGATAGCAGGGAGTCTTCTGATAGCGTGACCCAAGAAGCCGGAGCTCAGGATCCAAGTTCAAAGAAGATCTTGGCCATGCAAGAAGAGTTGAGAGATTTCTGTGCAAGTACAAACGCCATATGTCCTGACATTGCACTGCGGATAGATCTCGCTGTTTACCTCACTTATTGGCTTGGTGAGGCTGTTTTTGCTGGAGGAGATGGAACGCACATCAGGCTGCATTGTATTTTTCCGGCTTGTCAGATGGCGTTTGGAGAGCAGCTTGCTTTGGTGCCAGCTCTTTACTCCTACCTGTGTACCGAACTGCAGGCTGCTGCTTTTTTGGTTCGGCTTGGGCTTCCCATGAATAGGGTATTTTCAGCCCATATCTTTTATTCGTGGTATGTATACCACTGTCCTGGCTTCCATCGGCTGGGTGCTGCACAGGATGATGATCCTCTAATGATTCGACTGGCTAAGGGCAAAGCCGTGTCCGAATCACTTTTGTTTGCCCGCATGAGGATCCGACGGTTCAGGGACGTCGAGATGGGGCAGTCTTCAGTGAAGCTTTCTCCGGAGTTGCGGAAGAAGGCTTTTGATTTTGGTGCCTCCCGGGACTCTACCAGGGCGGGGTCGGGAAGGCATTATTCCTTGACAAATGCAGAGAGAGAGTGGCTTTTCAGCATACGTGTCGACACGATGGTGTACCGTAGACATCTTTTCGTCGACATCCAGCCGTATGTACCCTCTCGCTTTGCTTTGCAGCTGGGCTTTTCTCAAGGCGTTGTTGGAGCGCCTTCAAGCATGGTGAAGCGCTTTGGAGGCTTACAGGACGGGAGAAATGCATGGGCTTTCTATAGTGCTGAAGACACAACAGCCATAATTTCTTATCCTGTGTTTGCTGACTTCCCGGACTGCCGGCTTTGCGAAGTGGTTCGCGGAGAGCTTTCGGCATATCGGGGGCTTCCAAGAAGGAGCTTGATGTGAAGCTGGCATCTGGAAAGGGCCTCGGAAAGTCGGATGGCGTCCGGCGAGAGGAAGTTTGGGCCTTCCTTTCTGGAGAGAAGCACAAGATAGGCTTTCTCGGTGACCAGGGCGTCATTGTTCTGAAGCTGTTCGAGAAATACCTGATGAGGCTTTAGAGCAGCTAGAACAGGAGGAAGCCGAACTTGGCGCTTGGATGCAAGCGGCACAGAGGCAAGCTTCCGTGGAGTCTACTGGCAAGAGTAGACCATCCAGTGAGGAGTCAAGTGGGAAACCTGACTCTGACAGTGGGGCAGGTTCCTCTAAGAAGCGAGCCCGCCGGGGTAAGAGGGGGAGGAGTCATCATCGCAGCAAAGGGGCAGCATGAGGACTCTCCTGACTTGGAAGTTCCTCTTACTATCAATGAGGATGTGCCAGTGGATGCTGACGAGCCTCCAGAAAAGAGAAGTCGAGAAGAAGAGACCGTCGGTGAAGGTATGATTCTTCCTTTTTCTCTTTCCATTTCTTTTCATGGGATTTTTTCCATGTTATGATTTGCTTCTTGTTTCTGCTTTTCTTTTCCTTTTTTTTTTAGCAGAGGAAGACTTGGTGATGCCTGAGGTCCCAACCGATGAGGTGGTGACGGATCCTGTCGAGGTACCTGAAGAAGAACCGAGGGACTCTGGAGTAAATCCAGAATCTCCAATTGGTACGACTTCTTTTGCTCTTTTTTTTTTTTTTTTTTTTTTTTTTTTGAGTTTGTGACTTGGTTTGCTAACACATTTTTTTTGTCAGCTGACTTGCCACAGGGTTCTGATGACTTTGAACCATCGATGGACGCAAATGTTGATGATGCTTCTGATGAGTTCATGGAGGAAGAAAGTGTTCCGCCAGTCGTCGAAGAAGGTATTTTATAGTAATAACCCTGATAATGATTTTCAAACAGGATTATATTCATACCTTTTTGTGTTTCTTTGGCAGGTTTTGAAGTGACAGAGGAGGGTCCGTCGCTTCCAGAGCAAGGGATGCCAGAGGTTAATCCAGAGGTAGAGACTCCTGGGTCCAGCTTTGACAATGTTGAGGAGATTCCTCGCGCTGAGATTCCTTCCCGAGCAGGAGCAGCTTCAACTGGAAAGAGTTCTTTTGTTACTCTTTCAACAGATGATGACATGAGCAGCTGACCAACGGAGTTGGGCGAATCCTCAGCTGGGCCATCTCTTCTTTTTGCGAAGAAGGTGGTGGTGCGAGTTCTGAGCTCTTGGATTGAGACTCTCTTTTCTGGGCACTTGGAAGCCGGATTTAGCATGATCCAGCATGTGCGTGAGATTCTCAGTGATGCTGAAGAGGCTGGTCTGGATGTCACAGATGCCAGGTGATGGACCGCGCTCCTGCTCGGTTCCTACCGAGGTCGGCGGACGTGGGAGTCCGTTTGGTTCCGACCCTTTCGTAACCGGGGGCAAGGGCGTGCATCAACATTTCTCTTTTTTTTGTGGGTGTGCCAGATTTTCTATTTTACTTGGAATTGCAAGTGGTGATCCGGAGATCAACCTTCGCAAGTAAAAAGGAAATCAACTTCTTTCAAGTTTTCCATTGCACATATATTTAAGAAAAGAGACATTTTCTTGATTTGCCGTGAAAGGCGATTTTTTTGGCATTTATAGCCGATTTTGGCGTTTATAGCCGATTTTTGGCGTTTATAGCCGATTTTTGGCGTTTATAGCCGATTTACAATCCTTATCAACAATGAAAGACAAGAATTGTGATTTTTGTCTCTTTTGAAAAAATACAAACTACAATGAAAAGCAAGAAAAGGAGGATCTAACTTCTCAGGAGATTGTGGGGGACTCGTTTAGATTGACGGTCGCAAGCCATATGTGGGCTTCGCCATCATCCATGCAGATGAGAACAGAGGATGCTATTTGATTCGCTTGGCTTGGCTATAACCTCAGGTTTTTAGAAGACAAAGACCAAAGGAAGGTCCTATGTCCAATAAAAAACCGAGTAGACGGGCTGAAAAGCCACATCTAAGCCATTGGAGGCAGGAGGAGAAGGCAAGGACCTTGGGGGGGGTACCCCCCAAGGGACTTTTGTCACCTTGTTGCGGTGGCCGGTGTAGAACTTCCACAGAGTTTTCTCTCTTTTTCTTTTCTCTGGATTTCTGACTGCTGTCTGATGTTTGTTGTGTGTTTTTTCCCGATCTGGATTCCTTTGGAGTGCTCTCCTATTTATAGGCTCTTGGTAGCCATTTAGGAGAGTTTATGGGCTTTTAATGTCATTAAGCCGCATAATGGGAGGAGTTACAAAATTGAATTGTTTATTTTGTAACTCCTTTTTCTTGGCTTCTGATTGGCCGGAGGAGATTGAGGGCATTTAATCGCCTTTAATCGCCATGATGGGAGGAGTTTCATGGGTTAAATGCCATGAATCTCTTGACTTGTAACTCCCAAATGCTTGCTTCTGATTGGGCCGTCCAAAGAAATGGATTAATGACTGTAATAAAGCTAGTCAATTAATCGCATTAAGTGGTCGCCGAGCAGCTGAAGAGTCGCGGGCCGTGCCACGTCTTTTGGAATTCTTCTGTCGATGATCATCGATGGATCTTCATGTAGATCGACATCAGATGACCATGTAATTTCAGGTGTTTGTTGCTAACAACGGGTCGGTGCCATCTGTCCTGTCGATTTCTCGATCGGTCGGGTGGAAAGCACACTTTTTTTTGGTTGACCGGGTGGCGATCAATACTGTCTTCGATACTCTTGATGTTTTACCCGTGTTTTGGACGGATATCAGAGGACTTGGTGTCTCAAAAGCATGAATTTTGGAAAGTACCAGAGGCTGGGCTCCTCGAATCGCGAAAAAAACGGCGAAAACCGGGGTTTCCGGGGCTTTCCCGGCGACCCCGGGGTCCATGGTCGCCGGCGACCCTGGCCCAGGGTCGCAGGGGTCTGCGACCCTGGGGGGGTTTTCCCCCTTTCGTGTCCCGTTTTGCGTCCGTTTTTGCTTTTTTCTGATTCTTTTTTCTTCTGTACTTTTCCTTGACATTTTGACCATTTATTGGCCTGATTTATTTGTAGGAAACCTGATGAGAATCCTTGCATTTTATTTTGCAAAGTTTCCAATTTCCTAAGAAAGCCGAAGACTTTGTCGCGAAGAGCTGCCGATTTTCCGTCAGAAGCTGAAACTGGGTCAAACGATGTCGGAATGACCTGAAATTTGGTGTGAAGCCTCCTGAGTAATAAATAAGACCAACCATAGGCTTTTGTTTGAGTTTTGAAGCCGTTTGGGGTCCTATCACCTGTAGACTTGCTTTTTGTCGCGATGAAGATGTCGCGGTTTGATGTGCGGTCAACCGATGTCCGATTGACTTGAAATTTGACAGGGAACCTATTGGAGTCATTTTAAGATGATCCATAGGCTCTGTCTTGGAAATCATGGTCCCGGAGAGCTTTACCACCGAGAGGCTTGATTTGGCTGTCGGAGAAGCGAAGTTAGGCCAAATGATCTTGAAATGGCTTGAAACTTCTTGTGTACTCCTCTTTTGGCTGTCTGGATGAATCTTGCAGTTTTTTTTTTATTCTGACAAGATTTGATTTTTGGAAGCAGCATTGCCTATTTATGGCAGGTTGCGACTTCATGTAGCTCTTTGGATCTTGAAAAGGCAAAGTGACATTTTTGGTGTCAACAAATGCCCCCTCGAGGTACAGCGGCGAGTTGCTTAACTTTTGTAGTCGATGTGCCTCGAAGAGATTTTTTTGAAGGAGAGCCTGTGACTTGACCAAGAGTCTTTGAGCAGTCTTTCTTTTTGGTATTTGTAGCCTTTTGAGCTTCCAGGGGAATTTTATGGTAGTGAAAGGGATCACGTACCATCTCGAGGCAAAGTTTTGAAGATGACATCAGGGATGTGAATTTGGGTTTTGACCTTGTGACCTAACAGGCTATATATGGCAGGTTAGGGGGTCGGGTTTGGTTTTGATCGTGTGACCCAACAAGCTGTATGTGGAATGTTGGGGGATCAATTTTGGTTTTGATCTTGTGACCTAACAGGCTATATGTGGCAAGTTAGGGGATCAGGTTTTGGTTTTTGGTTTTGGTCTTGTGACCTAACAGGCTGTATGTTGCAAGTTAGGGGACCAGGATTTGGTTTGATTTTTGTGGAATGTCAATTTCAAGATTTTGGCTCAATTTGGTAGATGAGGCTGGATGGTTTGATTTTTGGAAGCTCATGGGGCTTGGAATTTTCTTTTGTATGGTCCAATCAACTCAAAAGAGGCATGGAACCATTTTTGTATGCTCTTGGTAAGAGGGATTTCTCTTTGACTAAAAGCCCAAAATTTATTTCTTTTTTTTTTTTTTTTTTTTTTTTTGTGTGCCTAGGTGGTCAAACCTGGCTCATATGGGCTAACCCATGGGACCTTAAGCTTTTGAAATGGCTTAGATCTCATATGGTGTCATTTTTGTAAAGAATATCCAAAAATATCTCATTTTGGATAGAGAATATCTAAGAATATCTTTACTTGGAGAGAATCTCTCATGATCCCTTTATTTTGGGATAGGATATCTCAAGATATCTTTCTTTTGGGAAAGAATCCGTCATAGATTGATTTTTGGGAGAAAATCTCTCAAGATCCCTTTATTTTGGGATAGGATATCTCAAGATATCTTTCTTTTGGGAAAGAATCCGTCATAGATTGATTTTTGGGAGAAAATCTCTCAAGATCCCTTTATTTTGGGATAGGATATCTCAAGATATCTTTCTTTTGGGAAAGAGTCCGTCATAGATTGATTTTTGGGAGAAAATCTCTCAAGATCCCTTTATTTTGGGATAGGATATCTCAAGATATCTTTCTTTTGGGAAAGAATCCGTCATAGATTGATTTTTGGGAGAAAATCTCTCAAGATATCTTTCTTTTGGGAAAGAATCTTTCTAATCTCTTTCTTTTGGTAAGGTTACTAATTAGTAACACTTACCTCTTTCTTCTTTCCTTCTTTGGTTTGCTCTCCTCTATAAAAGCAAGGAGAAGGTTGGATCTCTTGCTCTTATTACTTTCTTTTGCAATAATCTCAAGAGGGCTTCAAGACCAAGAGCTTTTCTTCTTCAAGATCTTCAAGAGTTTTCTTCTTCTTCTCCATCAATGGCTTCAAGTAAGTACTTCTTTTTCAAGAAAACTCCATTGTAGGAAAAAAAAAAGTTCTTTCTTCTTTTTTTTTTTTCTTTTCTTTTTCTTTTCTTCTTCTTTTTTTCTTTTTTTTCTTTTCCACGTGTTTTCCCCTTTTTTTTTTACACGTGTTTTTTTTCTTTCTTTTCTTTCTTTTTTTTTTTATGTTTGTTTTTTTTTTTTGTGTGGGCCGTACGGACAGATCCGTACGGATCTGGCCGTACGGCCACGTGGCCTGTGGGCCACGGCCTGTGGGCCAGCCCCCTTTTTTTTTTTTCTTTTTTTTTTTTTTCTTTCCCTCCCTTTTTTTTTTTTTTTGAGAGAGTTTCGTTTCTTTTTTGTTTTCTTTCTCCTCCCCTTTTTTTTTAGAGAAAGTTTCTTTTCTTTCCTTTTTTTTGTTTTCTTTCCCTTTTTTTTTTTTGAGAAAGTTTCTTTTCTTTTCTTTTTTTTTTTTTGCTCATCATGATAATGCATTTTTTTTCGCAAATCTAGATGTTCATGCATGCCTTTAATTTGTAAATTAAATTTGTAGCATGATGTGATAGCATACCTTAAAGTTTTTGCAAATTTGGGAACTTGGAGCTCGCAGTGATGTTGAGCCCTTCCTGATTTTGCGGAGACTTTTAGGTTTCGAAAGTTTGGAGTTTCGGAGCTCGCAGCGATGTTGAGCCCATCTTCAAGCTTTCTATTTCTTTCGGGATAGTTCCTTTTCTTCGGAATTGTCCCGTCATCATGTCAAAATTTCGCCAGATTTTTTTTTTTAGCGAGATTCTGTTATTTTGATGTTTGATCTTTTTCTTTTCCATCCTTTTCAGGTGGTTCCTCCAGAGCGAACAAGGGTAAAGAGCCTGCTACAAGCGTACCTCGTCGATCTTCTAGATCCTCTAATTCGGCCGTTCAGCAGGCTTTCGAGAAGGTCCAGTATGTTGAGAGAAACCTGGAAGAGTGCGACTCCCTCAACAGAGATGAGATGAGGCAGCGACTGATCACTCTCAAGGGAGAGGAATTCTATAAGATCATGGTAAGCAGTCGTCCATGGCTGATGGAAGATCAGAGCGTTTTGCCCAAGCCTACCTTCTTCTTTGGTGATGCAGTCCCTGACGACATTACATACCAGAGGAGATCTTTTCAGTTTTCCTTCACAGCAGATGGTGAGAAGAAGACTGTTACTACCCGGTCGATGTTTGATCGCACCGTCTCGATTCTGAGCCTTGCCCCCACGTGCCCTAAGAGGGAAGATCCTCCAAGTTGGGTGAGAAGGACAAATGTAATCAAGACCGGGGTTTTTGTCGGCGGTTCTCCTGGATATACGGAGAGGTCGCCTGTTGACATGGACTTGTTGATGCCATCCAGCGGCTACCAGGGCTCTGATTATCCGTCGGTCGATTTGAGACCGGTGGGCCTTGGTATTTTCAGTGGTGACGGCAGCAATTGGATCAAGCCTTTTCGACTTCGAGGTCGTTTCAATGCTGACTCCGAGTGGAAGTCGTGGACTGATCGCGTCCTGCTGATTGGTGGCGCCGTTTTGAAGGAAGCCGGGATTTTTGATGCGGTCCGCGCTTTTAGGGAGACCGTGATCTTTTCCGACGAGGCCTTCATGGCTATGCTGGAGTCGTTCCTCCCTCAAACCAATACCTTCGTTGTGACGAATGGTGAGATTGGTTTTTCTTTGAAGGAGTTGAGCGCCATTACCGGATTGCCCATCCTCGGCAAACTCTATGAGGAGTTTATGCCGATTGACAGCGTCCTCGAGGGGCAGTCTGAGGAGTTCAGGCTTCTATACTTTCAGCTCGTCGCCTTCTATGATTTTTTGAAGGAGAAGGGGGGTTCGAAAGTTAGATCCAGCAGTTGGAAGAGTTTTTGCTCTTCATTCCCCAACTTCTTTAATAGTAGGGAGCCTTCTGATAGCATGACCCAGGAAGCTGGAGCTCAGGATCCAAGTTCAAAGAAGATCTTGGCCATGCAAGAAGAGTTGAGAGATTTCTGTGCAAGCACAAACGCCATATGTCCTGACATTGCACTGCGGAGAGATCTCGCTGTTTACCTCACTTATTGGCTTGGTGAGGCTGTATTTGCTGGAGGAGATGGAACGCACATCAGGCCGCATTGTATTTTCTCGGCTTGTCAGATGGCGTTTGGAGAGCAGCTTGCTTTGGTGCCAGCTCTTTACTCCTACCTGTGTACCGAACTGCAGGCTGCTGCTTTTCTGGTTCGGCTTGGGCTTCCCATGAATAGGGTATTTTCAGCCCATATCTTTTATTCGTGGTATGTATACCACTGTCCTGGCTTCCATCGGCTGGGTGCTGCACAGGATGATGATCCTCTGATGATTCGACTGGCTAAGGGCAAAGCCGTGTCTGAATCACTTTTGTTTGCCCGTATGAGGATCCGACGGTTCAGGGACGTCGAGATGGGGCAATCGTCAGTAAAGCTTTCTCCGGAGTTGCGGAAGAAGGCTTTTGATTTTGGTGCCTCCCGAGACTCTACCAGGGCGGGGTCGGGAAGGCATTATTCTTTGACAAATGCAGAGAGAGAGTGGCTTTTCAGCATACGTGTCGGCACGATGGTGTACCGCAGACATCTTTTCGTCGATATCCAGCCGTATGTACCTTCTCGCTTTGCTTTGCAACTTGGCTTTTCTCAAGGCGTTGTTGGAGCGCCTTCAAGTATGGTGAAGCGCTTTGGAGGCTTACAGGACGGGAGAAATGCATGGGCTTTCTATAGTGCTGAAGACACTACAGCCATGATTTCTTATCCTGTGTTGCTGACTTCCCGTACTGCCGGCTTTGCGAAGTGGTTCGCGGAGAGCTTCTCGGCATATCGGGGACTTTCCAGGAAGGAGCTTGATGTGAAGCTGGTATCTGGAAAGGGCCTTGGAAAGTCGGACGGCATCCGGCGAGAGGAAGTTTGGGCCTTCCTTTCTGGAGAGAAGCACAAGATAGGCTTTCTCGGTGACCAGGGCGTCATCGGTTCTGAAGCTGTTCGAGAAATACCTGACGAGGCTTTGGAGCAGCTAGAACAGGAGGAAGCCGAACTTGGCGCTTGGATGCAAGCGGCGCAGAGGCAAGCTTCCGTGGAGTCTACTGGCAAGAGCAGACCATCCAGTGATGAGTCAAGTGGGAAACCTGACTCTGACAGCGGGGTAGGTTCTTCTAAGAAGCGAGCCCGCAGAGGTAAGAGGAGGAGGAGTCATCATAGCAGCAAGGAGCAGCATGAGGACTCTCCTAACTTGGAAGTTCCTCTTACCATCAATGAGGATGTGCCAGTGGATGCTGACGAGCCTCCGGAGAAGAGAAGCCGAGAAGAAGAGACCGTCGGTGAAGGTATGATTCTTCCTTTTTCTCTTTCCATTTCCTTTCATGGGACTTTTTCCATGTTATGATCTGCTTCTTGTTTCTGCTTTTCTTCTCTTTTTTTTTTTAGCAGAGGAAGACTTGGTGATGCCTGAGGTCCCAACCGATGAGGTGGTGATGGATCCTGTTGAGGCACCTGAAGAAGAACCGAGGGACTCTGGAGTAGATCCAGAATCTCCAATTGGTACGACTTCTTTTGCTCCCCTTTTTTTTGTGACTTGGTTTGCTAACACATTTTTTTTTGTCAGCTGACTTGCCACAGGGTTCTGATGACTTTGAACCATCGATGGACGCAAATGTTGATGATGCTTTCGATGAGTTCATGGAGGAAGAAAGTGTTCCGCCAGTCGTCGAAGAAGGTATTTTGTAGTTATAACTCTGATAATGATTTTCAAACAGGGTCATATTCATACCTTTTTGTGTTTCCTTTGCAGGTTTTGAAGTGGCAGAGGAGGATCCGTCGCTTCCAGAGCAAGAGATGCCAGAGGTTGATCCAGAGGTAGAGATTCCTGGGACCAGCTCTGACAATATTGAGGAGATTCCTCGCGCTGAGATTCCTTCCCGAGCAGGAGCAGCTTCAGCTGGAAAGAGTTCTTTTGTTACTCTTTCAACAGATGATGACATGAGTAGCCGACCAACGGAGTTGGGCGAATCCTCAGCTGGGCCATCTCTTCTTTTTGCGAAGAAGGTGGTGGTGCGAGTTGTGAGCTCTTGGATTGAGACTCTCTTTTCTGGGCACTTGGAAGTCGGATTTGGCATGATCCAGCATGTGCAGGAGATTCTCAGTGATGCTGAAGAGGCTGGTCTGGATGTCACAGGTGCCAGGGCGATCGTTGATAGGATCATTGCACTGGGTGACAAGTGGTTTGAGACCGTGAGTTTGGCTGATGACCAGTTCTTCAAGGAGATGTTCCTGGACCCTGCTGATAAGGCTAAGTCTGACCTGGATGAGGCTACAGAAAGCAGGAAGGTGGCAGTCCGAAAGAGGAATAAAGAAGAGCTAACCATCATCGGGCTGACACATGACCTTAACATCCTTGATAGGGAGGTTGATGAGGCCAGGAAACGTCTTGAGCATTTGCAGGCACAAGTCGCTGCCAAGTGGACTGCCATAATAGAAGCTCGCGACAGGGAGAGTGCCCTGATTCACCAGGTTGCAGAGGCCGAACGGGTTCTCAAAAGGAAGTCTGATGAGGATGAACAATGGCAAGCTGCTCGAGGTAAGCTTCCTGGTGTGAGAGAAGGGGTACAGCCCACTCCAGCATCTCATGGCAAGTTCCTGAAGAAGCGTGCCTTGGAATCCTTGACGGCTGAGGCTAAAAGTCTGCTTGGGGAGCTGAACTCTTGGCTGGAGACCATTTTTGATTGAGCTCCTGTATACAGAAACCATCCTTCTTTCTTTTCTTTTTTTGGTACCACTTGTATTTTTTTGGTACTTATTTTTTTTGTAGTGCTTGTGAACACTTTTTTTTTTTGGTACCACATGCATTTTTTTGGTACTCTTTTTTTTTTGTAGTGCTTGTGAACACTTTTTTTTTTGGTACCACATGTATTTTTTGGTACTCTTTTTTTTGTAGTGCTTGTGAACACTTTCTTTTTTGTTATCCCTACGCTCACTTTAATCTTTTTGTGATAAAAGTAATTGCTAAATGGGATTTGATCAAAAGGTTGTCATTTTGTGAAAATCTTTTGTCAAATGATTGTTTTGGCATGAAAGCCAGGTTTTTTGTTTGTGGCATGGAAGCCAATTTTGGCATGAGAGCCAGCTTTTCTTGTGGCATTGATAGCCGAGTTTTTTTTGTTTGTGGCGTCTATAGCCAATTTTGGTGGCATTGATAGCCGGTTTGTTTTGTGGCATCTATAGCCGGTTTTTGGTGGCATTGATAGCCATTTTTTTTTGAAATCCAAGTTTTTTTGTTTGTGTGGCATTGATAGCCGGTTTTGTTTTTGTGGCATGATGCCTTTTTTGCATTGATAGGCCGGTTTTGTGGCATTTATAAGCATTGTGCATTTGCCTTTGAGGCATTTATAGCCTGTTTCGTTTCAAAAAAAATGCAAGTATCGGACTAAAAGTCGCCTCCTGCTGAATGTTCTTGCAAGACGTATCGATGGAATGTCGCATCCTTGCTCATTCGGTTGCGAGTATCGATGGAAATGTCGCATCTCGCAGGATTTGGGTGCAAATTATCGATGTGGAATGTCGCATCCTTGCTTTCACAAAATTTTTGGTTTTGCGGGTATGAACTTGATGTCGTTTCCCCACGATTTTTGAAATTTTGGTTTCTCGAACCCTTTGGTTCCTGGATATCAACTGAAATGTTGCGTCTCCACAGTTTTTTAGGTTTTTTCGAACCTTTGAAATTTGGGTTGTGGATATCAACTGAAATGTTGCGTCTCCACAGGTTTTGGATTTTGCAAGTATCGACGAAATGTCGCTTCCCTGCGATTTTGGAAGTGTCGAACGTGGTTCGCTTGCTTCCGATTTGTGCGAGTATCGACTAAGCGTCGCTTCTTCGCGGTTTTTGAAAAACCATTTTTTTTGTTTAAAGACACGAGGGTCATAAGTTTGACCTAAAACCATTTTGGCGGTAAAAGGCAGGGTGGACTAGGGTGGAAATCCCTGAATCCGGATTTTGTTTCAAACCATGAATTTTGGGTTCAAGGGTTGGAAATTTTGGTCAAGTTAGGGAAAGGTTCCTAAACTTGGATATATATATTTTTTTTGAACAATGAAACGATGAAAGTAAACATTGTTTTAGATTTCTAGAAATTTCAATATTTGACATGAAAATTCTAAAAAAAGGGTGGGTTTAGCGAGCGTGTACCTGGAAACCGGTTTTGGCCATACAGGCATTGCTTTTACCCAGTTGGGTAAGTCTTCAAGGGTAGTACCGCTTTAAGAACTTGCCATTGATGGGCAGCATACATCTGTCACCTTCCATGTTTAGGAGTGCGTATGCGCCATTGGAGAAAACTTTGTCGATGACGTAGGGTCCCTCCCATTTTGGCTCGAATTTGCCTTTGGACTTGTGAGCGAAGACCATTGGTCTTTTTACCGCAAGAACCAAGTCATTCTTTTTGTAGGCGCGTTGTCTGACCTTTTTATCGAAAGATCCTGCCATACGTGCTTGGTAAAGTTCAATGCTTTGTTGAGCTTCGAGCCGTCTCTCATCGAGATTGTCCAGCTCATGGAGCCGCAATTTGACATTGCTTTCTTGAGTCATGTCATTTTGCAAGGATACCCTCAAGGAAGGAATTTGTACTTCCAAGGGTACGACAGCTTCGCATCCATAGACCAAGGAGAATGGTGTGCTATGGGTTGGTCCTCGAACGGTGGTTCGATAGGCCCACTAAAGCTTCAGACATTTTGTCGCTCCAGTCTCTTTTGTGATTAGAGACCATTTTTTTGAGGATTTTGCAGAGTGTCTTGTTGAAAAGCTTCTGCTAACCCGTTTGCTGCCGGATTGTATGGAGTCGAAGGACAGCTTTGAATTTTGTATTTGTCGCAGAACCTGTAGAATCGATGATCCCGGAACTGTGGTCCGTTATCATGGACGAATCTTTTGGTATGCCGAAACGACAAATGATGTTGGTGCGCAGGAACTGAAGGACTGATGAGGTCTTCATTTCGTTAAACGCAAATGCTTCTGACCACTTGGAGAAGTAATCCGTAGCGGCGAAGATGAAGCGATGACCTTTGCTTGAAGGGGGAGAAATAGGACCTATGATGTCCATACCCCAGGCTTCGAAAGGCCATGAGATCGCTGTAGGATGTAGCCATTCTGGAGGCATGTGAATGTAATCTCCATGAACTTGGCATTGTTGGCAGCGCTTGGCAAATTGCATTGCGTCAGCTACCATGGTAGGCCAGTAATATCCTAACCTTTTATCTGATCATAGAGCTTAGGTCCAGCCTGATGAGCTCCGCAAAGACCAGCATGAACTTCTTTGAGTGTTTCTTCAGCCTCTTGTTGTGACAAGCAGCGTAGAAGTACTCCGTTGAAGGATTTCCTGTAAAGGATTTTTGAAGGAATATCCAAATGGAAGCTTGGGGTTCGCCTTTGGATGCTTACCCGTTCTTTTGGATCTTCAGGTAGGATTCCGAACATAATGTAATCAATGAACGGATCCCTCCAGTCGCCAATTGAAGTTTGAAGGATTGAAATCCGACTTCCGACCACTTGGTGGCATTCAGCAACTGCTTGGTGTGTGTTAAGAGGAGGAAGGATTCTCCTTTCGCACACTGTAACTTGCATGTTTTCCCCTTCCTGGATTGCCATGGATGCGGCAAGTCCGGCTAGGGCATCTGCACGTATGTTTTCACCTCTACGAATGTGGGTGATGTGACAGATGTCAAACTTTTGCAGAAGTGATTGTGCCTTGTTGTAGTAGGGCAGCAAATCTGGCTTCCTGACTTCAAATTTCTGATTCATCTGGTTGACGATCAGTTGAGAGTCTCCAAAGACCTCCAGCATGGTGATACGGATTCGATGGCGAGTTCCAATCCTAAGATCAGAGCTTGATATTCAGCTGCATTGTTTGTGCATGGTTCCAGTAGCGAGAAAGCGTGTGGAATCATGTATTTGTCGGGGCTAACAAAGAGGATGCCAACTCCCGAGATCAGCTGTCTTTTTTCATTTGTCCTGGTTGCACCGTCAAAGTACATGTCCCAGGAGGCACTTTGTGAGAAAGTCTCCACATTGTAGACTGGTTCGTCTGGAAGATCATCTCTGAGTGGAGAATCTTTAGGCAATGGATGCTCTGCGAGGAAGTCCGACTAGAGCTTGCCCTTTGATTGCTTTTTGTGGTACATACCTAATATCAAATTGTGACAGAAGGATGGACCATTTTGCCAGTCGAGCATTGAGAGAACCTGCCTTTGTGACAAGGACCTTCAAGAGGTTGACCCTCGAGACCAGGTAGACTGTGTTGGAAAGCAAGTAGTGACTGCAGCTTTTGTACGGCGAACATCACTGCAAGACATTCTTTTTCGACTGGAGAGTAGCGATGCTCTGCACCTACTAGCATGCGGCTGAGGTAATATAGAGCAGCTTCTTTTCTTGATCATTTTCTTGCGCAAGCAGAGCTCCCAGAGAGTGATCAAGGGCTCTTGTGTACAAGATGAATGGTTTTCCAGTGGCAGGAGCAGCTAACACTGGGAGGTTTTGTCAGGTATGACTTGATGTCTTGGAAAGCAGCTTCACAGTTAGCATCCCAGACAAAGTTTACACCTTTTTTTCATCAATCGGGAGAATGGAAGGCATTTCCCCGAAAGATTGGAGATGAACCGTCTGATGTAGGCCAATCTCCCTTGAAGCCCTTCGAGTTCTCTCAAGGTTCTTGGAGAGGGCATTTCTAGAATGGCTTTGACTTTTATGGGGTCAAGCTCTATTCCAGCTTTCCGAACTAAGAATCCGAGGAACTTACCCGACGAGACGCCGAAGAAGCATTTCAATGGATTCATTCGCAGTTTGTGTTTGCGAAGCCGGAGGAAGACTTCTCGAAGGTTTTCGAGATGATCTTCTTTTCTTTTGCTTTTGACGGCGAGGTCATCAACGTAACATTCAACCGTCTTGTGCTGCATATCTTGGAATATTTTCATCATAGCCCTCTGATATGTGGCACCAGCATTCTTCAAACAAATGGCACGACAGTGTAGCAATACACGCCAAATGGGGTTCGAAAGGATGTATGTTTTTCATCCTCAGGATGCATCTTTATCTGATTGTAGCCAGAGAAACCATCCATGAATGTCATTCGCTCGAATCCACAGGTATTATCAATCATTACCTCTGGTTGGGGAGCGGAAATTCATCTTCATCATCTCTTTGTGGCTCAACATTGTTGATTCCCACTGGAGTAATGAGAGGTGCTGGGTCAGCAGCATTTTCTTGTACAGCTTCTTGGTCTTCTTCATCATCAGACCAGGATCCTTGTGGCTGTAGGGGGTTATACCTTACTGGCATAAGATGAGACTCAGGAACCCATTCTTCATCGGAGAGATATTCTCCTGTTTCAAGGGATCCTCCCACTCATCTGTGTAGTTGGATTCGAATCCATCATCGTGTGTCGCTGGACTCGTATCCATCAATGGAGAATCCAACTACCGAATTGCAAGAGTATGATGCCTCCTGCATGGCTTCTTTAAATTGAGGTGGCATGAAATCACTGAGAGTGAATTTCCTTACCCCCTTTGAAGTCTCTGGAAGGGATGTTTTTGTTACCTCCAGTGAAGCGGTAGAGGAAGCCTCTGCCTTTTCTTTGACCTCTAGTTTTGGCTGGGTCTTCTCTTGCCGTTTGAGCTTGAGGAGATGTTTCCTAGCCTGCCTTCGCTTCGAGCTGTAGGCTTTGTTTTCACGACCTCCCAATTTTCATCTTCCAGGAGATCGGGATGTACCCATATCGGTTGTCCGTCTGGTGTCGGGTAAGGAACCAGTTCTCGGACGCTTCGATTGAGTTTATCACCTTGAAGGAAGTAGTGATCTTCTTCTTCGGTGATTTGATGTTTGTCCACATGTCACCATGTTGACGGAGGCAGACCCATAGTTTTTGTCAAAGGTGATGACTCCGTTTTTCCACATCTCATTTATTTTCTCTCTCACAACGAAGCATTGATTGAGAGGATGCGAGATCATCTGGTGGTATGGACAGTACCGAGGATCGTTGGTTTTGCCAACATCACCCGGTCTTTTTGGTTCAGGCAAGGTGAGCTTGCCGTTTGCCACAAGAGCCCCGAAGATTTCATCAACATCTTCATCAAACGGGTATTTCTTCTCTACTCGTTCTTTGAAGGCATCAGAGAGTTCAGGTCTCTTACCAGCAGCTTTTTTTCAGCTTTCTTTGGTGGCTGAGGAGCTGGCTTGGTCTGCACATTGAGGACCTCTTTCTTCTTTGGTTTAGAGGTTGCAATGGCGGTTGGCTCTTTTCTTGATGATTTCTGACTGTTGAGGTCTTTAATCACCGTTTCAGCTTCCATGGAAGCTTCTAGGAGTTCTCCCAGGTTTTTTGATTTGTTGCCGATGATCATGGAGCGGATTCTGGCTCTCATGTTGTTTCGGCAGATGTCGACTAGCGACGCTTGTGGCAATACATCAGAGCATTTGTATGCCATTGCTTTCCACTTGTGAATGAAGTCATATGTTGATTCATTCTCCCCCTGTTTTAGGCTGCACAGCTGAGCCATAGTAGCGGGTGATCTTCACCTTTGAAGTGAGTGAGGAAGCGTGTCTCTAGCATGGCCCAGTTTTGGATTGAGTCCTCCGGCAGAGTGGAGTACCAATCGAAGGCCGTACCTTTTAGGGTACTTGCAAAGAGGCGGATCTTGAGTGCATCTTGATCCGCGATAGCTCCCGTCAGGATCTTGAAGTGGATGACGTGCTGTCTGGCTGATCCTTTCCCCGTATATGTTTGGAGAGTAGGATGCTTGAATTTGGTGGGGAACGGGACCGAGTCCATCCATAAGGGATATGGTGGCTTGATCCCATGCTCCTTTGAGTATATCCTCTTCTTTTGCTTTGGCGAGGATACCGTCTACGTCCTTTTTGGTAAGGGCGCGTGACTCATTTTCTTCTCTATTTACCTCGTCGTCTTGATGATTCGGAGGAGGTTCATTGTTCGCCTGATTTTGGAAGGCGAGGAGAAGGTTTTCCATCAGAGTTTCAATCCTCTGCTGGCCCTGTTCCAACTGCTGGATGCGGGTGATCGCATCTTCTGGAGGTGGATTGGGTGGTGGCTCAGAATTTGTAGCCAAGACATTCATCCTTCGTGATTCGAACGAAGAAACTGTCCTGGTGACTGAGCTGGGGCTCATTCTTTTCGAAGAAGAGCTTGAGGAAGGATCACTCTGCTGTCCTTTGCTTGAAGGAGCAGGGGATTCTTCTGAATGTCTTCTTGTCCTGGAGACGCTGCGGGTCATTGGACGTCGGACATGGATTTTGTTGCTGATTTTTGGCGCCTTCTGGTTTTTCCAACCATATGGACGGCAGCAACTTGGTTGGGTCTTTCTTTTTCGACCCATTTGGGAGAGACTTGAAGTGTAGGAGGCTGGGTCCTTTGCTTCTGTCTCTTTTGTCGGTACGACGCGGCGGCGTATACGACGAGCAATTTGAGCTTCGGTCAGCTCTGACTGGGCTCTGACGATGAAGGATGTGCTCCCTCGGGCAGCAGCCGAGCCTGTCTTCTCTGTAGCTGGGCAAGGACAGATGCGAACCCTGTCCTTCGCCTGTTGCAGCGAAGCTTTGAATTTGTGAAGTTCGGCCCCTGTAGAGATAAAGGGTCGAACTGCAGATTTGTAGGCCTTAGCAGGTGCTTGTGGAGGCCTTGTGATGCATGACTTGATTTTGGGCTTGTAGGAACAAGCCGGCTCATGCTGGGATGACTTGGAATTCAGGGTTGGAGATGGGTCTCTCCTCTTTCATGTAAGCAAGAGGATAGAACTGGTTCTCCTTGAGTGGGGCCAGGAATGCTGGCTTAGTGGATGTCTGGGACCTTCTTTGTTTTGGTGAAGGTCTTGGGGACCAAGTCTTGGGGTAGACCTGGTTGTTTGCAGGTTGAGGCTTCGTGGGGCTGCCACGGGCTTCAGGCCTTCTGGTGCTCGCCTTTGGTGTCACGGTAGTGACACGTTGAGAGGCGAGTTTCTGCTTCTTGGAGGGAGCACTTGTTCCTCAGGAAGTGGGAATGGTCCCAGCGTCCCGAAGACGATAGTCCGGGGAGTCGAGGTCGACCCGGAGTTCACAGAGTTGCCGAGGGAGTTGACGCTTCGGCAGCTGATGGGGCGCTTGTAGGTGCGCGTGGTTTGCTTCTGTTGAAGCATGAGTTGGTGCTTGCTTTCGTCGAAAGTAATGGTTAGTGAAGCTGCCATTGTTAGTTTTTTCGAAAATTTCTGAAACAAGACCACATCCATTAGTAATCACAAGAATATAATGATCATAAATGGGAAGTTCTATGGTTTCGTCTTTTCAAATTGCTCGAGGTAGATGACCCAAGCAATATGAGGAAGACAAAATGCCATAGAAGGTACAATTGTTCTGATCGCAGGTATGGTAAGCCCAGAATGGGCATCCCAGTAGAAGCAATTGTGAACTTAAATTCGACTTATCGAGAAGCAGAGCTTGCTCGAGGTAAGAAGAATATAAAGTTGGAGTTACAAATGTGCCGGTCGCAATACAGTAGACCCTGAAAGGGCGTACTAGTACCGCTAGACACAAATGTTTTGAGACCGCATCTATGAGATGAGATTCTCTGTTTTGAAAGGTCAAGATTGGATTCATCAAAGAGAGCGGATATTCCAATCTGAACACGGTCTCGGCGATTTCCGCGAGCGCCAGTGCTCAAAGAAATGAACCATGATTTCTCGGATCTGAATCTAAAAATGACGAGTTTTTTTTTTTTTGAAAAGCCAATATCGGGTTTATCAAAGAGAGCAAGAAGGCACTCCAATCTGAACACGGTCTCGGCGATTTCCGCGAGCGCCAGTGCCCAGAAAGGAGAACACCAAGATTTCTCCAATCTAAACCCAAAATGACGGAAGTTTTTTTTTTTGAAGATTTTTGAAGATTTTTTTTTTTTTTTAAAAATCTTTTTTTTTTTATTTTTTTTTTATTTTTTATTATTTTTTTTTTAAATTTTTTTTGAAAATTTTTTTTTTTATTTTTTATTTTAAAATTTTATTTTAAAAATTTTATTTTTGAAAAATTTATTTAAAAGACGAGAGAGTACACATAGGCCTCCTAACCCGGTCTTATGAAATCTTGATTGATAGAATTGCCCCCAGGTACGGGTAGGATTACTTAATGAACCCTTTTGGAGGACCTTGCCTAGAACAGTCAAGCTGTCTCCACACTCTGGACCAAGGCTTTTTTTGAATCAACCATGATCAAAGAACACAGTTGGTTTAACCTTAGTGGTCTATGTCTTTTTTTTTATATATTTTTATTTTATTTTTTATGAATTCATCGAAGAGAAACCATGGCCCAAAACCTTAGTCGAACAGGCTCAACATTTCTGCAAGCGCGATGAACGATAGGAACGGATCAAGGTTTCTCAATTTTGAATCCAAATTGAGAAATCTGAAATTTTTTTTTATATTATATTATATATATTTTTTTATTTTTAATGAACTCATCGAAGAGAAACCATGGCCCAAAACCTTAGTCGAACAGGCTCAACATTTCTGCAAGCGCGATGAACGATAGGAACGGATCAAGGTTTCTCAATTTTGAATCCAAATTGAGAAATCTGAATTTTTTTTTTTTATATATTATATATTTTTTTTTTTTTAATGAACTCATCGAAGAGAAACCATGGCCCAAAACCTTAGTCGAACAGGCTCAACATTTCTGCAAGCGCGATGAACGATAGGAACGGATCAAGGTTTCTCAATTTTGAATCCAAATTGAGAAATCTGAAATTTTTTTTATATATATATATATATTTTTTTTGATTTTTAATGAACTCATCGAAGAGAAACCATGGCCCAAAACCTTAGTCGAACAGGCTCAACATTTCTGCAAGCGCGATGAACGATAGGAACGGATCAAGGTTTCTCAATTTTGAATCCAAAATGAAAAAATCTGATTTTTTTTGTTTTTTTTTTTTTTTTTTTTTTTTTGAAAAGAGAAAGAGTGGAAATAAATTCAAAGAATTAGAAATTTCCAAACAAAAAATCTCATCTCATTTTTTTTTTGCGGAATTCAACATAGGCCACCAATTATAAAGTAGCCAAGGAATCGAGAAAAGAAATATAAGCATAGAGCAAAATATATGATATGCAAATATTTCATTTCTAGCATCGTGTTCTCAAATAAACGAGTCCCACCGGGTGATGCCAGCTTGATGGACCGCGCTCCTGCTCGGTTCCTACCGAGGTCGGCGGACGTGGGAGTCCGTTTGGTTCCGACCCTTTCGTAACCGGGGGCAAGGGGCGTGCATCAACATTTCTTTTTTTTTGTGGGTGTGCCAGATTTTCTATTTTACTTGGAATTGCAAGTGGTGATCCGGAGATCAACCTTCGCAAGTAAAAAGGAAATCAACTTCTTTCAAGTTTTCATTGCACATATATTTAAGAAAAGAGACATTTTCTTGATTTGCCGTGAAAGGCGATTTTTTTGGCATTTATAGCCGATTTTGGCGTTTATAGCCGATTTTTGGCGTTTATAGCCGTATTTTTGGCGTTTTATAAGCCGATTTACAATCCTTATCAATAATGAAAGACAAGAATTGTGATTTTTGTCTCTTTTGAAAAAATACAAACTACAATGAAAAGCAAGAAAAGGAGGATCTAACTTCTCAGGAGATTGTGGGGGACTCGTTTAGATTGACGGTCGCAAGCCATATGTGGGCTTCGCCATCATCCATTGCAGATGAGACAGAGGATGCTATTTGATTCGCTTGGCTTGGCTATAACCTCAGGTTTTTTAGAAGACAAAGACCAAAGGAAGGTTCCATGTCCAATAAAAAGCCGAGTAGACGGGCTGAAAAAGCCACATCTAAGCATTGGAGGCAGGAGGAGAAGGCAAGGACCTTGGGGGGGGGGTACCCCCCAAGGGACTTTTGTCACCTTGTTGCGGTGGCCGGTGTAGAACTTCCGCAGAGTTTTCTCTCTTTTTCTTTTCTCTGGATTTCTGACTGCTGTCTGATGTTTGTTGTGTGTTTTTCCGATCTGGATTCCTTTGGAGTGCTCCTCCTATTTATAGGCTCTTGGTAGCCATTTTAGGAGAGTTTATGGGCTTTTAATGTCATTAAGCCGCATAATGGGAGGAGTTACAAAATTGAATTGTTTTATTTT
Organism: Litsea cubeba; assembly: GCA_012931725.1. Taxonomy (NCBI): domain Eukaryota; kingdom Viridiplantae; phylum Streptophyta; class Magnoliopsida; order Laurales; family Lauraceae; genus Litsea; species Litsea cubeba. The sequence goes on from CM022946.1 coordinate 39,092,839, forward strand.
GTAACTCCTTTTTCTTGGCTTCTGATTGGCCGGAGGAGATTGAGGGCATTAATCGCCTTTAATCGCCATGATGGGAGGAGTTTCATGGGGTTAAATGCCATGAATCTCTTGACTTGTAACTCCCAAATGCTTGCTCTGATTGGGCCGTCCAAAGAAATGGATTAATGACTGTAATAAAGCTAGTCAATTAATCGCATTAAGTGGTCGCCGAGCAGCTGAAGAGTCGCGGGCCGTGCCACGTCTTTTGGAATTCTTCTGTCGATGATCATCGTAGGATCTTCATGTAGATCGACATCAGATGACCATGTAATTTCAGGTGTTTGTTGCCAACAGCGGGTCGGTGCCATCTGTCTGTCGATTTCTCGATCGGTCGGGTTGGAAAGCACACTTTTTTGGTTGACCGGGTGGCGATCAATACTGTCTTCGATACTCTTGATGATTTACCCGTGTTTGGACGGATATCAGAGGACTTGGTTGTCTCAAAAGCATGAATTTTGGAAATACCTAGAGGCTGGGCTCCTCGAATCGCGAAAAAAACGGCGAAAACCGGGTTTCCGGGGCTTCCCGGCGACCCCGGGGTCCATGGTCGCCGGCGACCCTGGCCCAGGGTCGCCAGGGGTCTGCGACCCTGGGGGGTTTTCCCCCTTTCGTGTCCCGTTTTGCGTCCGTTTTTGCTTTTTTTCTGATTCTTTTTTCTTCTGTACTTTTCCTTGACATTTTGACCATTTATTGCCTGATTTTATTTGTAGGAAACCTGATGAGAATCCTTGCATTTTATTTTGCAAAGTTTCCAATTTCCTAAGAAAGCCGAAGACTTTGTCGCGCAGAGCTGCCGATTTTCCGTCAGAAGCTTGAAACTGGGTCAAACTATGTCGGAATTACCTGAAATTTGGTGTGTGAAGCCTCTGAGCAATAAATAAGACCAACCATAGGCTTTTGTTTGAGTTTTGAAGCCGTTTGGGGGTCCTATCACCTTTTAGACCTTTGCCTTTTGTCGCGATGAAGATGTCGCGGTTTGATGTGCTGGTCAACCGATGTCCGATTGACTTGAATTTGACAGGGAACCTATTGGAGTCATTTATAAGATGCTCCATAGGCTCTGTCTTGGAAAACATGGTCCCAAGAGAGCTTTTACCCCGAGAGGCTTGATTTGGCTGTCGGAGAAGCGAAGTTAGGCCAAATGATCTTGAAATGGCTTGAAACTTCTTGTGTACTCCTCTTTTGGCTGTCTGGATGAATCTTGCAGTTTTTGTTTGATTCTGACAAGATTTGATTTTTGGAAGCAGCATTGCCTATTTATGGCAGGTTGCGACTTCATGTAGCTCTTTGGATCTTGAAAGGCAAAGTGACATTTTTGGTGTCAACAGAGGGCCCTTGCCTAGAACAGTCAGCTGTCTCCACACTCTGGAAGGCTTTTCTTTGAATCAACCATGATCAAAGAACACAGTTGGTTTAACCTTAGTGGTCTATGTCTTTTTTTTTTATATATTTTTTTATTTTTTATTTTTTATTTTTTATTTTTATGAATTCATTGAAGAGAAACAATGGCCCATCCCCTGATCCGAACACCGGGTCTCGGCGATTTCCGCGAGCGCCAGTGCCCAGAAGGGAAAGGCTCAAAGTTTCTCAATTTTGAATCCAAAAATGAAAAATCTGATTTTTTTTTACTTTTTTTTTTATTTTCTTTTTAGATTTTTAATGAACTCATCGAAGAGAAACAATGGCCCAGCACCTGATCCGAACACGGTCTCGGCGATTTCCGCGCGCGCCAGTGCCCAGAGGGAAAGGATCAAAGTTTCTCAATTTTGAATCCAAAATGAAAAATCTGATTTTTTTTTACTTTTTTTTTTATTTTCTTTTTAGATTTTTAATGAACTCATCGAAGAGAAACAATGGCCCAACCCCTGATCCGAACACGGTCTCGGCGATTTCCTGCGAGCGCCAGTGCCCAGAAGGGAAAGGATCAAAGTTTCTCAATTTTGAATCCAAAAATGAAAATATGATTTTTTTACTTTTTTTTATTTTTTCTTTTTAGATTTTTAATGAACTCATCGAAGAGAAACAATGGCCCAACCCCTGATCCGAACACGGTCTCGGCGATTTCCGCGAGCGCCAGTGCCCAGAAGGGAAAGGATCAAAGTTTCTCAATTTGAATCCAAAATGAAAAATCTGATTTTTTTTTTGTTTTTTTTTTTGAAAAGAGAAAGAGTGGAAATAAATTCAAAGAATTAGAAATTTCCAAACAAAAAATCTCATCTCATTTTTTTTTTATGCGGAATTCAACATAGGCCACCAATTATAAAGTAGCCAAGGAATCGAGAAAAGAAATATAAGCATAGAGCAAAATATATGATATGCAAATATTCATTTCTAGCATCGTGTTCTCAAATAAACGAGTCCCACCGGGTGATGCCTGCTTGATGGACCGCGCTCCCGGAATGCCCGGGGTTCCTACGAGGTCGGCGGACGTGGGAGTCCGTTTGGTTCCGACCCTTTCGTAACCGGGGGCAAAAGGGGGGCGTGCATCAACATTTCTTTTTTTGTGTGGGTGTGCCAGATTTTCTATTTTTACTTGGAATTGCAAGTGGTGATCCGGAGATCAACCTTCGCAAGTAAAAGGAAATCAACTTCTTTCAAGTTTTCCATTGCACAAATATTTAAGAAAAGAGACATTTTCTTGATTTGCCGTGAAAGGCGATTTTTTTTTGGCATTTATAGCCGATTTTGGCGTTTATAGCCGATTTTTGGCGTTTATAGCCGATTTTTGGCATTTATAGCCGATTTACAATTCTTATCAATAATGAAAGACAAGAGTTGTGATTTTTGTCTTTTTAAAAAAATACAAACTACAATGAAAAGCAAGAAGGAGGATCTAACTTCTCAGGAGATTGTGGAGGACTCGTTTAGATTGACGGTCGCAAGCCATATGTGGGCTTCGCCATCATCCATGCAGATGAGAACAGAGGATGCTATTGATTCGCTTGGCTTGGCTATAACCTCGGGTTTTTAGAGGACAAAGACCAAAGGAAGGTCCTATGTCCAATAAAAAACCGAGTAGGGCTGAAAAGCCATATCTAAGCCATTGGGGCAGGAGGAGAAGGCAAGGACCTTGGGGGGGGTACCCCCCAAGGGACTTTTGTCACCTTGTTGCGGCGCCGGTTGATGGGACCGCGCTCCTGCTTGGTTCTACCGAGTGTCGGCGGACGTGGGAATCCGTCGCGGTCCGACCCTTCCATAACGGGGGGCAGGGGCGTGCATCAACATTTCTTTTTTTTGTGGGTGTGCCAGATTTCTATTTTTACTTGGAATTGCAAGTGGTGATCCGGAGATCAACCTTCGCAAGTAAAAAGGAAATCAACTTCTTTCAAGTTTTCCATTGCACATATATTTAAGAAAGTGACATTTTTCTTGGTTTGCCGTGAAAGGCGATTTTTTTTTGGCATTTATAGCCAATTTTGGCGTTTATAGCCGATTTTTGGCGTTATAGCCGATTTGGCGTTATAGCCGATTTACAATTCTTATCAATAATGAAAGACAAGAGTTGTGATTTTTGTCTCTTTTGAAAAATACAAACTACAATGAAAAGCAAGAAAAGGAGGATCTAACTTCTCAGGAGATTGTGGGGGACTCGTTTAGATTGACGGTCGCAAGCATATGTGGGCTTCGCCATCATCCATGCAGATGAGAACAGAGATGCTATTTGATTCGCTTGGCTTGGCTAACCTCGGGTTTTTAGAAGACAAAGACCAAAGGAAGGTCCTATGTCCAATAAAAAACCGAGTAGATGGGCTGAAAAAGCCATATCTAAGCCATTGGAGGCAGGAGGAGAAGGCAAGGACTTTGGGGGGGGGTACCCCCCAAGGGACTTTTGTCACCTTGTTGTGGGCCGGTGTAGAATTTCCGCCGAGTTTTCTCTCTTTTTCCTTTCTCTGGATTTCTGTGCTTCTCTTCTCTGTTGTGTCTGTCTCTTTTTCCGATCTGGATTCCTTTGGAGTGCTCTCCTATTTATAGGCTTGGTAGCCATTTAGGAGAGTTTATGGGCTTTTAATGTCATTAAGCCACTAATGGGAGGAGTTACAAAAATTGAATTGTTATTTGTAACTCCTTTTTTCTTGGCTTCTGATTGGCNAAAAACTTGGATTTAAAAAAAAAACCCGGCTATCAATGCCACCAAAACAAAACAGGCTATAATGCCACCAAAAACCAGCTATAAATGCCACAAAACAAACCGGCTATCAATGCCACCAAAATTGGCTATAGATGCCACACACAAAAAAAACAAAAAAAAAAAAAACTCGGCTATCAATGCCACAAGAAAAGCTGGCTCTCATGCCAAAATTGGCTTCCATGCCACAAACAAAAACCTGGCTTTCATGCCAAACAATCACTTGACAAAAGATTTTCACAAATGAACCTTTTGATCAAATCCCATTAGCAATTACTTTTATCACAAAAAGATTCAAGTGAGCGTAGGGATAAAAAAAAAACATCCCATTTAGCAATTACTTTTATCACAAAAAGATTCAAGTGAGCGTAGGGATAACAAAAAAAAGAAGAGCATCCCATTAGCAATTACTTTTTCACAAAAAGATTCAAGTGAGCGTAGGGATAACAAACAAAAAAAAAAGAAAAGAGTACCAAAAATACATGTGGTACCAAAAAAAAAAGAGAGAAAGTGTTCACAAGCACTACAAAAAAATAAGTACCAAAAAAATACAAATGGTACCAAAAAAAAAAAGAAAAGAAAGAAGGATGATATACAGGAGCTCAGTCAAAAATGGTCTCCAGCCAAGAGTTCAGCTCCCCAAGCAAACTTTTAGCCTCATCCGTCAAGGATTCCAAGGCACGCTTCTTCAGGAACCTGCCATCAGATGCTGAAGTGGGTTGTACCCCTTCTTTCACACCAGGAAGCTTACCTCGAGCAGTTTGCCATTGTTCCTCCTCATCAGACTTCCTTTTGAGAACCCGTTCGGCATCTGCAACCTGGTGAATCAGAGCACTCTCCCTGTCGCGAGCCTCTATTATGGCAGTCCACTTGGCAGCGACTTGTGCCTGCAAATGCTCAAGACGTTTCCTGGCCTCATCGACCTCCCTGTCAAGGATGTTAAGGTCATGTGTCAGCCTGATGATGGCTAGCTCTTCTAAGTTCCTCTGTCGGACTGCCTGCTTCTTGTTTCTGTAGCCTCATTCAGGTCAGACTTAGCCTTATCAGCAGGGTCCAGGAACATCTCCTTGAAGAACTGGTCATCAGCCAAACTCACAGTCTCAAACCACTTGTCACCCAGTGCAATGATCCTATCAACGATCGCCCTGGCACCTGTGACATCTGTACCAGCTTCTTCAGCATCACTGAGAATCTCCTGCACATGCTGGATCATGCCAAATCCGGCTTCCAAGTGCCCAGAAAAGAGAGTCTCAATCCAAGAGCTCACAACTCGCACCACCACCTTCTTCGCAAAAAGAAGAGATGGCCCAGCTGAAGATTCGCCCACTCCGTTGGTCGGCTGCTCATGTCATCATCTGTTGAAAGAGTAACAAAAGAACTCTTTCCAGTTGAAGCTGCTCCTGCTCTCGGAAGGAATCTCAGCGCGAGGAATCTCCTCAATATTGTCAGAGTTGGTCCCAGGAATCTCTACCTCTGGATCAACCTCTGGCATCTCTTGCTCTGGAAGCGACGGATCCTCCTCTGCCACTTCAAAACCTGCAAAGGAAACACAAAAAGGTATGAATATGACCCTGTTTGAAAATCATTATCAGAGTTATAACTACAAATACCTTCTTCGACGACTGGTGGAACACTTTCCTCCTCCATGAACTCATCGGAAGCATCATCAACATTTGCGTCCATCGATGGTTCAAAGTCATCAGAACCTGTGGCAAGTCAGCTGACAAAAAAAAAATGTGTTAGCAAACCGAGTCACAAAAGAAAAAAAAAAAAGAGCAAAAGAAGTCGTACCAATTGGAGATTCTGGATTTACTCCAGAGTCCCTCGGTTCTTCTTCAGGTGCCTCAACAGGATCCATCACCACCTCATCGGTTGGGACCTCAGGCATCACCAAGTCTTCCTCTGCTAAAAAAAAAGAAGAAGAAAAGCAGAAAGAAACAAGAAGCAAATCATAACATGGAAAAAAATCCCATGAAAGAGAAAAAGGAAGAATCATACCTTCACCACGGTCTCTTCTTCTCGGCTTCTCTTCTCTGGAGGCTCGTCAGCATCCACTGGCACATCCTCATTGATAGTAGGAGGAACTTCCAAGTCAGGAGAATCCTCATGCTGCCCCTTGCTGTGATGATGACTCCTCCTCCTCTTACCTCTGCGGGCTCGCTTCTTAGAGGAACCTGCCCCACTGTCAGAGTCAGGTTTGCCACTCGACTCATCACTGGATGGTCCGCTCTTGCCAGTAGACTCCACGGAAGCTTGCCTCTGTGCCGCTTGCATCCAACCGCCAAGTTCGGCTTCCTCCTGTTCTAGCTGCTCCAAAGCCTCGTCAGGTATTTCTCGAACAGCTTCAGAACCGATGACGCCCTGGTCACCGAGAAAGCCTATCTTGTGCTTCTCTCCAGAAAGGAAGGCCCAAACTTCCTCTCGCCGGATGCCATCCGACTTTCCAAGGCCCTTTCCAGATGCCAGCTTCACATCAAGCTCCTTCCTGGAAAGTCCCCGATATGCCGAGAAGCTCTCCGCGAACCACTTCGCAAAGCCGGTAGTCCGGGAAGTCAGCAACACAGGATAAGAAATCACTGATTCACCCCCCTGCTCAGTGATCGCGATATCCAACATAGAAAGCCCATGCATTTCTCCCGTCCTGTAAGCCTCCAAAGCGCTTCACCATGCTTGAAGGCGCTCCAACAATGCCTTGAGAAAAGCCCAGCTGCAAAGCAAAGCGAGAGGGTACATACGGCTGGATGTCAACGAAAAGATGTCTACGGTACACCATCGTGCCGACACGTATGCTGAAAAGTCACTCTCTCTCTGCATTCGTCAAGGAATAATGCTTTCCCGACCCCGCCCTGGCAGAGTCTCGGGAGGCACCAAAATCAAAAGCCTTCTTCCACACCTCCGGAGAAAGCTTCACTGAAGATGCCCCATCTCGACGTCCCTGAACCGTCGGATCCTCATGCGGGCAAACAAAAGTGATTCGGACACGGCTTTGCCCTTAGCCAGTCGAATCATCAGAGGATCATCATCCTGTGCGGCACCCAGCCGGTGGAAGCCAGGACAGTGGTATACATACCACGAATAAAAGATGTGGGCTGAAAATACCCTATTCATGGGAAGCCCAAGCCGAACCAAAAAAGCAGCAGCCTGCAGTTCGGTACACAGGTAGGAGTAAAGAGCTGGCACCAAAGCAAGCTGCTCTCCAAACGCCATTTGACAAGCAGAAAAAATACAATGCGGCCTGATGTGCGTTCCATCTCCTCCAGCAAAAACAGCCTCACCAAGCCAATAAGTGAGGTAAACAGCGAGATCTCTCCGCAGTGCAATGTCAGGACATATGGCGTTTGTACTTGCACAGAAATCTCTCAACTCTTCTTGCATGGCCAAGATCTTCTTGGAACTTGGATCCTGAGCTCTGGCTTCTTGGGTCACGCTATCAGAAGACTCCCTGCTATCAGAAAAATTGGGGAATGAAGAGCTAAAACTCTTCCAACTGCTGGATCTAACTTTCAAACCCTCCTTCTCCTTCAAAAAATCATAGAAGGCGACGAGCTGAAAGTACAGAAGCCTGAACTCCTTAGACTGCCCCTCAAGGACGCTGTCAATCGGCATAAACTCCTCATAGAGTTTCCCGAGGATGGGCAATCCAGTAATGGCGCTCAGCTCCTTCAAAGAAAAACCAATCTCACCATTCGTCACAACGAAGGTATTGGTTTGCGGGAGGAATGATTCCAGCATAGCCATGAAGGCCTCGTCGGAAAAGATCACGGTCTCCCTAAAGGCAGGGACTGCATCAAAAATCCCGGCTTCCTTCAAAACGGCGCCACCAATCAGCAGGACGCGATCAGTCCACGACTTCCACTCGGAGTCAGCATTGAAACGACCTCGAAGTCGAAAAGGCTTGATCCAATTGCTGCCATCACCACTGAAAATACCAAGGCCCACCGGTCTCAAATCGACCGACAGATAATCAGAGCCCTAGTAGCCGCTGGATGGCATCAACAGGTCCATGTCAACAGGCGACCTCTCCGTATATCCAGGAGAACCGCCAACAAAAACCCCGGTCTTGATTACATTTGTCCTTCTCACCCAACTTGGAGGATCTTCCCTCTTAGGGCACGTGGGGGCAAGGCTCAGAATCGAGACGGTGCGATCAAACATCGACCGGGTAGCAACAGTCTTCTTCTCACCATCTGCTGTGAAGGAAAACTGAAAACATCTCCTCTGGTATGTAATGTCATCAGGCACTGCATCACCAAAGAAGAAGGTAGGCTTGGGCAAAATGCTCTGATCTTCCATCACCCATGGACGACTGCTTACCATGATCTTATAGAATTCCTCTCCCTTGAGAGTGATCAGTCGCTGCCTCATCTCATCTCTATTGAGGGAGTCGCACTCTTCCAGATTTCTCTCAACATACTGGACCTTCTCAAAAGCCTGCTGAACGGCCGGATTAGAAGATCTAGAAGATCGACGAGGTACGCTTGTAGCAGGCTCTTTACCCTTGTTCGTTCTAGAGGAACCACCTGCAAAGGATGGGAAAGAAAAATATCAAACATCAAAATAACAGAATCTCGCTAAAAAAAATCTGGCGAAATTTTGACATGATGACGGGGCAATTCCGAAGAAAATGAACTATCCCGAAAGAAATAGAAAGCTTGAAGATGGGCTCAACATCGCTGCGAGCTCCGAAACTCCAAACTTTCGAAACCTCAAAGTCTCCGCAAATCAGGAAGGGCTCAACATCGCTGCGAGCTCCAAATTCCCAAAATTGCGAAAACTTACAGGTATGCGGTCACATCATGCTACAAATTTAATTTACAATTGAATGCATGCATGAACATCTAGGTTTGCCAAAAAAAAAAGGGGCATTATCTATCGATAGATCGAGACAAAAAAAAAGAAAAGAAACTTTCTCAAAAAAAAGAGGGGAAAGAAAACAAAAAAAAAAAGAAAAGAAAAGAAGAAAAAAAAGGGGCTGGCCCACAGGCCGTGGCCACTGGCCACGTGGCCGTACGGATCTTCCGTACGGCCCACAAACAAAAAAAAAAAAAAAAAAAAAACATGAAAAAAAAAAGAAAAGAAAAGAAAAAAACTTGTGAAAAAAAAAGGAAAACACGTGAAAAAAAAAAAAAAAAGAAGAAGAAACAACCAAAAAAAGAAAAAAGAAAGAACTTTATTTTTCCTACAATGGAGTTTTCTTGAAAAGGGAACTTACTTGAAGCCATTGATGGAGAAGAAGAAGAAAAGTCTTGAAGATCTTGAAGAAGAACTTTGGTCTTGAAGCCCTCTTGAGATTATTGCAAAAAAAGTAATAAGAGCAAGAGATCCAACCTCCTCCTTGCTTTTATAGAAGAGAGCAAACCAAAGAGGAAAGAAGAAAGAGGTAAGTGTTACTAATTAGTAACCTTACCAAAAGAAAGAGATTAGAAAGATTCTTTCCCAAAAGAAAGATATCTTGAGGGATTCTCTCCCAAAAAAGAAATCAATGAGAGTTTTCTCTCAAAAAGAGATCGATGAAGGATTCTTTCCCAAAAGAAAGATATCTTGAGATATCCTATCCCAAAATAAAGGGAATATGAGAGATTCTCTCCAAGTAAAGATATTCTTAGATATTCTCTATCCAAATGAGATATTTTTGGATATTCTTTACAAAAATGACACCATATGAGATCTAAGCCATTTCAAAAGCTTAAGGTCCCATGGGTTAGCCCATATGAGCCAGGTTGACCACCTAGGCACACAAAAAAAAAAAATTGGGCTTTTAGTCAAAGAGAAATCCCTCTTACCAAGAGCTTACAAAAATGGTTCCATGCCTCTTTCGAGTTGATTGGACCATACCAAAGAAAATTCCAAGCCCCATGAGCTTCCAAAAATCAAACCATCCAGCCTCATCTACCAAATTGAGCCAAAATCTTGAAATTGACATTCCGCAAAAAACCAAAAACCAAAACCTGATCCCCTAACTTGCCACATACAGCCTGTTAGGTCACAAGATCAAAACCAAAAACCAAAACCTGATCCCCTAACTTGCCACATACAGCCTGTTAGGTCACAAGATCAAAACCAAAATTGATCCCCCAATATTCCACATACAGCTTGTTGGTCACACGATCAAAACCAAACCCGACCCCCTAACCTGCCACATATAGCCTGTTAGGTCACAAGGTCAAAACCCAAATCCACATCCCTGATGTCATCTTCAAAACTTTGCCTCGAGATGGTACATGATCCTTTTCACTACCATAAAATCCCCTGGAAGCTCAAAAGGCTACAAATACCAAAAAGAAAGACTGCTCAAAGACTCTTGGTCAAGTCACAGGCTCTCCTTCAAAATCTCTTCGAGGAACATCGACTATAAAAGTTAAGCAACTCGTCGCTGTACCTCGAGGGGGCATTTGTTGACACCAAAAATGTCACTTTGCCTCTTCAAGATCCAAAGAGCTACATGAAGTCGCAACCTGCCATAAATAGGCAATGCTACTTCCAAAAATCAAATCTTGTCAGAATCAAACAAAACTACAAGATCCTTCAAGACAGCCAAAAGAGGAGTACACAAGAAGTTTCGGGCCATTTCAAAATCATTTGGCCTAACTTCGCTTCTCCAACAGCTGAAAAGGAGCTCTCGGCGAGCAAAAGCACTCAGAGAACCAGATTTCAGACAGAGCCGATGGATCATCTTAAAATGACCCAATAGGTTCCTGTCAAATTTCAAGTCAATCGGACATCGGTTGACCGCACATCAAACCGCGACATCTTCATCGCGACAAAGCAAGTCTACATGGTGATAGACCCCAAACGGCTTCAAAACTCAAACAAAAGCCTATGGTTGGTCTTATTTATTGCTCAGAGAGGCTTCAGCACCAAATTTCAGGTCATTCCGACATCGTTTGCCCAGTTTCAGCTTCTGACGGAAAATCGGCAGCTCTGCGCGACAAAGTCTTCGGCTTTCTCAGGAAATTGGAAACTTTGAAAATAAAATGCAAGGATCTCATCAGGTTTACTACAAAGAAATCAGGCCAATAAATTGTCAAAATGTCAAGGAAAGTACAGGAAGAAAAAGAATCGAAAAACAGCAAAAACAGCACAAACGGGACACAAAGGGGGAAAACCCCCCCAGGTCGCAGACCCCTGCGACCCTGGGCCAGGGTCGCCGGCGACCTTGGACCCCGGGTCGCCGGGAAGGCCCCGCGTGAAACCCCGGTTTTCGCCGTTTTTTTCGCGATTCGAGGAGCCCAGCCTCTGGTACTTTCCAAAATTCATGCTTTTGAGACAACCAAGTCCTCTGACATCCGTCCAAAACACGGGTAAATCATCAAGAGCATCGAAACAGTATTGATCGCCACCCGTCAACCAAAAAAAGTGTGCTTTCCACCCGACCGATCGAGAAATCGACAGGACAGATGGCACCGACCCGCTATTGGCAACAAACACCTGAAATTACATGGTCATCTGATGTCGATCTACATGAAGATCCATCAATGATCATCAACAGAAGAATCCCAAAAGACGTGGCACGGCCCGCGACTCTTCAGCTGCTCGGCGACCACTTAATGCGATTAATTGACTAGCTTTATTACAGTCATTAATCCATTTCTTTGGACGGCCCAATCAGAAGCAAGCATCCGGGAGTTACAAGTCAAGAGATTCATGGCATTTAACCCATGAAACTCCTCCCATCATGGCGATTAAAGGCGATTAAATGCCCTCAATCTCCTCCGGCCAATCAGAAGCCAAGAAAAAGGAGTTACAAAATAAACAATTCAATTTTGTAACTCCTCCCATTATGCGGCTTAATGACAATAAAAGCCCATAAACCCACCTAAAAGGCTACCTAAAAGCCTATAAATAGGAGAGCTCTCTAAGAAGAAAAATCATCAGAAAACAGACAGAAAGACACAGACACACAACATCAACAGACAGCAGACAGAAATTCAGAGAAAGGAAAAAGAGAGAAAACTCTGCGGAAATTCTACACCGACCACCGCAACAAGGTGACAAAAGTCCCTTGGGGGGGTACCCCCCCCCCCAAGGTCCTTGCCTTCTCCTCCTGCCTCCAATGGCTTAGATATGGTTTTTCAGCCCGTCTACTCGGCTTTTTATTGGACATAGGACTTTCCTTTGGTCTTTGTCCTCTAAAAACCTGAGGTTATAGCCAAGCCAAGCGAATCAATAGCATCCTCTGTTCTCATCTGCATGGATGATGGCGAAGCCCACATATGGCTTGCGACCGTCAATCTAAACGAGTCCTCCACAATCTCCTGAGAAGTTAGATCCTCCTTTTCTTGCTTTTCATTGTAGTTTGTATTTTTTTAAAAGAGACAAAAATCACAATTCTTGTCTTTCATTGTTGATAAGGATTGTAAATCGGCTATAAACGCCAAAATCGGCTATAAATGCCAAAAAAATCGCCTTTCATGGCAAATCAAGAAAATGTCTCTTTTCTTAAATATATGTGCAATGGAAAACTTGAAAGAAGTTGATTTCCTTTTTTTACTTGCGAAGGTTGATCCCCGGATCACCACTTGTAATTCCAAGTAAAATAGAAAATCTGGCACACCCACAAAAAAAAGAAATGTTGATGCACGCCCTTGCCCCCCGGTTACGAAAGGGTCGGACCCGACGGACTCCCACGTCCGCCGACCTCGGTAGAACCAAGCAGGAGCGCGGTCCATCAACCACTTCGCAAAGCCGGCAGTCCGGGAAGTCAGCAACACAGGATAAGAAATCATGGCTGTAGTGTCTTCAGCACTATAGAATGTTGGAATTTGAGATGACTTGAGTAGTCTTTGAAGAATTGAAGGAATTAATATCTCAAAGTATTGCTTTGAGTTGGAGTTCTTATCAACACATTGTCACAAACGTGATGTTAAAAGGCTGGTGTTGATTGAGCTGAAAAGAAGAATCAGAGTTCAAACAGTCAGGAATTCAGAAATTCCTGAAGCAGAGTCTTCGGTCGACCGAGCACCCCATGCGGTCGACCGAGCAAAGAGAAACCTGCAGAAACAGAATCAAGCACCTCTCAGTTATTTTCGTGACACAGTGTGTCTTCGGTCGACCGGGACCCCAGGATGTCGACCGAGCTCGATAATTGACTGATTCCAGACAGTGTATGATGTCGACCGAGCAAGCAAGGATGTCGACCGAGCACGGGATCAGAGTTACGCAGAAACAGAAGTCTTGCACGAAAATTCAGCACTCTTATCTAATTTGTTTGGGACTCTTTCTAAACGAATTGTAGCCTGTTTTGAATACAATTAAGGGTTAATAAAGCCTATATAAAGGCATGTATGGGTCGTTCATAAAGACACCACCAGAGAGAGTTTTGGAGAGAAGAAGGTGCTGTTGCTGTGTTGCTGTGTTGCTGTTGTGGTGCTGATGTGGTGACGTTTTCTACAGCAATTGTGGACGAGATTATGCTCCTGAAGATGGTGATTCGTCCATGAGTTAAGTGTCTCTCTTTATGCTTTAGATTTCAATTTGTAAGGGATTGAGAGAGAGAGAATTGTAGAGGGGAAGGGCTGTAGACAGAGTTAATCTTCTATTCTGTTTTTAACATCAAGTTGGTGCTTGGTGTTTGGGGTTTGGTGATCCTATCTGTGGGTGCAGATAAATTGTAAGGGGAGTCGGTGCTTCCTAGATAGTTGGTGCTATCTGAAAACTAAGGGAGTCGGTGCTTCCTAGATAGTTGGTGCTATCTGAAACTAAGGGTTGGTGCTCTTTGTCGTTGGTGCGACTAAATATATTCAGACCTGTACCGGATCGGTGTTCGGACGGTTTTGATCCGTGGACGTAGCCTTTTGGTGAACCACGTTAAATCTGGTGTCATTGTGTGGTTTGACTTGTTTTGTTGTTGAATTGGACCTGTTTTTAGAAATCACTGATTCACCCCCCCCCCCTCTCAGTGATCGCGATATCCAACAATTGGTATCAGAGCGAGGCTCCCTTGATCAGTTTAATACGCTAAGGGTGATCTCTTGTCAAATCACATGGCAGTCAATACAGGGAATATGAAAGCACCTCTGTTTGATGGTTCTAATTACTCTTTTTGGAAGATTAGGATGCAAGCCTTCATCAAATCTCTTGGCTATGATGTTTGGGAGGCTGTCAGAGTCGGTTACAATGCTGCCACCGTACCCAATGATACTGCATCGAAGAAGTTGGCAGACAACGACTCCAAGGCGCAGAATGCACTCTTTAGTGGCCTTGTGGACAGCGAGCTTGTCAAAGTAATTGCATGCAAAACAGCCAAGGAAATTTGGGACAAGTTGCAAAGCATACATGAAGGTGATGAGAAGATTAAAGAAGCCAAATTGCAAACTCATCGCTCTCAATTCGAGTCTCTTCGCATGGAGGAAAGCGAGAATGTTGACTCGTATATGCAACGAGTGAATGAAGTCACGAATGACATTCGTGGACTAGGGGAGGAGATTAAAGAGCCGGTCATCGTCAAAAAGGTTCTAAGATCTCTTCTTCCCCGGTTTGATTCAAAAGTCTCAGCCATCGAAGAAGCCAAAGATCTGAATGCATTTTCCATGGATGAATTACATGGTTCTCTAACTGCCTATGAGATGCGCATAGGAAAGACGTCTTCATCTGATAAAGAAGCGGCCTTCAAAGTTCATAAAAAGGCAAAAGAGACTGCTGATCATGATGTTGATTCTGATATGATGAGCTTGAGGCTCAATTTGTTAGAAAATTGAAGAAAGGAAGCAATGGCAAGTACAAAGGGAAGCTACCCTTTAAATGCTTCAATTGTGGAGGTGTTGGTCACTTTGCTGTGAAGTGTCCGCTAAAAGAAGACAATGATAATGACTCTTATGCTGAAAAGAGTAAAGGAAAGAGAAATTTCAGAAAAAGGGCAAAGCTAAAAACTTTCTATGTCAACAAGATGACAGCACGTCTGAAACTTCAGACGATGATGAATCAACCGAAGCTCTCTTCATGGTCACTGTTGAAGAAGAAGAAAGCTAGATCCGGAAGAGGAAGAGGAGGCTGAAGTCAATCTTGAAGAGGAACTCATAGCCGCACTTGAGGAGCTTAGCATGGAACGCAAAACAAGTAAGAAAAATCTGAAACTTCTCCATGAATCTGAAAGTTCTATTATTGCTTTGAAAACTCAAGTAGAAGAATATAAAAGAATGGTAGAAGTCCTTGAAAACCAAATAAGTATCAAAAAGGAAGAGGCTATGAAACTTGAAACTGAGATCGCTAGAGCAAAGGCTGAAAATTTGGAAAATAGCAAAAAACTCAAAGCGCTCCAAGCGATTGAAGGGACTATGAAACTCATGAACTACTGAAAGTTCAAAGACCTGCCCACTTCAGATTTGGTCTAGGATTTGAGAAAGGTGAATCCTCTAAGATTGCACCTCCTGAAAAGAAAGAGTTTGTGAAGCAAGTCACTGCACCTTCTAACTCTATGAAGCCCACTCAACCTAGAAAGGAGTCCATTCCTGTTAGAAAGGTAATGAAGACTAACCAGCCACAAAGAAGATACAAATTCTATGGTTATTGCTTTCATTGTAATATGTTTGGACATAAAAGAGCTGTAGATTCTATGTAAGAAACAGCCCACTTGTGACTAGGAACCCTTTTTCAATCCTAAGTAGCCACAAAATTGAGTGCCATAAGTGCTATAATTATGGACACTTGGCTAGGGATTGTAGGTTGCATATTGCTAACAAATTTCAGGTTGAAAAGAAACCCAAGTTAGTCAAGGCTTGGAGAGCAAAGCAAAGTGCAGAAAGTCCCAAAGAATCTCTCATTGTGCAAATGGCATTCAATGCACAAAAGAAGGCAGCACCATGGGTCCTTGATAGTGGTTGTTCAAGCCATATGACTGGTGATAAAGAGAAATTCATCAAATTACAGCACTATGAAGGCGGTTCAGTGAAGTTTGGCAACAATGATGGTGCCAAAATCTGCGGAAAAGGTGTTATTCAGCTTATGGCAAACAAGATCAGATCTGAAGAAGTCTTATATGTGTCTGGATTGAGACACAACCTGCTTAGTGTGAGCCAGATCTGTGACAAGGGTCACGAAGTTATCTTCACAAAGAATGGGTTTGCCATCAAGAAGAGTAGCAACGGCAAAACAGTGGCAACTGGATCAAGAACTGCTGGAAATCTCTATACATTGTCAGATGGAGCTGAAAAGACCTGCTTGATGAGTCGGACAGAGGAAAGTTGGTTGTGGCACAAACGCCTTGGGCATCTAAGCTTTGATAACATGTCAAAGATTTGCAATTCAAAGGCTGTAAGAGGCATGTCTAAGTTGAAAAGCCTTCCAATCCCATTTGCGACTCTTGCCAAAAGGGAAAGCAAACGAGGGTTATGTTCAAGTCAAAGGAGCATCATTCCAAGAAACCTCTTGAGCTAGTGCACACTGATCTCTGTGGACCGATGCGAACTCAAAGCACCAATGGAGATAAGTATTTCATGTTATGCATTGATGATTATACTCGTATGACATGGGTATTGTTTCTTAAGATAAGCATCAAGCACTTGATCGTTTTAAAGTGTTTAAAGCACAGGTTGAAAATCAATTGGAAAAACGTATCAAGATTTTAAGGTCTGATCGTGGAGGCGAGTTCACATCTGAAGAGTTCACTAAATATTGTGAACATCATGGCATTCAAAGACAGTACTCAGCCCCTAGAACTCCACAGCAAAATGGAGTTGTGGAACGGAAGAATCGCACCGTACAAGAGATGGCTCGTACGATGCTAAGTGAAGCAAGATGGCTGACAAGTATTGGAAAGAGGCAATTCATACGGCTGTATACATTCAAAATCGATGCTTGATCAGGCCACATGAAGACAAAACTCCCTATGAGCTATGGTTTGGAAGAAAAGCAACAGTCAAGCACTTCAAAGTCTTCGGCAGCAAGTGTTACATCAAGCGGCTCGAACAAAATCCGGGCAAATTTGAAGAAAGAGCTGACGAAGGTATATTTCTGGGTTACTCCTCTACTAGCAAGGCATATAGGTGTCTTAACAAAAGAACCAGAAAAATCATAGAAAGTGCTGATGTGAGAATAGATGAGAATATTGAACCAAAGAATGCAACTCATAATGACAGTCCAGTTTATGAGGACTCGAGTGAGATTGATGATGAGATGGCTGAATCTAATGATTCTGAGAAATCAAAGGATGACTCAGAAGATACTACACCTAAGAAGCACAGCACTTGGGTAGAGCAACACCCTAAGGATCAAATCATTGGAGATCCTAAGGCAGGCGTTCAAACTAGACAAAGTGTAGTTAGCAATTACTCACTTGTGTCCACCATTGAACCCAAGACTGTGGCTGAAGCCAGTCTCGATGAAAGTTGGTTGAAATCTATGCATGAGGAGTTGGAGCAAATTGAGAAGAACTCCACATGGGAACTTGTTCCTAGACCTACTGATAAGAATGTATTGGTACTAAATGGGTCTTTCGGAATAAGCTGAATGAAGATGGTCAAGTCATTAGAAACAAAGCAAGGTTGGTTTGTAAAGGCTATGCTCAAGTTGAAGGCATAGATTTTGAAGAGACCTTTGCACCGGTGGCTCGTCTGGAAGCTATTCGTATGTTTCTTGCATTGGCAGCATACAAAACCTTCAAGGTATTTCAGATGGACGTAAAGTCAGCTTTCTTGAATGGTTTACTTGAAGAAGAGGTCTACATTGAGCAACCTGATGGTTTTCTCATCAGCAAAAATTCAGATCTAGTGTGCAAGTTGAAAAAGGCTCTTTATGGACTGAAACAAGCGCCAAGGGCATGGTATGCAAGGCTGGATCTCTATCTCCGCAAGATCGGTTTTGGAAAAGGAATGGTTGATAGCAATCTGTATGTCAAAACTGAGTTAAGCAAACAGCTGGTTGTCATTGTTTATGTTGATGACATAATCTTTGGTGGCAATGATGAGGAGATGTGCAGGAATTTTGCTGAAGAGATGAAGAAAGAATTTGAGATGTCAATGCTTGGAGAACTAAAGTTCTTTCTTGGTTTACAAGTTCAGCAGCTGAAACATGGATCTTCATATCACAAATGAAGTACATTAAGGAAATGCTGAAACGGTTCAATATGGAAGACAGCAAGCCAGTGAGCACACCAATGTCAACGAACACGAAGCTTAGCAAAGATGATAAGGCCTCGTCCGTTGATCATACCACCTATCGCTCTATGATAGGAAGCTTGCTCTACTTGACAGCTACAAGACCAGATCTTCTACAAGCAGTATGTATGGTTGCACGTTTTCAAGCAGCACCAACTGAAACGCACCTTACAGCAGTGAAAAGAATCTTTCGATATCTGAAAGGTACTATGGAGCTTGGTATCTGGTATCCCAAAGGCAAATCCTTCACTCTTGTTGCATATTCTGATGCCGATTGGGCTGGATGCGTAGATGATCGCAAGAGTACTAGCGGCGGCGCATTTTATCTTGGAGAAAGATTAGTTGCTTGGCATAGTAAGAAGCAAGACTCAGTATCCCTTTCGACAGCGGAAGCGGAATATATTGCAGCGGCAACTTGTTGTACGCAAGTGTTATGGATGCGGCAAATGCTCTCTGATCTAGGAGTTCCTACAACGGATCCTACGCCGATCCTATGTGACAACACGAGTGCAATTCATATATCTAAGAATCCTGTTCAGCACTCTCGAACAAAGCATGTAGCAATTCGTTATCATTTTCTTAAAGATAAAGTTGCTGATGGAGAGGTCAAGTTGGAATATGTTCCAACAACTGAGCAAGTGGCTGATATTTTCACGAAACCTCTGCCAAAGGAAGTCTTCGAGTATCTCCGGAAAAAGTTAGGAGTTACTCACTCTCCTAAACCGTAGGAGTTGTGCTTGAAAGGGGGAGCAATGCATTCATTGAATATCCTATTCGCTCCTCGGTTTGGTCCCTTTGGACTTGTTGTCAAAGGGGGAGAGATGTTATGCTATGATAGCAAGGAGAGATGTTATGCTATGAAAGCTAGGGGGAGATTGTTGACAGTGCATGGTTGTTATTTCAGAATTTCAGAATTGGTTCCGAATTTCAGAATTGGTTCCGTATTTCAGAATTGGTTCCAAGTGAGTGTTGAAGTTCCAATAGTGTTGCCAACAATTCCAAAGGGGGAGATTGTTGGAATTTGAGATGACTTGAGTAGTCTTTGAAGAATTGAAGGAATTAATATCTCAAAGTATTGCTTTGAGTTGGAATTCTTGTCAACACATTGTCACAAACGTGATGTTAAAAGGCTGGTGTTGATTGAGCTGAAAAGAAGAATCAGAGTTCAAACAGTCAGGAATTCAGAAATTCCTGAAGCAGAGTCTTCGGTCGACCGAGCACCCCATGCGGTCGACCGAGCAAAGAGAAACCTGCAGAAACAGAATCAAGCACCTCTCAGTTATTTTCGTGACACAGTGTGTCTTCGGTCGACCGGGACCCCAGGATGTCGACCGAGCTCGATAATTGACTGATTCCAGACAGTGTATGATGTCGACCGAGCAAGCAAGGATGTCGACCGAGCACGGGATCAGAGTTACGCAGAAACAGAAGTCTTGCACGAAAATTCAGCACTCTTATCTAATTTGTTTGGGACTCTTTCTAAACGAATTGTAGCCTGTTTTGAATACAATTAAGGGTTAATAAAGCCTATATAAAGGCATGTATGGGTCGTTCATAAAGACACCACCAGAGAGAGTTTTGGAGAGAAGAAGGTGCTGTTGCTGTGTTGCTGTGTTGCTGTTGTGGTGCTGATGTGGTGACGTTTTCTACAGCAATTGTGGACGAGATTATGCTCCTGAAGATGGTGATTCGTCCATGAGTTAAGTGTCTCTCTTTATGCTTTAGATTTCAATTTGTAAGGGATTCAGAGAGAGAGAATTGTAGAGGGGAAGGGCTGTAGACAGAGTTAATCTTCTATTCTGTTTTTAACATCAAGTTGGTGCTTGGTGTTTGGGGTTTGGTGATCCTATCTGTGGGTGCAGATAAATTGTAAGGGGAGTCGGTGCTTCCTAGATAGTTGGTGCTATCTGAAAACTAAGGGAGTCGGTGCTTCCTAGATAGTTGGTGCTATCTGAAACTAAGGGTTGGTGCTCTTTGTCGTTGGTGCGACTAAAATATTCAGACCTGTACCGGATCGGTGTTCGGACGGTTTTGATCCGTGGACGTAGCCTTTTGGTGAACCACGTTAAATCTGGTGTCATTGTGTGGTTTGACTTGTTTTGTTGTTGAATTGGACCTGGTTTTAGAAATCACTGATTCACCCCCCCCCCCCTCTCAGTGATCGCGATATCCAACAATTGGTATCAGAGCGAGGCTCCCTTGATCAGTTTAATACGCTAAGGGTGATCTCTTGTCAAATCACATGGCAGTCAATACAGGGAATATGAAAGCACCTCTGTTTGATGGTTCTAATTACTCTTTTTGGAAGATTAGAATGCAAGCCTTCATCAAATCTCTTGGCTATGATGTTTGGGAGGCTGTCAGAGTCGGTTACAATGCTGCCACCATACCCAATGATACTGCATCGAAGAAGTTGGCAGACAACGACTCCAAGGCGCAGAATGCACTCTTTAGTGGCCTTGTGGACAGCGAGCTTGTCAAAGTAATTGCATGCAAAACAGCCAAGGGAAATTTGGACAAGTTGCAAAGCATACATGAAGGTGATGAGAAGATTAAAGAAGCCAAATTGCAAAACTCATCGCTCTCAATTCGAGTCTCTTCGCATGGAGGAAAGCGAGAATGTTGACTCTATATGCAAGAGTGAATGAAGTCACGAATGACATTCGTGGACTAGGGGAGGAGATTAAAGAGCCGGTCATCGTCAAAAAGGTTCTAAGATCTCTTCTTCCCCGGTTTGATTCAAAAGTCTCAGCCATCGAAGAAGCCAAGATCTGAATGCATTTTCCATGGATGAATTACATGGTTCTCTAACTGCCTCTGAGATGCGCATAGGAAAGGACGTCTTCATCTGATAAAGAAAATCGGCCCTCAAAGTTCAGAAAAAGGCAAAGAGACTGCTGGTCCTGATGTTGATTCTGATTATGATGAGCTTGAAGCTCAATTTGTTAGAAAGTTGAAGAAAGGAAGCAAATGGCAAGTACAAAGGGAAGCTACCCTTTAAATGCTTCAATGTGGAGGTGTTGGTCACTTGTCTGCGAAGTGTCCTCTAAAAGAAGACAATGATATGACTCTTATGCTGAAAAGAGTAAAGGAAAGAGAAATTTCAGAAAAAAGGGGCAAAGCTAAAACTTTCTATGTCAACAAGATGACAGCACTTCTGAAACTTCAGACGATGATGAATCAACCGAAGCTCTCTTCATGGTCACTGTTTGAAGAAGAAGAATAGCTAGATCCGGAAGAGGAAGAGGAGGCTGAGGTCAATCTTGAAGAAGAACTCATTGCCGCACTTGAGGAGCTTAGCAAGGAACGCAAACAAGTAAGAAAAATCTGAAACTTCTCCATGAATCTGAAGTTCTATTATTGCTTTGAAAACTCAAGTAGAAGAATATAAAAGAATGGTAGAAGTTCTTGAAAACCAAATAAGTATCAAAAAGGAAGAGGCTATGAAACTTGAAACTGAGATCGCTAGAGCAAAGGCTGAAAATTTGGAAAATAGCAAAAAACTCAAAGCGCTCCAAGCGATTGAAGGGACTATGAAACTCAATGAACTACTGAAAGTTCAAAGACCTGCCCACTTCAGATTTGGTCTAGGATTTGAGAAAGGTGAATCCTCTAAGATTGCACCTCCTGAAAAGAAAGAGTTTGTGAAGCAAGTCACTGCACCTTCTAACTCTATGAAGCCCACTCAACCTAGAAAGGAGTCCATTCCTGTTAGAAAGGTAATGAAGACTAACCAGCCACAAAGAAGACTAACCAGCACTCTTATCTATTATTGCTATCTGAAACTAAGGGTTGGTGCTCTTTGTCGTTGGTGCGACTAAATATATTCAGACCTGTACCGGATCGGTGTTCGGACGGTTTTGATCCGTGGACGTAGCCTTTTGGTGAACCACGTTAAATCTGGTGTCATTGTGTGGTTTGACTTGTTTTGTTGTTGAATTGGACCTGGTTTTAGAAATCACTGATTCACCCCCCCCCCTCTCAGTGATCGCGATATCCAACATAGAAAGCCCATGCATTTCTCCCGTCCTGTAAGCCTCCAAAGCGCTTCACCATGCTTGAAGGCGCTCCAACAATGCCTTGAGAAAAGCCCAGCTGCAAAGCAAAGCGAGAGGGTACATACGGCTGGATGTCAACGAAAAGATGTCTACGGTACACCATCGTGCCGACACGTATGCTGAAAAGTCACTCTCTCTCTGCATTCGTCAAGGAATAATGCTTTCCCGACCCCGCCCTGGCAGAGTCTCGGGAGGCACCAAAATCAAAAGCCTTCTTCCACACCTCCGGAGAAAGCTTCACTGAAGACTGCCCCATCTCGACGTCCCTGAACCGTCGGATCCTCATGCGGGCAAACAAAAGTGATTCGGACACGGCTTTGCCCTTAGCCAGTCGAATCATCAGAGGATCATCATCCTGTGCGGCACCCAGCCGGTGGAAGCCAGGACAGTGGTATACATACCACGAATAAAAGATGTGGGCTGAAAATACCCTATTCATGGGAAGCCCAAGCCGAACCAAAAAAGCAGCAGCCTGCAGTTCGGTACACAGGTAGGAGTAAAGAGCTGGCACCAAAGCAAGCTGCTCTCCAAACGCCATTTGACAAGCAGAAAAAATACAATGCGGCCTGATGTGCGTTCCATCTCCTCCAGCAAAAACAGCCTCACCAAGCCAATAAGTGAGGTAAACAGCGAGATCTCTCCGCAGTGCAATGTCAGGACATATGGCGTTTGTACTTGCACAGAAATCTCTCAACTCTTCTTGCATGGCCAAGATCTTCTTGGAACTTGGATCCTGAGCTCTGGCTTCTTGGGTCACGCTATCAGAAGACTCCCTGCTATCAGAAAAATTGGGGAATGAAGAGCTAAAAACTCTTCCACTGCTGGATCTAACGTTCAACCCTCCTTCTCCTTCAAAAAATCATAGAAGGCGACGAGCTGAAAGTACAGAAGCCTGAACTCCTTAGACTGCCCCTCAAGGACGCTGTCAATCGGCATAAACTCCTCATAGAGTTCCCGAGGATGGGCAATCCAGTAATGGCGCTCAGCTCCTTCAAAGAAAAACCAATCTCACCATTCGTCACAACGAAGGTATTGGTTTTGCGGGAGGAATGATTCCAGCATAGCCATGAAGGCCTCGTCGGAAAAGATTCACGGTCTCCCTAAAGGCAGGGACTGCATCAAAAATCCCGGCTTCCTTCAAAACGGCGCCACCAATCAGCAGGACGCGATCAGTCCACGACTTCCACTCGGAGTCAGCATTGAAACGACCTCGAAGTCGAAAAGGCTTGATCCAATTGCTGCCATCACCACTGAAAATACCAAGGCCCACCGGTCTCAAATCGACCGACGGATAATCAGAGCCCTAGTAGCCGCTGGATGGCATCAACAGGTCCATGTCAACAGGCGACCTCTCCGTATATCCAGGAGAACCGCCAACAAAAACCCCGGTCTTGATTACATTTGTCCTTCTCACCCAACTTGGAGGATCTTCCCTCTTAGGGCACGTGGGGGCAAGGCTCAGAATCGAGACGGTGCGATCAAACATCGACCGGGTAGCAACAGTCTTCTTCTCACCATCTGCTGTGAAGGAAAACTGAAAACATCTCCTCTGGTATGTAATGTCATCAGGCACTGCATCACCAAAGAAGAAGGTAGGCTTGGGCAAAATGCTCTGATCTTCCATCACCCATGGACGACTGCTTACCATGATCTTATAGAATTCCTCTCCCTTGAGAGTGATCAGTCGCTGCCTCATCTCATCTCTATTGAGGGAGTCGCACTCTTCCAGATTTCTCTCAACATACTGGACCTTCTCAAAAGCCTGCTGAACGGCCGGATTAGAAGATCTAGAAGATCGACGAGGTACGCTTGTAGCAGGCTCTTTACCCTTGTTCGTTCTAGAGGAACCACCTGCAAAAGGATGGGAAAGAAAAATATCAAACATCAAAATAACAGAATCTCGCTAAAAAAAAATCTGGCGAAATTTTGACATGATGACGGGGCAATTCCGAAGAAAATGAACTATCCCGAAAGAAATAGAAAGCTTGAAGATGGGCTCAACATCGCTGCGAGCTCCGAAACTCCAAACTTTCGAAACCTCAAAGTCTCCGCAAAATCAGGAAGGGCTCAACATCGCTGCGAGCTCCAAATTCCCAAAATTGCGAAAACTTACAGGTATGCGGTCACATCATGCTACAAATTTAATTTACAATTGAATGCATGCATGAACATCTAGGTTTGCCAAAAAAAAAAGGGGCATTATCATGATGAGCAAAAAAAAAAGAAAAGAAACTTTCTCAAAAAAAAAGAGGGGAAAGAAAACAAAAAAAAAAAGAAAAGAAAAGAAGAAAAAAAAGGGGCTGGCCCACAGGCCGTGGCCCACTGGCCACGTGGCCGTACGGATCTATCCGTACGGCCCACAAACAAAAAAAAAACATGAAAAAAAAATGAAAGAAGAAAAGAAAAGAAAAAAACTTGTGAAAAAAAAAGGAAAACACGTGAAAAAAAAGAGAAAAGAAAAAGGAAGAAACAACCAAAAAAAAAGAAAAGAAAGAACTTTTTATTTTTCCTACAATGGAGTTTTCTTGAAAAAGGGAACTTACTTGAAGCCATTGATGGAGAAGAAGAAGAAAAGTCTTGAAGATCTTGAAGAAGAACTCTTGGTCTTGAAGCCCTCTTGAGATTATTGCAAAAAAAAGTAATAAGAGCAAGAGATCCAACCTCCTCCTTGCTTTTATAGAAGAGAGCAAACCAAAGAAGGAAAGAAGAAAGAGGTAAGTGTTACTAATTAGTAACCTTACCAAAAGAAAGAGATTAGAAAGATTCTTTCCCAAAAGAAAGATATCTTGAGGGATTCTCTCCCAAAAAAGAAATCAATGAGAGGTTTTCTCTCAAAAAGAGATCGATGAAGGATTCTTTCCCAAAAGAAAGATATCTTGAGATATCCTATCCCAAAATAAAGGGAATATGAGAGATTCTCTCCAAGTAAAGATATTCTTAGATATTCTCTATCCAAATGAGATATTTTTGGATATTCTTTACAAAAATGACACCATATGAGATCTAAGCCATTTCAAAAGGTTAAGGTCCATGGGTTAGCCCATATGAGCCAGGTTTGACCACCTAGGCACACAAAAAAAAAGGGCTTTTAGTCAAAGAGAAATCCCTCTTACCAAGAGCTTACAAAAATGGTTCCATGCCTCTTTCGAGTGATTGGACCATACCAAAGAAAATTCCAAGCCCCATGAGCTTCCAAAATCAAACCATCCAGCCTCATCTACCAAATTGAGCCAAAATCTTGAAATTGACATTCCGCAAAAAACCAAAAACCAAAACCTGATCCCCTAACTTGCCACATACAGCCTGTTAGGTCACAGATCAAACCAAAAACCAAACCTGATCCCTAACTTGCCACATACAGCCTGTTAGGTCACAAGATCAAAACCAAATTGATCCCCCAATATTCCACATACAGCTTGTTGGGTCACACGATCAAAAACCAAACCCGACCCCCTAACCTGCCACATATAGCCTGTTAGGTCACAAGGTCAAAACCCAAATCCACATCCCTGATGTCATCTTCAAAACTTTGCCTCGAGATGGTACATGATCCTTTCACTACCATAAAATCCCATGGAAGCTCAAAAGGCTACAAATACCAAAAGAAAAGACTGCTCAAAGACTCTTGGTCAAGTCACAGGCTCTCCTTCAAAATCTCTTCGAGGAACATCGACTATAAAAAGTTAAGCAACTCGTCGCTGTACCTCGAGGGGGCATTTGTTGACACCAAAAATGTCACTTTGCCTCTTCAAGATCCAAAGAGCTACATGAAGTCGCAACCTGCCATAAATAGGCATGCTACTTCCAAAAATCAAATCTTGTCAGAATCAAACAAAAAACTGCAAGATCCTTCAAGACAGCCAAAAGAGGAGTACACAAGAAGTTTCGGGCCATTTCAAAATCATTTGGCCTAACTTCGCTTCTCCAACAGCCGAAAAGGAGCTCTCGGCGGCAAAAGCATCAGAGACACCAAATCTTCGATCAGAGCCGATGGATGGTCTCAAAATACTTCCAAAAGGCTCAACGTCAAGTTTCGAGTCAAACCGACAATGTTTGACCCTACATCAACCCTCGAACAGCTAAATCAAGCCTCTCGGCGGCGATAACCACCAAGGCCATTACTCATCAGATAAAGCACATGGACGGCTTCAAAATGCTTATAAAGGGCTACACGTCAAATTTCAGGTCATTTCCACAACATTTGATCATAGTTTGACGCTCGGAAGCCAAATCAAGCCTCTCGGCGGCAAAGCTCTCCGGGACCATGGTTTCCAAGACAGAGCCTATGGATCATCTTAAAATGACTCCAATAGGTTCTCTGTCAAATTTCAAGTCAATCGGACATCGGTTGACCGCACATCAAACCGCGACATCTTCATCGCGACAAAAGCAAGTCTACTGGTGATAGGACCCCAAATCGCTTCAAAACTCAAACAAAAGCCTATGGTTGGTCTTATTTATTGCTCAGGAGGCTTCGCACCAAATTTCAGGTCATTCCGACATCGTTTGGCCCAGTTTCAGCTTCTGACGGAAAATCGGCAGCTCTGCGCGACAAAGTTTTCGGCTTTCTCAGGAAATTGGAAACTTTGAAAAATAAAATGCAAGGATTCTCATCAGGTTTCCTACAAAGAATCAGGCCAATAAATTGTCAAATGTCAAGGAAAAGTACAGAAGAAAAAGAAATCGAAAAACAGCAAAACAGACACAAAACGGGACACAAAGGGGGGAAAACCCCCCAGGGTCGCAGAACCCCTGCGACCCTGGGCCAGGGTCGCCGGCGACCTTGGAGCCCGGGGTCGCCGGGAAGGCCCCTGAAACCCCGGTTTTCGCCGTTTTTTCGCGATTCGAAGAGCCCAGCCTCTGGTACTTTCCAAAATTCATGCTTTTGAGATACCAAGTCCTCTTACATCGGTCCAAAACACGGGTTAATCATCAAGAGTATCGAAAACAATATTGATCGCCACCCGGTCAACAAAAAAAAGTGTGCTTTCTACCCGACCGATCGAGAAATCGACAGGACAGATGGCACCGACCCGCTGTTGGCAACAAACACCTGAAATTACATGGTCATCTGATGTCGATCTACATGAAGATCCATCGATGATCATCGCCAGAAGAATCCCAAAAGACACGGCACGGCCCGCGACTCTTCAACTGCTCGGCGACCACTTAATGCGATTAATTGACTAGCTTATTACAGTCATTAATTCCATTTCTTTGGACGGACCAATCAGAAGCAAGCATCCGGGAGTTACAAGTCAAGAGATTCATGGCATTTAACCCATGAAACTCCTCCCATCATGGCGATTAAAGGCGATTAAATGCCCTCAATCTCCTTCGGCCAATTAGAAGCCAAGAAAAAGGAGTTACAAAATAAAGAATTCAATCTTGTAACTCCTCCCTTTATGTAGCTTTATGGCAATCAAAGCTCATAAACCCTCCTAAATGGCTACCTAAAAGCCTATAAATAGAAGAGCTCTCCAAGAAGAAAGGATCATCAGAAAAAAGCACAAACACACAGACAGACAGAAGCACAGAAATTCAGAGAAGGAAAAGAGAGAAAACTCTGCGGAAGTTCTACACCGGCCACCGCTACAAGGTGACAAAAGTCCCTTGGGGGGTACCCCCCCCCCCAAGGTCCTTGCCTTCTCCTCCTGCCTCCAATGGCTAAGATGTGGCTTTTCAGCCCGTCTACTCGGCTTTTTATTGGACATAGGATCTCCTTTTGGTCTTTGTCCTCTAAAAACCTGAGGTTATAGCCAAGCCAAGCGAATCAATAGCATCCTCTGTTCTCATCTGCATGGATGATGGCGAAGTCCACATATGGCTTGCACTGTCAATCTAAATGAGTCCCCCACAATCTCCTGAGAAGTTAGATCCTCCTTTCTTGCTTTTCATTGTAGTTTGTATTTTCCAAAAGAGACAAAAATCACAACTCTTATCTTTCATTATTGATAAGAATTGTAAATCGGCTATAAAACGCAAAAATCGGCTATAAAACGCCAAAAATCGGCTATAAACGCCAAAAATCGGCTATAAATGCCAAAAAAATCGCCTTTCACGGCAAACCAAGAAAATTGTCTCTTTTCTTAAATATATGTGCAATGGAAAACTTGAAAGAAGTTGATTTCCTTTTTACTTGCGAAGGTTGATCTCCGGATCACCACTTGCAATTCCAAGTAAAAATAGAAAATCTGGCACACCCACACAAAAAAAAGAAATGTTGACGCACGCCCCTGCCCCCTGGTTACGAAAGGGTCGGACCCGACGGACTCCCACGTCCGCCGACCTCGGTAGGAACCGAGCAGGAGCGCGGTCCATCAAGCTCCAAATTCCCAAATTTACGAAAACTTTCAGGTATGCTATCACATCATGCTACAAATTTAATTTATAATAGAATGCATGCATGAACATCTAGGTTTGCCAAAAAAAAGGGGCATTATCATGATGAGCAAAAGAAAAAAAAGAAAAAGAAAACTTTCTCAAAAAAAAAAAGAGGGAGAAAGAAAAGAAACTTTCTCGAAAGAAAAGGGGGAAAGAAAAAAAGATAAAAGAAAAAAAGGGATGGCCCACACGCCACGTGGCCATACGGCCAGATCCGTACGGATCTGTCCGTACGGCCCACATAAAAGAAAAACCGAGAAAGCACGAAAAAAAAAAAAGAGGGAAAACACATGTAAAAAAAAAAGAAAAAACATGTGGAGAAAAAAAAAAGAAAAGAAAGAAACAAAAAAAAAAGAAAGAACTTTTTATTTTTCCTACAATGGAGTTTTCTTGAAAAAGGGAACTTACTTGAAGCCATTGATGGAGAAGAAGAAGAAAAGTCTTGAAGATCTTGAAGAAGAAGAACTCTTGGTCTTAAAGCCCTCTTACGATTGTTACAAAAGAGCAAGAGATCCAACCTCCTCCTTGCTTTTATAAAAGAGAGCAAACCAAAGAAGGAAAGAAGAAAGAGGTAAGTGTTACTAATTAGTAACCTTACCAAAAGAAAGAGATTAGAAAGATTCTTTCCCAAAAGAAAGATATCTTGAGGGATTCTCTCCCAAAAAGAAATCAATGAGAGATTTTCTCCCAAAAGATAGGATCAATGAAGGATTCTTTCCCAAAATTGAGATATTCTCTCCCAAAATAAAGGGAACATAAGAGATTCTTTCCAAGTAAAGATATTCCTAGATATTCTCTATCCAAATGAGATATTTTTGGATATTCTTTACAAAAATGACACCATATGAGATCTAAGCCATTTCAAAAGCTTAAGGTCCCATGGGTTAGCCCATATGAGCTAGGTTTGACCACCTAGGCACTTAAAAAAAAAAGAATTTTGGGCTTTTAGTCAAAGAGAAATCCCTCTTACCAAGAGTATACAAAAATGGTTCCATGCCTCTTTTGAGTTGATTCGACCATATAAAAGAGAATTCCAAGCCCTATGAGCTTCCAAAAATCAATCCATCCAGCCTCATATACCAAATTGAGCCAAAATCTTGAAATTGACATTCCATCAAAATCAAACCAAATACTGGTCCCCTAACTTGCCACATACAGCTTGTTAGGTCACAAAACCAAAACCTGATCCCCTAACTTGCCACATACAGCCTGTTAGGTCACAAGATCAAAACCAAAATTGATCTCCCAACATTCCACATACAGTTTGTTCGGTCACACGGTCAAAACCATACCCGACCCCCTAACCTGCCACATAAAGCCTGTTAGGTCACAAGGTCAAAACCCAAATCCACATCCCTGATGTCATCTTCAAAACTTTGCCTCGAGATGGTATGTGATCCCTTTCACTACCGTAAAATTCCCCTGGAAGCTCAAAAGGCTACAAATACCAAAAAAAAAAGACTGCTCAAAGACTCTTGGTCAAGTCACAGGCTCTCCTTCACAAATCTCTTCGAGGCACATCGACTACAAATGATAAGCAACTTGTCGCTGTACCTCGAGGGGGCATTTGTTGACACCAAGAATGTCATTTTGCCTCTTCAAGATCCAAAGAGCTACATGAAGTCGCAACCTGCCATAAATAGGCAATGCTACTTCCAAAAAATCAAATCTTATCAGAATCAAACAAAAACTGCAAGATCCTTCAAGACAGCCAAAAGAGGAGTACACTAGAAGTTTCGGGCCATTTCAAAATCATTTGGCCTAACTTCGCTTCTCCGGCACTGAAAATGAGCTCCCGGCGGCGAAAGCATCGGAGACACCAAATCTTCGATCGAAGCCGATGGATGGTCTCAAAATACATCCAAAAGGCACCACGTCAAGTTCCGAGTCAAACCGACAATGTTTGACCCTACATCAACCCTCGAACATCTAAATCAAGCCTCTCGGCGGCGAGAACCACCGAGGCCATCACTCATCAGATAGAGCACATGGACGGCTTCAAAATGTTTACAAAGGGCTACACGTCAAATTTCAGGTCATTTCGACAACATTTGACCATACTTTGACGATCGAAAGCCAAATCAGGCCTCTCGGCGGCGAAGCTCCCCGGGACCATGGTTTTCAAGACAGAGCCTATGGATCATCTTAAAATGACTCCAATAGGTTCCCTGTCAAATTTCAAGTCAATCGGACATCGGTTAACCGCACATCAAACCGCGACATCTTCATCGCGACAAAAGCAAGTCTACTGGTGATAGGACCCCAAACGGATTCAAAGCTCAAACAAAAGTCTATGGTTGGTCTTATTTATTGCTCAGCAGGCTTCACCCCAAATTTCAGGTCATTCCGACATCGTTTGTCCCAGTTTCAGCTTCTGACGGAAAATCGGCAGCTCTGTGGGACAAAGTCTTCGGCTTTCTCAGAAAATTAGAAACTTTGCAAAACAAAATGCAAGGATTCTCATCAAGTTTTCTACAGGGAAATCAGGCCAATAATTGATAAAAAAATGTCAAGGAAAAATATAGAAGAAAAAAGAATCGAAAAACAGCAAAAACGGACACAAAACGAGACAAAAAGGGGAAACCCCCCCCCCCCCCCCCCCCCCAGGGTCGCTTGCGACCCTAGGGCCCAGGATCGCCCAGTGGGCCACGGAAACCCTGTTTTTCGCCCTTTTTTTGTAATTCGAAGCGTCCGGCCTCTGGTATTTTCCAAAATTCATACTTTTGAGACACCAAATCCTCTGACATCCGTAAAAAACATGGGTTAATCATCAAGAGTATCGAAAACAACATTGATCGCCACCCGGTCAACCAAAAAAGTGTGCTTTCTACCCGACTGATCGAGAAATCGACAGGACAGATGGCACCGACTCGCTTTTGGCAACCAATAACTGTAGTTACATGGTCATCCGATGTCGATCTACATAAAGATCCGTCGATGATCATCGCCAGAAAAATCCCGAAAGACGCGGCACGGCCCGGGACTCTTCAACTGCTCGGCGACCACTTCATGCGATTAATTGACTAGCTTTATTACAGTCATTAATTCATTTCTTTGGACGGACCAATCAGAAGCAAGCATCCGGGAATTACAAGTCAAGAGATTCATGCCATTTAACCCATGAAACTCCTCCAATCATGGCGATTAAAGGCGATTAAATGCCCTCAATCTCCTCCGGCCAATCAGAAGCCAAGAAAAAGGAGTTACAAAATAAAGAATTCAATCTTGTAACTCCTCCCTTTATGTAGCTTTATGACAATTAAGGCTCATAAACCCTCCTAAATGGCTTCCTAAAAGCCTATAAATAGGAGAGCATTTCAAAGAATTCCAGATCGAAAAAAAACATAGAGACACGGACAAAGCACAGAAATTCAGAGAAGAAAAAGAGAGAAAACTCTGCGGAAGTTCTACACCAACCACCGCTACAAGGTGACAAAAGTCCCTTGGGGGGTACCCCCCCAAGGTCCTTGCCTTCTCCTTCTGCCTCCAAATGGCTTAGACGTGGCTTTTCAGCCCGTCTACTCGGCTTTTTATTGGACATAGGACCTCCTTTTGGTTTTTGTTCTCTAAAAACATGAAGTTATAGCCAAGCCAAGCGAATCAATAGCATCCTCTGTTCTCATCTGCATGGATGATGGCGAAGTCCACATATGGCTTGCGACCGTCAATCTGAACGGGTCCCCCACAATCTCCTGATAAGTTAGATCCTCCTTTTCTTGTTTTTCATTGTAGTTTGTATTTTTTTAAAAGAGACAAAAATCACAACTCTTGTCTTTCATTATTGACAAGGATTGTAAATCGGCTATAAACGCCAAAATCGGCTATAAACGCCAAAAATCGGCTATAAATGCCCAAAAAATCGCCTTTCATGGCAAATCAAAAAAATGTCTCTTTTCTTAAATATATGTGCAATGGAAAACTTGAAAGAAGTTGATTTCCTTTTTACTTGCGAAGGTTGATCTCCGGATCACCACTTGCAATTCCAAGTAAAATAGAAAATCTGGCATACCCACACAAAAGAAATGTTGATGCACGCCCTTGCCCCCCGGTTACGAAAGGGTCGGACCCAATAGACTCCCACGTCCGCCGACCTCGGTAGGACCAGGCAGGAGCGCGGTCCATCAATCCTACTCATAGTTGCATGCGCCCTGTTATTAGTCCAGGTAAATCTTCTCCCTTGAAGGGGTAAATCAAGTAATTCATTGACATTGATGAAATCTGAAAACATATCCATAGTCCTTGTGATAGAACTTCCCCCTTTTTTTTCATAAGGATACCTTACCATATTAAAATCCCACCCATGGAACATCCCACTGAGATTTGAAGTCAGCCAAAAGCTCCAAGAACTTAGGTCTCTCAGCCTTAACATTTGGCCCATACACATTGGCAACAACCCAATCAAAACCATCACTAACCCCTCTAACTTTAATAGCCAGCACCCTTTGAGATTGCATAACAGAATCAACCGATAAAAATCCCTCCTTCCATATAGAGATCAAGCCTCCAGAGGCCCCAACCGATGGAACCCACTCCCAAGCACACCTGTGACTACCCCAAACATCTCGAATAACACTATGAATATCAGAAGCGACTTTTGTCTCCTGTAACAGCAGAACATCCACTTTGTGACTCCTAACCATTTTTCTGATCGCCAACCTCTTTGCAGGCCTACCAAGCCCTCTCACATTTAAACTAACAACAATCATAAGAAAAGATTAGAAAACACCCACAACAGAGAAGTCAAGAAGCAACAAACTTACCCTTGAACTCTAAATTCTAGCCATTGAAAAAGCCACTTGAAAAGGTCTCAAATGACTTTTTTAAATTCCCCAATTACAATCTCTTTGCATTTTGTTGGAATCTCAAATCCTCCGGTTAGGAGGGAGGGTTTTAGAATTTCACCTTAGGTGACAAATCATTGGATAATTTGAAATTCTCCGTACAAGAATTTTTTGAATTCTCGTAAAGAAACATGCCCTAAATTTCGAGAGTCGGATATAAAAATGGTTTATTGAGTGTAACTTTATTGGTGATAAAATCATAGGTGATTTATGTATTGATCTGTGTAAAATTTACACAATCTTGAGGTTTTACACATGATACACTATTACACTACCCTTGGTTTTTAAAGAAGTCACATGTTTTCAAGTTCACACTGGGCTTCCATAACACTCTGACATATTTTGTAAGTCAAATCTTCCATTAGATTATAGGCCCACTGTTTGATTGACCCGGGCTCTTATTTTCTGATACTCAAGTTATGAGATGGGCCCTACTAATGGAACTATGGAGCTGAACTAAGAGGTTTCCCAAAGGCCTGGGGTAGAGATCTGCACTCAGAACCTGCCTTTTTTTTAAACCTGCGTACAGTAGGAAATGGGCCTAGACCCAGATAGGCGGATAGCCCGATTTGAGTCTGGCCTCATTATAGTGGGCCTGTCTGGGTAGGAGGGCATAGGAAACAGGCTTCAAAACTAATCATGGATCGTGGAAGTCAATATTTGTTTTCCAGACTGGGATCTGTGCCCAGGCCCGGCCGGGGGCTATGGTAATTTTTAGCAAGTGGGATTAGGATGGTATGGTATGGGTTGGGCCATCCTATTCAACGTCTAGCAGAGAGAATCGATCTGGCCGCACATGGTTTTACCGTGATTCTCAAGGCCCACTTGCAATATGTGCATGTTATACTTGCCTGTTTTTTGCGATTTATTTACACTCAATTGATGGTGATGGTGTTAATTAATGGTTCATTGATTCAGGTCCTTGAGTGACCCTTTCTAATTCTTGATTGAGTGGACAATTTCAACCCATTAACAGACAGGTCAGGATGTAGTTAGGTTTATACTTGTTATGTGCTAATGAACCCATCAAAGTGATTTAAAGCCAGCCCAATGAATCATTCTCATTTTCTGTTTGGATTGCCATTTCTAGCCTAATTAATATAAATGATAAGCATTCCTCTGCAACTTACAACATTCAAGGTCTATATCAATGCCTGCAATAGTTAATCCAACTTAATCTCAACCATTGCCTCCCTACATAAAGAGTAGGTGAAAAATGTGTATCACTGTCAATTAGAGGTGGACACTTGACTTCAATTGAATGTTCTTACCTATTAATTTTAGGGCCTCAAAGTTAAAATGATTTTAAATGGTATGATTTCTAAAACCGAGACATCACTGACATTAGGTGTGAAGGGATTAGATTGGCAGCAGAATCTGCTTGACCAAGGAAGAACCAGGGTCTAGCTTATAATAAAATAAACACATAAACAGGAGGGAGGACAAAAGAAGACTGCACTAACATGACACTCAAAAAGTATACATTAGATTAAAGAGGAGATGTTTGTTTATTAACAATTGAAAAGCCTTTTTCCCTGTCATTTTTGTCTCTCTACCAAATAAACATGATTTTACATGAGGTGACAGGATACAGCATCCAAGGCACATAGCAACCACACACTGCAAAGAAGATAACGCCACATAAGTGAGATACATCATGAATGTCTTAAGTCTACATTGGATTTAGAAAATAAATTTTACATGAATATAAATGTTAAGTGTGCAATTATTGCAAATGTGAAATATATGATCATGTTAGTTTTTTTTTTAAACCTCTGATGAGGGTGTCCAGTCAAGAACAGACTATTCTCCCAGGTTTTAAAGTCTCTGTCTCCCCAGGCACAAAATAAGTTAGTATTTTGTCTGGGCACTTGCCCTTGGGCTCATATTAGTTAGAATCACCATCTTTACATAAGTAAATGATTACGTTCCAATAATTTTAGATGTATTGACATTTGATGGTTTTCAAAATTTTCATTAAGATAAAAAACATGAAATTAAATACTTTGATAGTTGTCACTAGTAAGAGAATATTAAACGGGTTGGATGACAAATTGGAGGCCCATAAAAGTCTGAAAAAATAAACCTACTGGTTGGGATTGTTTAATGTATTTCAGAAGTTACTTAGTATTTATGAAGATTTAAGATGATAAACTTAGAAGTCTTTGGATTTACTAGTTCAATAAACAGATACGATTTTGATCACAAATATGTGGTCCATAGGAATATATAAAAAGTACAATTTATTAATGGGATTTGATCATATAATCAATTACACAATCAAATGCAATCCTCATGTAAAATGAAATTAGCATCTATTTTGCAAGTGGGAGTTGTGAAAGTGAGTTTGACACCTACTTACGTATAAAAATCTTCGCTTGAGAATGACCTTATTCACATATACTTTTTATATCTTACTTCTACATCACATGTGTAAATGAGCACAAATAAATGTGGTCAGAGGTAACCACTACGCATGTAATTATTTACATAGGTAAATGACATGGGATTTACATGTGTAAAACATTCATGTGTGAGTTTTACATATGTGAAACTTACACATGGGAAGCATATATAATATCATATTTGTTTGGAAGGACCATTTTCACATGAGAAATGTTGAACACTTTGAATTATATATATGTAAAATCTTCATATATTTCAAAATCTATGAAGGCTCAAGACATGAAACAAATGCTTTTTCAATGAAAGAGATGCATAATCATTTCACATAAAAATATCCTTATACACCATTCTTATACCTCATTTATAGATTTACGTATGTGATACCTACAAATATAGGTGTGCATAAATGTTAAACATGTAACATTTTCGCACATAAATGGGTGCAGACAAACAAACCTTTAAGACATATAATTAATCAATACAGCCTAAATTGAGACCCTCCTACATAGATGGTTGGTGAAAGATGGGTGAGTCACCTCATTAGAGGTGGCTACTAAACATTTCGATCACATGATTTACCTTTTAGTTTTAAGGCTATAAAACTTAATGACTTTATATTGTATGCTAGTTTTGTACTTGAACTCAATGATAGATAATTGGTCCTATAACTATCAAATTGAGAGCTTTGCTAATTTGAGTAGGTAAAGTGTATGTAAAGGGATTGGATTGGTGATGAATGGGGCCCACAAAGAAGAGGGCATTTTTCTTAAAGAGAAGAGAATAAAAAGAGGAGGAGAATGCACATGTTAGGCAAAGTGCAGACTGTTTCACAGGGGAAGATTCGAAAGTCTAGCATATAAATTAAGCACATAAAGAGGAGGGAGAATAAAATAAAAGAGAGGTGCACATGATACTCAAAGTATAGAATTAGGTTAAAAGTGAAGATATTTATTTATTAACATTTGAAATACCTTTTATTTGTCCTTATAATATATTTTTTTACTAGATGAGCAAGATTTCTAATGAGGTAAAAAGATGCTGCATCCTAGACACCTTGTCACTAGAAGGAAAAAAAAAAATCAACAGACTCAAAATTAGACAGAAATTTCAATGGACTCATGACTTGGCTAAAAATTCTTATTATGTGGGTTTCGCGCTCTCGCTCTCGCTATATATATATATATAATTTTTCTTTTCATGGATACAAAGGGAAGACCGTAGGTGATTTTCAGGTACGTGCGGATGAATTTGTCACTATGGACAAAATACAATGGACCATATGTTATTATTTTAAGTTTTGGTTAGAGATTTGGGAATTATGGGGCTAAAGTTTGACTGGAGAGGAATGAAGGTGGGATACACCTTGTGGAGTCTATTTATTACGAAATGATGGCTGGATTTGGGTTCAATTTGTGGCAATGAAAATCCTATTGTGAAGAATTTTGATTTTTCATGAAAAAAAGTGAATATTGTTGACTTTTAATCTACCCAATTGTTGTATAATAGACGGTCAATTGGTGTGTAAATTAACAATAACTGTCACAATTGAGTTCGATCGGGTTAGGATCCTGTTAAATTATATCAATGTAGGTGCAGAAAATAATGACCCACAATAAGGAGGAGCTTTATAGGACTTATCCGAGATGATGATGCTGACTGGGAGTGACTGGATGCCGTCCGAAAGCCTGAAAGGGAAGAACACACGGTCAGAGGACCCTGGCCTGGGCGGCGCAAGGCTCTCCGATGCCAAAGTCAGTGTGGGAACTGGAACAATGGAAGGAGAGGGAGAAGAGAGACAGAGTAACGGCTCTGTGTATGAAAATGGCGTACCTTTGATGGTGGTTTGATCCTCTATTTATAGAGTTTGGAACGTATCTTTGGGAGATATTGTGGTGTGGGTCCCGTGATTCGACTGGGAAGTCACGATCAGCCCACATTGCATTAATTGCGGTCCAATCCAGCCCACTATGCATTAAATGCCCGTCGGGTCAGCCCACGTCTCATTTAATGCACGTCTTGTTGGGCAAGGTCGTGTTGGGCGCCTTTGGCGGTAGGGGTACCAGCGGATCTGCCCTGGGGCCTTGCCCTGATGTGGCCTTAGCCGCTGGATGCCGCCCTGTCAAGGATCTGACGAAGATTGTGGGCGGCTGGATGTCACGTCTGTCCCATTAGCTCGTGCCCCTATCCCTCCACGTGCCTGATGACGTGGGGGATGAGGGGCGCAAGTGAAGGTTCTCTCTTGCTTCGGCTTCTGTCCCGGCTTCTTCAGCCGAGGTGGAGTTTTATGCCGAGATGGCACCCGGGGTGGCTCAACCGAGGTGGAGCTCCCCGCCGAGATGGCACCCGGGGTGGACCAGTTCGGCGCTAGTGGCCCGGAGATGCTTGAGTCCGGCCGAGGCCTCTGTCTTGGTAGCCTGGGTGAGATTAGTGCCACGTGGATGGCACGCGGACGGCACGTGAGAATGCTTAGCCTCATCTGATGGCTGTGATTAGCTTAATCCTGTGGTTCTGGAAATCTCCCCACACAATTGCCCCCTAGCTTTTGACCTCTGAAGTGTGCTAGCCTTTAGGGGTGAAAGCTAGAAGAATCCGTCTGGGGATGTGGTGATCATTACCTGGTGTCGCTTCAACTCTTTATGCCCGGTGCCACTTCAACTCTTTATGCCTGGTGTCGCTTCAACTCTTTAAAGCAATAAATACCTTGCCCTGTTTGTCTTGGGAACCGAGGTGACGGCTACACGCGTAGCTTCTGCGCCGATTGTGTTGTCTCATTGATGGGACTGGCACGGGCTTTGAAGTGTCTCTTCGAATTTCGGAGGCGGTACCCAAATGAGGGTTCCCCTTCTACAAATAGGGCCGTCCCCTTCCTTTTCTTGCTTCCGACTTCTTTCGCCTTCGCCTCTGGTTTCGATTTCTGCTCTGGTGCCTGAGATCTGCTCGAGGAAGACGACCGTAGAACGCGCCCGGATCTGCTTTCGATCTGCCTGTCCCTGTAAGTCGCTTTGTCCTTCTCCCTGGTTCTTCTTGGGGTTTTTCGGTTTCTAGGGTTTTTCGGTTTCTAGGGTTTTTCTTCGTCGTCACCCCCTTTCAGACATGGGCACCCCTAGATTCAGGGTAGATTCTGATGAGGGCTTAGCCGAGTTTAGAGCTGCCTTCAGTATTCCGGAGGGGGTCCTCCTGAAACCGGCGGACCTTGCCGACGCTGCCCTGTATCGCTGCTACGGCGGCTGGATGCCGTTCCCTCTGATCTCCGTGATCGAGGGTGGGGTCAGGTTTCCACTGCACCCCTTGCTTAGGGCTTGCCTTAGCCTTTGGTCCCTCGCCCCGGGCCAGCTGATGCCCAATGGCTACAAGGTCATCATGGGCACAGCGAAGCTGAACGAGATCTTGGGGACCAACCTAGGCCCTCACGACATCGAGGACACATATGATATCTGCAAGGCTGGGGAGGGAAGGTATTATCTCCGTGTGAAGCCGCAACGAAGGGGCTTTGTCCTAGCCTTGGAGGACTCAAGTAAGAATGCTGAGGAGGATTTCTTCTGTGTCTCGGGGGATTGGGAGTTCGGCCCAGGCGAAAACAAGAGGCTTTCGGTCCCACGTCGCCCTGGGGAAGTCCCAAGTAATCATCACTGCTTTTCTCCTTTTTGCTTTGCTTACCTCATTGATGCCGAACTGATACTCTTTTTCGCCTGTTGAGCAGAGGCGGGTGCAAGGCGACGCCGAGCTGTTAGCGAAGGTTGGAGGAGGAATACCGACGACATCAACAAGGTGGAACGGTACAAGGGGCATGAAACCAGGTCAGCTTGGAAGTTGCTCGGGTACACGCCGAGGTATCGCGGCCACTACCACAGGACTGGAGTACCTGAGGTGGACGAGACACACCCTGACCGTCCAACCGTATCAGTTGCGGTGTTTAGCGGGGTCCCCTTGACCGATCCCGTTGCCGACCGAACTGCGTCTGGAGCCGAGGCGTCCACTTCCGATCCGGAGCTGCCGGACTTGTCGCAGATAGTGGAAGCTTATCTCTCTGATCGAGAGGACATGGAGGGAAGCTCGAGGGAGCTCGCTGTCAAGGACCTGGCTGCCAAGTTTAGGCAGAGGTCGTCGTCTTCTGGGGCCCCATCGCCTGCCGGTACTCGTGCTGCTTCGGGTCCGGTGGGCGCTGGTGCTCTCTCTGCTCTTGTCCCCGTTCCGAGCAGTGGAGCTCGGCGACGCTCGCCGGAGCGCTCGAAGGAGGGGTCCCCGCCCAGGAAGAAGTCCAAAGCGGGGGAGAAGAGTTCGAAGGCTGATCTGCAGCCGAAGGGTAAGAGTCCTGCACATGCCCCTGGAGCTAAAGCTCCAACCGAAAAGGGGGGCGAGAAGAGCGCGCCGAAAGAAAAGAGTGCGCCGGCCGAGAAGAGTGCGGCAGTCAGCAGGTCGACTGTCGGGCCAACGCGCGAGCCTCTGATCCCGGCGGGGCAAGGGTCCGGATCGGCCCCCGGGCCCCGAACTGCCCCAGCACCGTGGAAGCCGAGAATGGAGACACAGCCCGGCAAACTCCTGAACGTTGAAGACCGACTGCTGGGAAATGCCGAGGTGATCGGGGCCCTTGCCAGGGCCTGTGCTCTGCCACGGGATATGGAGGAGCACGAGAAGTATGATGACGAGAGCCTGATGTTGACAGCGATCCAGGCTGACATCCTGGTAAGTGTTTTTTGTGCATTCTTTCAAGATTCCTAGCTCGGCTGTTCCTGTTTCGACCCTCCTCCTTTCCCTTGTAGAACGTGCAGAGGCTCCTAGCCATCCTAGGAAGGAGGGATAGGATCGCGTCGAGGGTGGCCCGCCTGGAGTCCGAGCGGGAGAAGCTGAAGAAGGAGCTGGACGAGCAGCGGAAGGGGATGGAAGAGCTCAAGGTGGCCAGTGCTGGAGAGTCCGCTCGGTTGGCATCGGCTCTGACTGAGAACGCCGAACTCTCGTCCAGGGCCAACCATATGAAAGGCGAGCTTTGGACGAAGAACAAAAGGGTCTCCGAGTTGGAGTCGGAGTTGGCCAGGTCGAAGTCTGAGTCGATGGCCGAGGTGACCAGGTTGCGAGGGGAGGTCTTGGCCGGTCGCGCTGAGAGGGAGAAGCTGGTGAAGGCGAACGGCGACCTGGAAAAGGAGAAGGCCTCCCTTCAGTCCGAGGTGCAATCCGCCTTCCAGAGCGGGGTGGATCGTGCCACCGAGCTGTATGAGAAGCAGGTGGAGGAGATAACTGCAATCTTGTTCGAGGAAGGATGCCTGGCCGCACTGAGACGTGCGGGGGTCCCTGAAGACCACCCTGTCTATCAGGACCTGTCGAAGTATTCGGACCTGGATCCCGAGCCGAGCTCCGCACCTGCAACTGATAGCGCCCCGGTCGAAGCTCCTGCAGCTGAAAGTGCCCCGGTCGAAGCTCCTGCTGCTGACGACGCTCCAGCTGCCCCGGTCTCGAGCGATGCCCCAGTCGCCAGTGAGGCTTTGGCCGTGCCTCAGGGTGAGACCTCTTCTGCTCCTGCTGAGGTACCAGTCGAAGCCTCCTCCGCCAGCGACGCTCCGAGTGGAGTCATGATTTCGGCCGAGTCCACTGGTCCATCAGATGTGGTGATCGACCTAGTGGAGTCGCCAAAACCATAGTGGCCGGGCTCCTTTACATTTCTGTCTTCTTGCCTGTAGTTCTTTTGCGTCTCAGCCTTGTAAATACTTTTTGCAATCAATGAAAGACGGGCTCTTTTACTAGTGAATTTTCTTTTTGCATTTGTCTTTCTTTCATTTCTGGATGTGCATTGAATGGTATTGAAATGCCTTTACTGTGTGGCGTGGCCCTTGAGGTAGAAAGAGTCAAACTGTCAGTGCTGATTTTCCGTATTCTGGAGGCTATAAATAGCAACAAAGAAGGTGGCGCAGCCGACGAGGGAATCGGACGGATGTCTCCACGTGGCGCCATAGGGATCGCTGGTCAACAGCCGTGCATCCCCACTAACGCATGGGAGACTTCGCCCTCATAACTTCTTTCGGAGACCGAGCCCTTCTTCTTCCTATAAATAGGGGGAGCAGGCTCGCCATGGGAGAAGGAAAGAACATAGTTATAGGAATCATGTCCGGGAGGTGTCCGAAATTATTTGATCCGGGGGGAACCCTGCGCCGTTGGACGGCTATCCCCGAGGGGGGAAGGCTATCGTGGCCTGCGCGCTCTCTGAAGGAACTCCCCGTGGACCACGCGCTCTCTGAACGCGGGTTCATGGCCATCCGTCCCTGGCCAGACAGAGTGAGGATGCGCTGCAACGCAACCGGGGGACGGTGGCGCCTTCTCGTCCGACACAGTCCTGTGTGACGGCCCTGTGCGCCCGTCGTACGGAAGGCGGGAACTGGAGGGGCTCTGTGATCGCTTTGGTCTGACCAGCCAAAGTGTATTGTAGAGCTCACTGAAATTATGTATCGCTCAGAGCCTCCAAGCGACGATCCGGCGTCTTCGATCCAGAGTCTCCCAGTTACTTTATTTTCTGCTTCATTTTCTGTTTTCAGAGGACTGCGATCCTCCTTTCTGTACTTTTCTTTCTGTTCTGTAGCTCTTGTAATAAAGCAGTTTACAATGAATAAAAGGAGGGAATTCTATGATTATCCAAACAGTGTTCAATGCTTTTGAGTTCCTTTTCTCTTTCTTTGCACTGTTCTGGAATGCTTGCATTTTTCTGTTTGAGTGCTGGCACAGCTCTCTTCCTCTGGAAAGCTGCCCTTGGCCGGAATGGCTAGCTTTGGCTGAGACGAGCTACCTTGTGCCGAAGTGGAGTCACCATTCCACTGGTCTCGGCCGTGGAAGCGCGAGCTCGGCGATGATCTTTGAGGGGTGTAAAAACCCTGATATTAGGAATCCGGCCGAGTGTCTGAACTCGAGGCCTTCTCCGTGGCCTAAGGCCAGGAGCTTTAGGAAACGACCGAGTCTGGACTCGAGGCCTTTTCCAGGGCGGTGGGCCCATCCCGGCTGAGTGTCTGAACTCGAAGCCTTCTCCATGGCCCAAGGCCAGGAGCTTTAGGAAACGACCGAGTCTGGACTCGAGGCCTTTTCCAGGGCGGTGGGCCCATCCCGGCTGAGTGTCTGAACTCGAAGCCTTCTCCATGGCCCAGGGCCAGGAGCTTTAGGAAACGACCGAGTCTGGACTCGAGGCCTTTTCCTGGGCGGTGGGCCCATCCCGGCTGAGTGTCTGAACTCGAAGCCTTCTCCATGGCCCAAGGCCAGGAGCTTTAGGAAACGACCGAGTCTGGACTCCAGGCCTTTTCCAGGGCGGTGGGCCCATCCCGGCTGAGTGTCTGAACTCGAAGCCTTCTCCATGGCCCAAGGCCAGGAGCTTTAGGAAACGACCGAGTCTGAACTCGAGGCCTTTTCCAGGGCGGTGGGCCCATCCCGGCTGAGTGTCTGAACTCGAAGCCTTCTCCATGGCCCAGGGCCAGGAGCTTTAGGAAACGACCGAGTCTGGACTTGAGGCCTTTTCCAGGGCGGTGGGCCCATCCCGGCTGAGTGTCTGAACTCGAAGCCTCCTCCATGGCCCAAGGCCAGGAGCTTTAGGAAACGACCGAGTCTGGACTCGAGGCCTTTTCCAGGGCGG
Source organism: Litsea cubeba (assembly GCA_012931725.1). NCBI lineage: Eukaryota > Viridiplantae > Streptophyta > Magnoliopsida > Laurales > Lauraceae > Litsea > Litsea cubeba. The sequence continues at coordinate 39,136,383 of CM022946.1, forward strand.
TGGGCCCATCCCGGCTGAGTGTCTGAACTCGAAGCCTTCTCCATGGCCCAAGGCCAGGAGCTTTAGGAAACGACCGAGTCTGGACTCGAGGCCTTTTCCAGGGCGGTGGGCCCATGCTGTCGGAATCAGTCAGAGAGACGACAAGTCGATGACAGAGTGAAAGCTGCTTTTATTAATTTTGAGACCCGATACATCTTTAGAAATAGAATTTCTTCAAGTGGGATGCATTCCATGGTCTCGGCAGTGGCTTGCCTTCCAAGTCTTCGAGCTTGTAGGACGACTTTCCTGCCAGTGAGACTACTCTGAACGGGCCATGCCAGTTCGGGGCAAGTTTTCCCTCGTTTGGTTCTCTGTCAGCTGGCAGGGTCTTCTTTAAAACGAGCTCTCCCGTGGTGAACCTTCTTTCTTTGACATTTTGATTGTATGCCCTGGCTAACCGCTGCTGATAGTCGGTCAGTCTCAGGGCTGCTGCTTCTCGTCGCTCGTCCGCCGGCTCCAGCTCCATTGCCAGGTTCGTCTCATTTCGGCCTTGGTCAACCAGCTCTGTCCTCAGGGTAGGAAGGCCGATTTCCAAGGGAATGACCGCCTCCATTCCGTAGGCCAGAGAGAAAGGTGTTGCCGAGGTGGACCTCCTTGGAGTTGTTCTGTATGCCCACAGCACGCTCGGAAGCTCCTCTGTCCATCTGCCCTTTGCCTTGTCCAGTCGCTTCTTCAGGTCGTCCAGGATCACTTTGTTGGAGATTTCCGCCTGGCCATTACTCTGTGGATATGCCGGGGTGGAGTAATGGTTTCTGATGCCGTGCTCTTGGCAGAAGTCTTTGAAGGACTTGGAGTCGAACTGGGTCCCGTTATCCGAAACCAGGGTCCGGGGGATGCCGAACCTCGTAAGGATGTTTTTCCAAACGAAGTTCCTGGAGTCCCTGTCCGTGATGGAAGACAACGGTTCAGCCTCTATCCATTGTGTGAAGTAGTCCGTAGCCACTATCAGCCATCTCTTGTTCCCTGGAGCTCGGTGAAGAGGCCCCACAATGTCCAGGCCCCATTGAGCGAAGGGCCATGGGCTGGAGAGGGGACTCAGATCCTGTGCTGGCTGATGGAGGGAGTGGGAGAACTTCTGGCATTTCTCGCATTTTCTGGCGTAGACCTGGGCGTCCTTCTGCATGTAGGGCCACCAGTAACCCTGGCCGATTGCTCTGTAGGCCAATGACCGACCTCCTATATGGCTGCCGCAGATTCCTTCGTGGATCTCATACAGGAAGTCGTCCACCTTGGTCGGGTGGACGCATTGGAGGTATGGACCTGTGAAGGACTTCCTGTAGAGTTTGCCTTCGGGAGAGAGCCAAAACCTGGCTGCCTTGAGCCTGATCTTGTGGGCTTCAGTCTTGTCCTCGGGGAGCTGGTCGTTCTTCAAGTAGGCGACGATTGGATCCATCCAGCTAGGGCCGAGGTCAGCACAGAGGACAAGCCGAGATGAATGGAGTTCTAGACTTGACCTTGATACTGACCCGACCTCGATGGTCCTCTTCTTTCCTGCTTCGACAGCGGAGGCCAGGTTTGCAAGCGCATCTGCGTGCGTGTTGGTATCTATGGATATTTGCCTGACCTCGGCTTTCTGGAATTGGGAGAGTAGTTTTTCCGCGAGGGCTAAGTAGGCCGCCATCCTGTCGTCCCTGGCCTGATAGTCTCCAGCGAGCTGGCTAGTTACCAGTTGAGAGTCGCTGAAGATCACCAGGTGTTGGGCTCCAAGGATTTGGGCGCTGTTCAACCCCGCAATCAGTGCTTCGTACTCTGCCTCATTGTTTGTGGCTTTGAAGTCCAGGGTGAAGGCCTGTTCTATGACCAGTCCCTCTGGCGATTGGAGAACTATGCCGGCGCCAGCTCTCTTGGAGGTGGACGACCCGTCGACAAAGATCTTCCATGCCGAGGTGGGAGACTGCTGGACCTCTGTTTCTACTGGCTCGTGCCCTGTGCCCCCCAGTGCCGTGCCGAGCTGGGTCGGAGCCGGGTTGGGGGAGACGAATTCGACAATGAAGTCTGCCAGGATCTGGGCTTTGATCGCGGTTCGGGGACGGTACTGTATGTCATACTGCCCCAGCTCAACTGCCCACTTTGATATGCGCCCTGAAAAGTCAGCTTTCTTGAACACTGAACGGAGTGGATGCTCCGTGATTACCACAATGGTGTGGGATTGAAAATAATGGGAGAGCTTGCGGGAGGCTGTGACGAGAGCCAACGCAAGCTTCTCCAATAGGAGGTACCTGGTCTCGGCATCGAGCAGGGTCTTGCTCGTGTAATAGATTGGCTTTTGAACTCCCTCGTCCTCCCTGATGAGGACGGAGCTCACTGCGTGATCCGAGACCGCAAGGTACAAATATAGAGTCTCCCCCCGAGTTGGGGTGGAGAGTAATGGTGGTGACATTAAATAAGTTTTGAGTGCGGCCAATGCCTGGTCGCACTCAGGGGTCCACTGGAATTTCAGATTTTTCTTTAGAAGCTGAAAGAAAGGCCTGCACTTATCTGATGAGCGGCTGATGAAGCGGTTGAGTGCTGCCGCCATTCCTGTGAGCTTATGAACTTCCTTCGTGGTAGAGGGACTCTGGATGCCCTGGATGGCAGTGATCTGGTCCGGATTGGCCTCTATCCCCCTCCGCGTTACCAAGCTGCCGAGGAACTTGCCAGAGGCTACGCCGAAGGCGCACTTGGAAGCGTTTAGCTTGAGCTTGTACGCGCGAAGGATGTCGAAGACTTGGCCGAGATCCGTCAGATGGTCGCTGGAGCGCACAGATTTGACGACCATGTCGTCGATGTACACCTCTACCGATCGGCCGAGCTGGGCCTGGAACATTTTTGTGACGAGGCGCTGATAGGTCGCCCCCGCGTTCTTCAGCCCGAAGGGCATCACCTTATAGCAGTAAGTACCGCGGGGGGTGATGAACGATGTTTTCTCCTCGTCAGGCTCGTAGAGCGGGATCTGATGATAGCCTCGGTAGGCGTCAAGGAAGCTCATTCGGTCGTGACCAGCGGTGGCGTCGATCAGTTGGTCAATCTTCGGGAGGGGGAAACTGTCCTTAGGGCAAGCCCTGTTCAAGTCGGTGAAGTCTACGCACACCCTCCACTTCCCAGTTTTCTTCTTGACCACCACCGTGTTGGCCAGCCATACCGGGTACTGGACTTCCCGGATGGCTCCTGCTTTCAGCAGGTTGTCGATCTCTTCGACGACCGCATCTGTCTGCTGCAGCCCGGTCCTTCGGGCCCTCTGCACTACCGGCTTGTGGTCGGGGTCGACATTGAGCTTGTGGCACATGACCTCAGGGTCGACCCCAGGCATTTCGCTTGGGCTCCAAGCGAAGACGTCCACATTTTGCACCAAGAACCGAGAGAGTTCGGCCCTTTCTTCATCTGGCAGCTGGGTGCCAATCAGGAAGAACCTGTCTGGGTCTGCCGGGTCTAGCCTGACCTCGGCCAGGTCTTCGATGCTCTTCTTTTCAGGGTCCCGGCCGATCTCATCGAGGCCTTTCTCGAACTCGGCCAGGTTGACGCGCTCTGGCTCCTTCACTGCTGGGACTGCGGCCAGCATGCACTGCCTGGCCTGCTGCTGGTCTCCCTCCACTGTGATTACTTCCATCTTGCCCTCCTTGTTCTCAAGGACGAACTTCAGTTTTTGGTGGAGGGAAGAAGGAACTGCCTCTAGCTTGTGGAGCCACGTTCTGCCAAGAATGACATTGTAGGGAGAAGGGGCGTCCACAACCAGGAAGTCGGCCAGCACGGAGGCTCCGCCAACTCGGGTTTCCAAGGCGATCCTACCCTTGGGATAGACTGGCGTGGCGGATAACCCTAGCAAGGGTGCTCGGACCTCCGTGAGGTCTGCTTCGGAGAGTTTCATCCTTTTGAAGCAGTCGTAGTAGAGGACCTCGGAGGAGCTGCCGGAGTCGACGAGGATCCTCTTCACGGTGAAGTCTCTCAGCTTCATGGTGAGGAGCAGGGGGTCGTTGTGAGGGACCTGGATTCCCTCAAGATCTCGATCCGAAAACGAGATGGCCGGTCGGTCGCGGCGGGCTTTCTTGGATGCCGGAGCGAGTTCGGCTTTCATTACTTCTTTCCCGTGCGAAGCCCGCCTGGCTTCGGCACGGGCCTGAGAGCTTTCCCGGGACGAGGAAGCGGGAGCTGAGGACGCCAGATGGATCACGTTGATGATCTTCTCTGAGTCCTCGCTGTCTGGAGCCTGGGCTGCGCTCTGGTGGATCCGGCCCTCGCTGCCGCCGGCATCACCTTCCTTGATGAACTCTGGGATGTGGCCCTCTTTGGCCAGCTTCTCCAGATACCACTGCAAAGTCTTGCACTCTTCGGTCTTGTGCCCGTTGCCCTTATGGAAGGAGCAGTAGAGCTTGCTTCGGGGGCCTTCGGTGGGTTCATTCCTCATGGGCTGAGGATACTTGAAGAACGGCTTGGACCTGATCTTGGCCAGGATGCGGTAGATCGGCTCCCTGAAGACGACGCTGACGCTCTGACTGGCGCTGGAGGGAGGTCTGGGCTTCCAGGTGCCCCCAGACCTGGACGACGAAGGTTTCGCCGAACTGGAGACCCAGGCCTGTTTGGGCTCCTGCCTCTGGGAGGGCCTCCCGCCCCTCTGCCGAGGCTGGCCACTCCTCTGCTCGGGCTCCGAATGCCCGTCCTGATCCTTAGCTCGGATCTCGTCTTCCTCCTGGGCGATGAAGCGCTTCACCCGGGACATCAACTCTGGCATGGATTCTGGGGAGTCCCCCGCCAAGTTCTTCCGCAAGTCGTGGCCGGGGATCAGGGCATGCTGGAAGGCGTAGATCGCTATCCCTTCCCTCGTGCCCTCGATCTGGCTGTGGACCGCCCAGAATCGCTGGGCGAACTTGGCGAGGGTCTCGCCCTGCTTCATTCTCAGGGCGAGGAGGTCCCCTTCCTTCTTGGGGACGACGGTGTAGGCTTGGAACTTCTTCAGGAAGGAGAGCTGGAGCTCCTTCCAACTGGAAACCGACCGCTCCGGGAGAGAGCAGAACCACTTCAGGGGGAGGTCACCCAAACTGGAGGAGAAGATTTTGCAGTTTAGATGACCCTCGTTCCCCCAGATGGACATCTTCTGGGAGAAGTGTCGGAGGTGGGCGGATGGGTCGGACAGTCCGTCATAGGGGACGAACCGCGGGATGGAGAACTTTCTGGGCAAGGGGGTGCGCTCGATTTCTTTTGTGAAGGGCGAGCCCCCGAGATCCGTGTGACCACAGATCTGCTTCTGGTCCCGCATGTCCAAGTTGTGCTGGAGAGCCAATCTGACACGTTTGTCAAATCGTTCCTGCTCATCGTCCTTCTCTGGAGTCTGAGCTCTGGGCTTTCGCTTGGGACGGCTCGGGCTATGACGGCTATGAGTTCGGCCGTCGCGGCTATGGTGACTTCGGCTGTTGCTCGAGCCTTCGTCACGGATCTGGCTCCGTTTCTGGTCCAGATGATGTCTGAGGTCCTCGCGGGGAGGCTGGGCTGCCCTGCTGGGGGCGTCCCCCTTCCTCAGGCTCAGAGACCTGCCTCAAGGAGGCAGTTCGGGTTGCCTTGAGCTGCTGCTGGAGCTCGCGAATCATTTGCTCTTGCTTCTGGAGGAGAGCAGCTTGGGCTTCAAGAACCTCTCCAGTGGCAGGGGGTTGAACATGGCGCGTCTCTCCTACGGCCACGGCTTTGTCCTTCCGAGGACGTTCGCGCCGGTGCTCGTCTCGTCGGGGTGGCACGGTTTCGTCCACTGAGAGCGAGGCCTCGACTCCCTCTTGGAATGGGATCTCGACAAAGAGTTGGGAGCCCAGGCGCCCCTCGCCTGCGGGTGTGCCTTGGACCGTTCGGGACCGTCCCTGAGGAGGGACGTCCGTTGACGGTGGTAGCAGCTCGAGGACTGGTCTTGAGGATTCTCCGCCCTTCTTAGCTTTCGGTGGCATGGCTTCTGAGAGATTGAGGTTTAGGAAGGTTGTTTGGAAAGATTTGGAGAAGGTTGAGAAGGCTGGGATATTACTTTCCCACAGACGGCGCCAATTGTAGGTGCAGAAAATAATGACCCACAATAAGGAGGAGCCTTATAGGACTTATCCGAGATGATGATGCTGACTGGGAGTGACTGGATGCCGTCCGAAAGCCTGAAAGGGAAGAACACACGGTCAGAGGACCCTGGCCTGGGCGGCGCAAGGCTCTCCGATGCCAAAGTCAGTGTGGGAACTGGAACAATGGAAGGAGAGGGAGAAGAGAGACAGAGTAACGGCTCTGTGTATGAAAAATGGCGTACCTTTGATGGTGGTTTGATCCTCTATTTATAGGGTTTGGAACGTATCTTTGGGAGATATTGTGGTGTGGGTCCCGTGATTCGACTGGGAAGTCACGATCAGCCCACATTGCATTAATTGCGGTCCAATCCAGCCCACTATGCATTAAAAACCCGTCGGGTCAGCCCACGTCTCATTTAATGCACGTCTTGTTGGGCCAGGTCGTGTTGGGCGCCTTTGGCGGTAGGGGTACCAGCGGATCTGCCCTCGGGCCTTGCCCTGATGTGGCCTTAGCCGCTGGATGCCGCCCTGTCAAGGATCTGACGAAGATTGTGGGCGGCTGGATGTCACGTCTGTCCCATTAGCTCGTGCCCCTATCCCTCCACGTGCCTGATGACGTGGGGGATGAGGGGCGCAAGTGAAGGTTCTCTCTTGCTTCGGCTTCTGTCCCGGCTTCTTCAGCCGAGGTGGAGTTTTCTGCCGAGATGGCACCCGAGGTGGCTCAGCCGAGGTGGAGCTCCCCGCCGAGATGGCACCCGGGGTGGACCAGTTCGGCGCTAGTGGCCCGGAGATGCTTGAGTCCGGTCGAGGCCTCTGTCTTGGTAGCCTGGGTGAGATTGGTGCCACGTGGATGGCACGCGGACGGCACGTGAGAATGCTTAGCCTCATCTGATGGCTGTGATTAGCTTAATCCTGTGGTTTTGGAAATCTCCCCACACAATCAACATACCCAATTTGAAACCAAACCATTTAATAAACTGATGAGAAATGTCAACCAAAACCTAAATTACCAGGTCAAGTTTAGATTGGACGATGCTTGGGGTCAGGAATTGCCACCCTGCCTTATGTGTCAGCTCAAGCCTACCTCGTTGTCACACCTTAGAAAAGCAACGCATTCTTCAAGAGATATCAAAACTAAACTAAACCAACATGATCAGTCAATAAGAAAATACATATTATTTAATTTAAATTAGTCAAGAAGTCAAAGTCAAGTCCAAAAGAAAAAATTGAATTGACACGCAAACTTTAAAAAAATCGAAACTGTTTATGAAGTACAGAAAATGTTTTCTAAATCATGCCCAACTTAAAAATGGCTTCTTACCTTAATGGTGAGAGGCGTTACCCGGCCTCTTAACCTCTTTGAGAGTCATTGTACTTGTACATCTCTCAAACCATACAACAAGACATGTTCTACCGCAAATGAATTGAATATACAATTGATACTTATTCAATTGTTAAGAAATCGATACAAAATATCAATGAGATACTAATTACACTTTGCATGGCTTTACGATAATATGACCCATAGAAGTTTTTACTATTTTATTTTTAAATTATATCGACATGCGAGGCAGATAGCTTTTCAATTTTTCTTTTAGTGATACTTTGACAAACATTTCAACATATGAGTGGGTATGGAAGTTGAATATTAACTTCATAGAAGGTAAGCACCAACTTAGGGAGTGGGAAATGCTTGGCTTGAGCTACAACTTTCTTCAATAGGTAGGTGTGTGGGGACGTTCCTAAGGATATAGGATTATATTAGCCCCGGTAAGATTACCGGCTAATCACGTCTCATGCCCCGCCACGTGCACCTCGGCGATGATGCTAGGGCGCCAACCGTCGTCGAGATCGTTGCTGACCTCGGTCATACCCGACCTCGGCAGTCTACTTCGGCCTCGTCACGCATCTCGATTACAATGCCAGTATGCTTGCCGAGACGAGTGCTAACAGACGAAGTCCCTTGGAGATTCAGCCACGTCATGAGATGTATAATAAGATACGGGCACGTGCATATGAGATTGAGAAGACATCTCAGCCGTCCAAGATCCCTGACAGATCAACATCCAGCGGCTATGTCTCAATTAGAGCGAGGCTCCAGGCAAGATCCGATGGGACTACCGCCGAAAGGCCCATATAGGGTAAAGCCCGATTATACCCTCATTTAATGAATTGTTGATGGACCGCACTTCAGCCTGGTTCTACCGAGGTCGGCGGACGTGGGAGTCCGTTGGGTCCGACCCTTTCGTAATCGGGGGGCAAAGGCTTGCATCAACATTTCTTTTGTGTGGGTATGCCAGATTTTCTATTTTTACTTGGAATTGCAAGTGGTGATTCGGAGATCAACCTTCGCAAGTAAAAAAGAAATCAACTTCTTTCAAGTTTTCCATTGCACATATATTTAAGAAAAGAGACATTTTCTTGATTTGCCGTGAAAGGCGATTTTTTTTTCATTTATAGCCGATTTTGGCGTTTATAGCCGATTTTTGGCGTTTATAGCCGATTTACAATCCTTATCAATAATGAAAGACAAGAGTTGTGATTTTTGTCTCTTTTAAAAAAATACAAACTACAATGAAAAGTAAGAAAATGATGATCTAACTTCTCAGGAGATTGTGGGGGACCCGTTCAGATTGACGGTCGCAAGCCATATGTGGACTTCGCCATCATCCATGCAGATGAGAATAGAGGATGCTATTGATTCGCTTGGCTTGGCTATAAACTCAGGTTTTTAGAGGATAAAGACCAAAAGGAGGTCCTACGTCCAATGAAAAACCAAGTAGACGGGCTGAAAAGCCAAGTCTAAGCCATTTAGAGGCAGAAGGAGAAGGCAAGGACCTTGGGGGGGGGGGTACCCCCCTGTTGGGATTGGTGTATGCCCTAAAGCCCACTAGCTGCACTCTCATCTTTTGTTACTGGATATTTATTAGTTATTTAATGGAATGACTCTTTTATGCTTAAACATGTATATATGTATGGTTGTGTAAGGCCCATTGTTTCTAGTAAATGAATTAGGTGTGTAGTGTCTACACACAGATATGTCTAATTCATGGACACTGGAAACAACATATTTATTCATAACTGAGAGATGGAGCTGGGCACTTCATCTTGGTATAAGTTATAATGAGAGATTCTCCTGTATTCAGGGTGATTTAACTAAGTCATGGGAGGGCTTTCCCGGATTAATCTCATTAGTGCATATGCAATGCATTGAACAGGACCATGGTAGGTGTGATCTCTAAAATAGTACTATCACAGAGAGAGATCAAGTCACCTCATGCTATTGAGTGACCGGTGCTCTTAATCTTGAGAATTTGTGGATGAACTGACGAAGTCAAGTTCTTGTGCTTTAATTCACCATGGGTGAGATTCTTTTCATGGGTCAACAGCTCTGTGTTTTGGGTACTCGGACTTGATCAGTTGGGACATGCAGATGCAATATAGAATCTATGCCATCTAATGATGGAATGATCGTCCCCTTAGAATTATCCGATTAATCATCAAAATCTAAGATCTTAGTATATGGATGTTCCATATGGATATTGAACTTGTGGGTCGCTCCCTGGACCAAGAGAATGATATCCGGATGATGATTATGTTAAGGATATGAAGTTCTAAGGTTTAGATGTAATCGGGAAGGTTGATAGTACATGTGATAACCTGATCGACTCGATTATGGATGTTACATAGAGGGGCATTCAGGTCATTACACTTAGTAGGTCGAAGACAACCGTCATTTTATGACGAGCTTATTATATTATATATTTGTCCTTGGAGTTCAACCATAACTCTCTAGTGGAATGAGTTAAGGTTAAAATGGTCTTAATGTTGCTATGGGTTTAGCATGGACATTTAGGTCATTTTGGGAGCCAATGGCAAATATGTCTTTTGGTCCCTTCTCTAGTCACTTACCAAGATTGGCATGGTTTCCTAAAATGTTTAGATAACATTTGGATGAATTATTTTAGTGAAAAAATAATTTTGAGTTTAAATTCAAATAGGCCTTTGATGGCATACATGAATTTAATTCTAGATAAATTATATGTGGGCCATGGTGTGCATTATCATGAGGGACGTCCATAATAGGATTTCCATGGGTAAGGTTTCCAATTTTGAGTAGGTCTCTCTACTTGGAAGGTTGGACTCCTCTTTGGATTAGTATTCCTATGAGAAAGTTTCCTTTTTGGATTAGGAACTTAAAATTTGTAAGTGTTGTACAACTAGGATTACTAATTGCATGGGAAGTTCCTTTAGTTTCCTTTTCTAATTGGAGTGTTTCTAAAAGGAAATAAATCTTTAGATTATACTTTCCTTTTAGGACATCTTTGAGAATTAGGAGAGATGACTTTATGGGAAAGCTATCCCAAAGTTTCTATAAAAGGAGACAAACCTCCCCTTGGACGTCCAACACTTTGAGAGCTTCCTAGGAGTCCCACACGTCCAGCCTTGAAGTTATTTCTTCTTCATTGAAGAAAGTTGTAGGTCTGAGATTTTTCCTTGGAAAAATAGTTCTCAATTCCTAGATTAAGATCCCACCATCTTAGCCAATCAGATTTGGAAGTGAGATAGAGAAGAAGATCAAAGGCAACACTACTGCAGAAAATTCCAGCAATTTGTTTGCTAGTTGCAAGTCTGAGTTCGGGCCTTTGGATCTATTTTTTCAGAGATTTGAAGTCTACAAATCTTCGAGGTAATAGTATTCTTCTTTCTCCTTTAATTATACACTTGTTGGTCATGAATTCATGGAGTTCTCATGCGATCTCTATGGCTGATTTATGCTGCCCAAATCAGATTTTTTAAAATCTTTCATGTTACAAATTAGCCATGAATGTCTTCCGCTAATTCAGATCTGAATCGCAGTTTCTTTCGGTGGTATCAGAGCCACTCCATGTGAAATCATGATCCCATGTTGTGTATAATTAATCCTAGATTGATTATGGGCATGGTGGCACCCTATTAAAGTTATGTTGTGATGCATGTTGTGTGCAAGTTTCATTAACATTGCTGGAATTTATTTTCCAGATTTGTTTAATGATGCACATAGTATGTTTGCATGCACTAACCTCTTTGTTTGCAGCCATGTATTACATCCTTGATGGTTCGCATGATTGTAATGTGGATTTGGATGTTTTTTCAATAGTTGGAAAGTGTACGATTGCGCGTTTAGCAATCATAGGAAGTTGTAATTCTTTCTTTACTTTTATTCCAACTAGTCTTGATGTAAGCTTTCTTGAAAAGCATAGGTATCTCCAATGTAATTTGGGGTTTTTTTTATGGGTTCGCTTGTATAAATTTAATTTATTGGAACAAGCAAGAAGAAGAAAGTTTCAAGAAAGGTTGCAAGTAACCGGATTCCTTAGTGGTGGAGGAGACAAGACTTCTTGGTGCAAGATGAGATCTATTTTGATGTCCTAGTTCGATAAGGACTACAAGTCCGAAGAGCAAGGAGCCATCAAGGATTGCATACTTTTATTTGCTTTTATATATGGAATGCATGGATGAATGCTTTATATAATTGCTATAATTGTCACCTAGAAACATGGCTACCATTAGGTTCTAAAATTGGCATCTTTTTGTATCAGATTGTTTTTAGTTTGGCAAATTGTTTTAAACGGGACTGAGACCAGCACCTTCTATTTTGTCTAAGGTTTAAAATTGGATAGGGTTTAGTTTATCTTGGTACCCTTGGTTTCCAAAGAAGACTAAACTAAAATCTAATTAGATGCTACCTATGGGTTTTCGTAACCCAAGATAGGTTTTTGGTTCTTTAAAGGGATTTTATCAAATTTTTTAAAGCAAAGGTTATTTATTTTTAAGGTGACTTAAGTCATTAAGTCATGAATTTAATTAACCAAGTTTGCTAGATTTAAAAAAGAGCTTTTGAGTAAAACAATGTAAAGGTCAAAAAGTATAAACCCTAGTGATAAATAATCAAGTGGGAGAGGGGTTTTAGGAAAGACCCCACGGCCTTCCATTTTCGGTTCATGTTATCTCATTACGGTGTTAGTAGGAGCGGCCACCCCTTCGGTGGAGTTCTTTACTAAAGACCGCTTTGATGGGTTAATGGGTGAACTAATGTGAATATTCATAATGAGGTGTTGGTAGGAGCGGCCATCCCTTCGGTGGAGTTCTTTACTAAAGATCACTTCTATAGAATGTCAATGAAGTGTTGGTGGGAGCGGCCATCCCTTCGGTGGAGCTCTTCACTAAAGTTCACTTCTAGGATGGATAAAAGTCTCTTCCCTTCTATCAGACCCCGACCCAGGTTTGAAATATTTAATTATGTTTAAACCGTGATTAGTGGATAAGTGGGGTTAGTGGATGAATAGCTTATTTTATTAAGTTAGATTAGAATGTTTGATTAGCCTTGAGAACCTTTCAGAGTCATTGGCTTAAGTTTGACGCGGGTCGGGGCGCCCGTGGATTTGTGTGTGAAATTGTGGAGTTTAACTTCGATGTTCGTAAAATCTCAATTTTTGGGTATTTTGACTCATTTCATCTAGGTCATCAACTTTCATGTTTTGGCCAACTTGATTTAGTGATCAGAAATTGCGTTTTTCGAGGAAAAGGGCAAAACTGACCTTTCACACCAAATTTGTACCCAAATTTCGAAAATTTCAGAAATTGACAAAGATATGCTTTTTGGAAAGTAGAAATTTCGCTGATCATTTTTATCTTCTTCGTCGTTTTCGTTCGGGACCCGCAAATATCATTTTTAGCTTGGTGAAGACCGGGGCCCACAAGACTTCTCTTATAAGAAGGGGAACCCTTCTTCTTCTTCTCCTTCATTTCATTCCCAGCAAGATTTCTGGCTTGGTCTTTTCCCTCTCTTCCCACACTCTCTCTCTCATCTGAAACTCTTATTTGGTGGAGTTTTCTTGGAGGATTGATCTCCTCAAGTCCTTCCTCCCTCTCCAAGCTCTCCAAAGGTACCCTTTTTGAGGATTTTGAGCTAAGAAGAAGCCCTCATTCAAGCTTCTCTTCTCCATTGGGATTTCTTAAGGTTAGCAATGGCCTGCCAAACTTGAGATTCTTGTTTTCCTCTCCATTTATAGTGTTTTAATCCCATATGCTAGGGTTTTCCTTGGAGATTTACCAATGTTGATTTTTTTTAGGGTTTTCTTGGGAAAATTTTGGGGTTTTTGTAGATTTGAAGCTTGAGGCACTAAAGCTTTGTTTGAAGAGTGATTTTGCTCCTATCTTGACTAGAGGCAAGTAGATTCCATAATTAATATGATGATTTCTCTCATTTGGTTCTATTTTATGATTTTTCTTCTTATGTGCTAATCTTCTTTGATTTAAGGATTTACTTTGATTTAATGAACCAATGTTACATTGATTTCAATTTATGTTATTGCCTTACAATGCATTGGAAGTTTGTTTTCACTTTGGCTCTTCAGGAAATTTGGTTTCCTTGTGTTAAAGATGGGTGCTCAAAGAAAAGGAGAAAAACTTTGATCTTTAAAAGTATTGTGTTGGGCTAATTAGAATGGTTTGTGGATGATGATTTGATGAGATTGGGAGGCCAAGGAAGGGTCCCGATGTTTTGGAAATGTGTATGAAAGAAAGGAGATTGAAAAGGATAAAAAAGGGACTCAAAAGAGGAAGAAAGAAATGGGAAAATCACTGCCGAGCTGGACTGGAAAGAGCCCAGTCAGCTCGAGCGAGCCCAGCTCAGCCTGGGGGCTTGAGTTGGGCCGGGTTTAGGGTCCTTTTTGAGCCTGTTTTGGGGCCCAATTGAAGACTGTGTTGGGCCTGTTCCCTAGGCATCTTTTGGGCCTGTTTCAAGGTCAATCATTGGGCTGTTTTGAGACCCGTTCTTTGATCCATTTAAGGGCTGTTTTGGGGCTAAATGGGCGGACTGTTTTGGCTTGGGTCAAGGCCAGTTGTGGGCCTGATTTTAAGAAGAATTAAACCAATCTTAATGGGGATTCCTTGGGTATACTTTCAGGTCCACTTCAAGCCCGCATCCAAGTTCAATTCGGCCCAACCCTTGTCTATATGTGAAGGCCATTTACAATCTTTGGAAGGTTAAGTAAAGTAGTGGAACCACGATCAAAATCCTTTGGGAACTTTCCAAGTTTAAATATACATTTCATCCTTTGTGATTGTCAAGGATCTTCGGTGGCACCAAATTATGTTCTCGTAATGACAATGAAGGGATCAAATGTATATCGAGACTTCCCACATTAGACGATCGAATCATCATACATTCATTTCATATAAAAAGACTTTTGTCCGGATTCTTTCTCCAATCCTTTTGAATGTTTTGAAGTGGTTTACCACATATTTAGGTATTGATAAGACTGCTCACCTATTTTGCTCGGATTCGCCAATATGCATTGTTGGGAGTAGTTCTCTTATCGATTTTGGAAATGTATCTTATAAACGGATTTGTATTTCTTCGAGGTTTCGGACTTTTATTCTAATGGCACCACTAGGCTTAGGTCACCTTGTCGGACTGATCATCTGGCTTGGGATCTTTAATTTGTCTGCCAGCTGCAGTTTGGATTCTGTCTGTACCGACCATGGCAACGGTAATATCCGGTCCCACGAGTAGTGGCTACGTTTCTGTTTGATAACGACTATGTCGTTCCGGTCCCACGAGTAGTGGCTACGGTTTGTCTGCTCCGGTTACTTCGGTAACAGGAGAATATAGCTTTACATGGGTTGCCAATGTTTTCATGCATTAATATTCACCTCATGGCATTTGTTTATTTTACTCATCATGACATTGGATTTGTAAACCATCGAGATGTTTATCTTCTATCTTTACTTCGACATTGTTATTAATCGTGATTTAATCGTGGCTCTCATTTATTATTGTTTTGTTTTGCTACCACCCTATTATTATTGTATTTGCTTGCCAGACCGTCGTGTCTGACTCTCTTTTGTTTTGTGCCAGATGTCGAGCCCCTCGCGGTTGAGGCGCACTTCGAGGCGGAACCCATAGTTCCTGTGGAGGGCGAGTGGTAGCCCGACGATGTCATTTAGACGTTGGGTTGCTTTTGGAGCTGCGATCACATTTTGGGAATAGATGCTAGACATTTTGGGTTTTTGGTTATGGCCATTGTTGGCTTATACTCTTTTGGGAAGAATTTGTAATTAATGACTAACCTTACTTTTGTATTAACTTTAAATTAACTTTGGGGCCTACAAATGAAATGTTTCTCTTTTTTATACTAGTCTCGTGCGTTCTCATCTTATACCCGTTTGTGAGGGACTTTCATGTTTGTTACATGCTTCCGCGTAAGTCATTTGTATGAGAGTGATTCTTATATATCACCGTTGGATCGGATTTCGGGAATCCTTACCGCGGAAACCTGTGGGAAACTAGTGTGTGCGGGCGGAATTTTCTGGCCCGTCGCGCCACGACCCCGGATTAAGGCCTCATTTAGCGGGACCTCGGTCCGGGGGCGTGACACCTTCGGAAGACTTAATCATAGACATTCTGGGAAATTTCATACGAGATGGTTACACACTTGACATAAGACGGTAATGACCTCTCCCTAGGAGTTTAAGGTTATTTGTCATATAAGGCCAAACCAATCAGTGATTGGACTGCCACTGGATGTGTATCCAGATAGTGATAATCCAAATAAGTATACCTTAATTCAACGTGACTGTAGGCTCGGTCATCCCTTCGATGGAGGGTCTATGAGGAGGTTGAAACACTGATACATTATGATTGGGGTTGAATAATGTAAAAAGTTTTGTGCTTTGTTTTTCCTTATGTAACAAGCACCATATGCATATTACATATACACTGCATGTCTAATTATAAACCGTTTTATATCCAGAAAGAGATGGGTAAAGATTCTTTTAGTCCGTTGATGTGCATTCTTCGTGAGAACAAACTGACTGGCCCTAACTACGTAGATTGGAAGAGAAATCTTGACATAGGACTCACTGCTGAGGAGTACAAGTATGTCTTGGTAGAAACCTGTTCGGATATTGATGCTAATCCTACTGATGACCAGTTAGAGGCTGAGAGGAAATGAAAGAAAGCGAACAGCATGGCTAAATGCTACATGCTCGCTTCCATGTCCAACGTGTTGCAAACACAGCACGAGCATATGGACACAGCCTATGAAATCATGATGTCCTTGTCTGAGATGTTCGCAGACAAAAGCAGGCCAGCTAGGCAAGCTGCTATGAAGACTATCATGAATGCTAGGATGGCTGAGGGAACACCTGTCAGAGAGCATATGCTCAAGCTGATGGATTGTTTCAATGAAGCTGAGATTCTAGGGGCTGAGATTGATGCAGGGAGTCAGACTGACATGATTCTCGAAACTCTGCCGGAATCTTTCAATCAGTTCAAGCTCAATTTCAATATGAGCAAGATGGACATGACTCTACCTGAGTTAATGAAAGAACTCCAGGTGGCAGAGGCTATCATGAAGCCCAAAGCCCAAGCTCATTTTTTCCAATCTTCCTCTAAACTGAACCCAAAAGGGAAGAAGTCCAAGAAGAAGCAGGAGAAGGGAAAAGGGCAGAAAAAGAACAACGCTGGTAATAAGAAGGATAAGGGTACAGATGGAAAGCCCACTTCAAGTGTGGCCTCAAAGGTCATTGGAAGAAAGATTGTCCCAAGTTCCTGGCCTCAGTTAATAAAGTTACATCTTTTTCATACTACATTGAAACTTGTCTAGTGGTTGATTCTACTGACTCATGGATAGTAGACTCAGGAGCCACTAATCATATCTGCAATTCATTGCAGGGGTTTCAGATAATGCAGAGAATTGAGAAAGGAGAGTTTGCCTTTAGAGTCGGAACTGGAGCTAAAGTTTGGGCAGTTGCAGTAGGAGTTGTTACCTTACATTTTTCATGTGATAGGATATTAGTTTTAAATAATGTTTTCTATGTTCCGGACATGAGGAAGAATTTAATTTCAGTTTCCAGATTAATTGAATTTAATTATTCAGTTTCTTTCCATTCTGATGTTGATATCAGTAGAGATGGAAATATTATATGTTCCGGTAGAATACATGACAACTTATTTTATATATATCCTATTGCTCCCACACTGCATAATGTACAACAAGAAAACTCAACTTCCCTTAAGAGGAAGGTATCTTCAATCAATGACACATATCTTTGGCACTTACGTTTGAGTCACATTAACCTAAAATGGATTCAGAGGTTGGTAGAAGATGGGCCTTTAAGCTCATTAGATTTCAAACTTTTTCCTCAGTGCGAATCTTGTCTCAAGGGAAAGATGACCAAACGGTCATTCTCTGGAAAGGGACTAAGGTCAAAAGAGTTGTTAGAATTGATTCACACTGATGTGTGTGGTCCTATGAACAAACCGGCTCGAGGAGGGTATGAGTATTACATCACCTTCACCGATGATTACTCTAGGTATGGATATGTATACTTAATGCGACACAAGTCTGAGGCGTTTGATAAGTTCAAGAAATTCAAGGCTGAGGTGGAGCTACAACTAGGGAAACATATCAAAGCCCTTCGATCTGATCGAGGTGGCGAGTACCTCCTGGGTGAGTTCAAGGAGTACCTCACACAACATGGGGTTGTGTCTCAGTTGTCTGTGTTAGATATCGCGATCACTGAGAGGGGGGGGGGGTGAATCAGTGATCCCTTAAAAATAGGTTCAATTTAACAACAAAAGCAAATCAAATCACACAAGGACACCAGATTTAACGTGGTTCACCAAAAGGCTACGTCCACGGTTCAAAGACTGTCCGAACACCAATCCGGAACAGGTCTGAATCTATTTAGTCGCACCAACGACAAAGAGCACCAACCCTTAAGTTTCAGATAGCACCAACTATCTAGGAAGCACCTACCCCCTTTACAATTTATCTGCACCAACAGATAGGATCACCAAACCCCTAACACCAAGCACCAACTTGATGTTCTACAGAATTAAAGTAGAGAGAACTTTTCTACAGCCCTTCCCCTCTACAATCTCTCTCTCTCAATCCCTTACAAATTGAAATTTAAAGCATAAAAAGAGAGACACTTATCTATGGACGAATCACCATCTTCATGAGCATATCTTCGTCCAACTTGTTGTAGAAACTTGCAGCACAACAGCACACAGCAGCACCTTCTTCTCTAATCACTCTTCTCTCGAAAACTCCTCTGTTTTGTTCTCTCTTCTCTTCTGTACCTTGAAAACGAACTTAGCAAGCCTTTATATAGGTTATGGTAACCCTAAAGAGTGTTCAAATCAGGCTAGAATTCGTTTAGAAAGAGTCCCAAACGAAATACATAAGTTTCCTGAATTTCCGTGCACAACTTCTATTTCTGCGCAAATCTATTTTCCCGTGCTCGGTCGACCGCGTGGGGTCCTCGGTCGACCGGCAACACACTGTGGCAAGAAAATAACTGGGAGCTAACTGGGACTGTCTGCTGCAGATTTCTCTTGCTCGGTCGACCGCGTGGGGTCCCCGGTCGACCGGCCACACTGCTTCAGGAATTCTGAGTTCTGTACTGTTTCAGCTCTGTTTTCTCTTTGAAGCTCTATCAACACCACACTATCAACACCACACTTGTGACATTGTGTTGACAATAATTCCAACAAAAAATGATACTTGAGATACTAAATACTTCAATGCTTCATAAGACTTCTCAAGTCATCTCAAATTCCAACAATCTCCCCATTTGGAATTGTTGGCAACACTTGGAAGTTCAACACTTGGAACACTTTGAACCAGTTGACCTTCATGAAGCTTCTTCAGAACCATAGACTCCCCCTGTCTTAAAAAAACCAAGAGAATCAAGATCTTCACATTCATATTCTTGATACCAATCTCCCCCAAGCTATCATAGCATAACTTCTCCTAGCATAGCTTTCTCCCCCTTTGACAACAAGTCCAAAGGGACTAACCAAGGAGCGAATAGGATATTCAAGGAATACATTGCTCCCCCTTTCGAGCACAACTCCTAAGGATTAGGAGAGTGAGTAACTCCTAATTTTTTTCGGAGATACTCGAAGACTTCCTTTGGCAGAGGTTTTGTGAAGATATCAGCAACTTGCTCAGTAGTTGGAACATATTCCAACTTTACCTCACCGTCTGCAACCTTTTCCTTGAGAAAGTGATAGCGGATTGCAACATGCTTCGTTCTAGAATGCTGAACAGGATTCTTAGAGATGTGAATTGCACTTGTGTTGTCACAGAGGATCGGCGTAGGATCCATTGTCGAAACTCCTAGATCAGAGAGCATTTGCCGCATCCATAACACTTGTGTACAACAAGTTGCCGCTGCAATATATTCCGCTTCCGCTGTAGAAAGGGATACTGAATCTTGTTTCTTACTGTGCCATGCCACCAACCTTTCACCGAGATAGAATGCACCACCGCTTGTACTCTTGTGATCATCTATACATCCAGCCCAATCGGCGTCAGAGTATGCAACAAGAGTAAAGGATTTGCCTTTAGGATACCAAATGCCAAGCTCCATGGTACCTTTCAGATATCGAAATATCCTTTTTACTGCTGTAAGGTGCGTCTCAGTTGGTGATGCTTGAAATCGAGCCACCATACATACTGCTTGCAGAAGATCCGGTCTTGTAGCAGTCAAATAAAGCAAGCTTCCTATCATAGAACGATAAGTGGTGTGATCAACGGACGAACCCTTATCATCTTTGCTTAGCTTTGTGTTCGTTGTCATTGGTGTGCTCACTGGCTTGCTGTCTTCCATGTTAAAACGCTTCAACATTTTCTTGATGTATTTCATCTGTGATATGAAGATACCATGTTTCAGCTGCTGAACTTGTAAACCAAGGAAGAACTTTAGTTCTCCAAGCATTGACATCTCAAACTCTTTCTTTATCTCTTCAGCAAATCTCCTGCACATTTCCTCATCATTGCCACCAAAGATTATGTCATCGACATAAACAATGACAACCAGCTGTTTGCTCAACTCTGTTTTGACATAAAGATTGCTATCAACCAGTCCTTTTCCAAAGCCGATCTTGCGGAGATAGAGGTCCAGCCTTGCATACCACGCCCTTGGCGCTTGTTTCAGCCCATAAAGAGCCTTTTTCAACTTGCACACTAGGTCTGAATTTTTGCTAATGAGAAAACCATCAGGTTGCTCAATGTAGACCTCTTCTTCAAGTAAACCATTCAAGAAGGCTGACTTTACATCCATCTGAAATACCTTGAAGGTTTTGTATGCAGCTAATGCAAGAAACATACGAATGGCTTCCAGACGAGCCACCAGTGCAAAGGTTTCTTCAAAATCTATGCCTTCAACTTGAGCATAGCCTTTACAAACCAACCTTGCTTTGTTTCGTATGACCTGACCATCTTCATTCAGCTTATTCCTGAAAGACCCATTTAGTACCAATAACATTCTTATCGGTAGGTCTAGAAACTAGTTCCCATGTGGAGTTCTTCTCAATTTGCTCCAACTCCTCATGCATAGCTTTCAACCAACTTTCATCGAGACTGGCTTCAGCCACAGTCTTGGGTTCAATGGTGGACACAAGTGAGTAATTGCTAACTACACTTTGTCTTGTTTTAACACCGGCCTCAGGATCTCCAATGATTTGATCCTTAGGGTGTTGCTCTACCCAAGTGCTTTTCTTTCTAGGTGAAGCATCCTCTGAGTCATCCTTTGATTTCTCAGAATCATTAGGTTCAGCCACTTCATCATCAATCTCACTCGAGTCCTCATAAACTGGACTGTCATTATGAGTTACATTCTTTGATTCACGGTTTTCATCAATTCTAACATCGGCACTTTCTATGATTTTTCTGGTCCTTTTGTTAAGACATTTGTAAGCCTTACTAGAGGAGGAGTAACCCAGAAATATACCTTCATCAGCTCTTTCTTCAAATTTGCCCGGATTTTGTTCAAGACGCTTGATGTAACACTTGCTACCGAAGACTCTGAAGTGCTTGACTGTTGCTTTTCTCCCAAACCATAGCTCATAAGGAGTTTTGTCTTCATGTGGCCTGATCAAGCATCGATTCTGAATGTATACAGCCGTATGGATTGCCTCCTTCCAGTATTTGTCAGCTAGCTTGCTCTTAATTAGCATTGTGCGAGCCATCTCTTGCACGGTGCGATTTTTCCGTTCCACAACTCCATTTTGTTGTGGAGTTCTAGGGGCTGAATATTGTCTTTGAATGCCATGGTGCTCACAATAGTTAGTGAACTCTTCAGATGTGAATTCAGCTCCTCGATCAGACCTTAAAATCTTGATACGTTTTCCAAGCATATTTTCAACCTGTGCTTTAAACACTTTAAAACGATCAAGTGCTTGATGTTTATGCTTAAGAAACAATACCCATGTCATACGAATATAATCATCAATGCATAACATAAAATACTTATCTCCATTGGTGCTTTGAGTTTGCATCGGTCCACAGAGATCAATGTGCACTAGCTCAAGAGGTTTCTTTGAATGATGCTCCTTTGACTTGAACATTACCCTCGTTTGCTTTCCCTTTTGGCAAGAATCGCAAATGGGGTTGGAAGGCTCTTCAACTGTAGACATACCTCTGACAGTCCTTTGAATTGCAAATCTTTGACATGTTATCAAAGTTTAGATGCCCAAGGCGTTTGTGCCACAACCAACTTTCCTCTGTCCTGACTCAGTCAAGTAAGTCTTTTCAACTCCATCGACAATATATAGAGATTTCCAGCAGTCCTAGATCCAGTAGCCACTGTTTTGCCGTTGCTACACTTCTTGATAGCAAACCCATTCTTAGTGAAGACAACTTCGTGGCCTTTGTCATAGATCTGGCTCACACTAAGCAAGTTGTGTCTCAGTCCAGACACATATAAGACCTCTTCTGATCTGATCTTGTTTGCCTTTAGCTGAACAACACCTTTTCCGCAGATTTTGGCACCATCATTGTTACCAAACATCATTGATCCGCCTTCATAGAGCTGTAATTTGACGAATTTTTCCTTATCACCTGTCATATGGCTTGAATAGCCACTATCAAGGACCCATGGTGCTGCCTTTTTTTGTGCATTGAATGCCATTTGCACAATGAGAGATTCCTTGGAATTATCTTCCCTTTTCTTTGCCCTCCATGCCTTAACTAACTTGGGTTTCTTTTCAATCTGAAATTGGTTAGCAATAGGCAACCTACAATCCCTAGTCAAGTGTCCATAATTATGACACTTATAGCACTCAATTTTGTGGCTGTTTAGGATTGAAAAAGGGTTCCTAGTCACAAATGGGTTGTTTCTAACATAGAATTTGCATTCAGCCCTTTTATGTCCATATCTATTGCAATGATAACAGTAACCATAAAATTTGAATCTTCTTTGTGGCTGGTTAGACTTCATTTCCTTTCTCACATGAATGGACTCTTTTCTAGGCTGGGTGGGCTTCACAGGTTTTGTCTTTTCAGGAGGTGTAATCTTAGAGGATTCTCCATTCTCAAATCCTAGACCAAATTTGAAGTGAGGAGGCCTTTGAACTTTCAGTATTTCATTTAGCTTCAATGTTCCATTGATTGCTTGGAATTCCTTGAGCTTTTGATTCATTTGTATATTTTCAGTCCTTGCTCCAAGGATTTCATTCTCAAGTTTCACCACTTCCTCAGTTTTGGTACTGATTTGTATTTCTAGGACTTCTACCATTCTTTTATATTCTTCAATTTGAGTTTTCAAAGCAATAACTGAACTTTCAGATTCATGAAGAAGTTTCAGATTTTTCTTACTAGTTTTTCGTTCCATGATAAGCTCCTCAAGTGCGGCAATGAGTTCTTCTTCAAGATTGACCTCAGCCTCCTCTTCCTCTTCCGGCTCTTGCTCCTCTTCTTCTTCAACAGTAACCATGAAGAGAGCTTCAGTTGCCTCGGCTGATTCATCATCGTCTGAAGTTTCAGACGTGCTGTCATTATATTGACTGATGAAGCTTTTTGCTTTGCCCCTCTTTCTGAAAGTTTTCTTCCATTTACTCTTATCAACATAAGAGTCATCATCATTGTTTTCTTTCAGCGGACACTTCACAGCAAAGTGACCAACACCGCCACAATTGAAGCATTTAAAGGGTAGCTTCCCTTTGTACTTTCCATTGCTTCCTTTCTTCAGCTTTCTAACTAATTGAGCCTCAAGCTCATCATCATAGACCAGCAGTCTCTTTTCCCTTTTTCTGAACTTTGAAGGCCGCTTCTCTATCAGATGAAGACGTCTTACCTATGCGCATCTCATAGGTAGTGAGTGAACCATGCAACTCATCCATGGTAAATTCATTCAGATCCTTGGCTTTTTCTATGGCATGAGACTTTTGAATCAAACCGGGGAAGAAGAGATCTTAGAACCTTTTTGACGATGACTGGTTCTTTAATCTCCTCCCCTAGTCCATGAATGTCATTCGTGACTTCATTCACTCGTTGGATATACGAGTCAACATTCTCGCTTTCCTCCATGCGAAGAGACTCGAATTGAGAGCGATGAGTTTGCAATTTCGCTTCTTTGATCTTCTCATCTCCTTGATGAATGCTTTTCAACTTGTCCCATATTTCCTTGGCTGTTTTGCATGCAATTACTTTGACCAGCTCGCTGTCACAAGGCCACTAAAGAGTGCATTCTGCGCTTTGGAGTCGTTGTCTGCTAACTTCTTCGTTGCAGCATCAGTGGGTACAATGGCAGTATTGTAACCAACTCTGACAGTCTCCCAGACATCATAGCCAAGTGATTTGATGAAAGCCTGCATTCTGATTTTCCAGAAGGAGTAATTAGAACCATCAAACAAAGGTGCTTTCATATTCCCAGTATTGGATGCCATGTGATTTGACAAGAGATCACCCTTAGCGTGTTAAGCTTATCAAGGGAGCCTTGGCGCTCTGATACCAATTGTTAGATATCGCGATCACTGAGAGGGGGGTGAATCAGTGATCCCTTAAAAACAGGTCCAATTTAACAACAAAAGCAAATTAACTCACACAAGGACAACAGATTTAACGTGGTTCACCAAAAGGCTACGTCCACGGTTCAAAGACTATCCGAACACCAATCCAAAATAGGTCTGAATCTATTTAGTCGCACCAACGACAAAGAGCACCAACCCTTAAGTTTCAGATAGCACCAACTATCTAGGAAGCACCTAGCCCCTTTACAATTATCTTGCACCAACAGATAGATCACCAAACCCCTAACACCAAGCACCAACTTGATGTTCTACAGAATTAAAGTAGAGAACTTTTCTACAGCCCTTCCCCTCTACAATCTCTCTCTCTCAATCCCTTACAAATTGAAATTTAAAGCATAAAAGAGAGACACTTATCTATGGACGAATCACCATCTTCATGAGCATATTTTCGTCCGAACTTGCTGTAGAAACTTACAGCACAACAGCACACAGCAGCACCTTCTTCTCCAATCACTCTTCTCTCCAAAACTCCTCTATTTTGTTCTCTCTTCTCTTCTGTACCTTGAAAACAAACTTAGCAAGCCTTTATATAGGTTATGGTAACCCTAAAGAGTGTTCAAATTAGGCTAGAATTCGTTTAGATAGAGTCCCAAACGAAATACATAAGTTTCCTGAATTTTCGTGCACAACTTCTATTTCTGCGCAAATCTGTTTTCCCGTGCTCGGTCGACCGCGTGGGGTCCTCGGTCGACCGGGACACACTGTGGCAAGAAAATAACTGGGAGCTAACTGGGACTGTCTGCTGCAGATTTCTCTTGCTCGGTCGACCGCGTGGGGTCCCCGGTCGACCGGCCACACTGCTTCAGGAATTCTGAGTTCTGTACTGTTTCAGCTCTGTTTTCTCTTTGAAGCTCTATCAACACCACACTTGTGACATTGTGTTGACAATAATTCCAACAAAAAATGATACTTGAGATACTAAACACTTCAATGCTTCATAAGACTTCTCAAGTCATCTCAAATTCCAACAGTCTGCACCGGGTACACCCCAGCAAAATGGTGTAGCGGAGAGAAGAAACCATACCCTTCTTGATATAGTAAGGTCCATGATGAGTCATGCAAGCCTACCTATATCTTTTTGGGGATATGCCCTAGAAGCAGCAGCATACATTTTAAATCTGGTACCTTCTAAATCAGTACCTAGGACACCCCAAGAAATGTGGACAAGTCGAAAACCTAGTTTAAGACATATCCACATTTGGGGTTGTCCGGCTTATGTACTGATTGATAAAGCTACCAAGCTAGAACCTAGATCGGAAATGTGCTACTTCATTGGGTATCCTAAGGGAACGAGAGGTGGCATCTTTTATCATCCAAAGGAGCAAAAAGTGCTCATCAGCACTCATGCTAGGTACTTGGAGGATGATTGTATGATGCACCAAGAGCTTAGTTGTAAAGAAACCCTTGAGGAGATTCTTCCGGGATCTCCTATAACATCTGTACCAGATCCTGAGACAGTAGATGAATAAGATATTCCTTTGAACACTCCGGAGCCTCGTTGTAGTGGGAGAATTTCTAGACAGCCAGAAAGATATCTAGGAGTGTCTTTTAAGACAGACTCTGAAGATCTGGTTGAGGATCTTACTAGTTATGATGAAGTAGTAACTGATATAGATGCTGACATGTGGCAGTAAGTGATGAAATCTGAAATGGATTCTTTGTATTCCAATCAAGTCTGGGAACTTGTAGATGCACCTGAAGGGGTTAAACCCATAGGGTGCAAGTGGATCTACAAGAGGAAAAGAGGAGTGGATGGGAAGGTGGAAACCTTCAAAGCAAGACTGGTGGCGAAAGGATATACTCAGAAAGAGGGTATCATTATGAGGAAACCTTTTCACCAGTGGCTATGCTTAAATCCATAAGGATTCTCTTGGCCATCGCATGTCATTATGACTACGAGATATGGCAGATGGATGTCAAGACAGCTTTTCTTAATGGAAGTCTTGACGAATGCATCTATATGATGCAACCAGAGGGCTTCATTGCTAGTGGCCAAGATAACATGGTTTGTAAACTTAAGAAGTCCATTTATGGACTTAAGCAAGCATCTAGAGCATGGAACATCAAGTTTAATCAGGCGGTCAAATCTTTTGGCTTTGATCAAAACATTGATGAATCGTGTGTGTATAAGAAAGGAAGTGGAAAAGCAATTGCATTTCTGGTTCTGTATGTAGATGACATATTACTCATAGGAAATGATGTAGGTTTATTGTCATCCACAAAGGTTTGGTTATCCTCTCAATTTCAGATGAAGGATTTGGGTGAGGCCAACTACATCTTAGGGATGAAGCTTTTGCGTGATCGCAAGAATAAGAAGATATTGGTCAAGTTTAACATGCATGACTCCAAGAAGGGCCTCCTACCTTCTAGACATGGAGTACCACTGTCTCGAGATCAATGTTCAAAGACATCTGAAGAGATAGAGAGCATGAGGAGAATTCCATATGCATCCGCTGTTGGAAGCCTCATGCATGCTATGTTATGTACTAAACCAGATATTTGCTTTGCCGTTGGCATGGTTAGCAGATATCAGTCAAACCCTGGACCTATGCATTGGACAACTGTTAAGCATATATTCAAGTATCTTCGGAGAACGAAAGATTATATGCTAACCTTTCGAGCAGATGATCTAACGCCATTGGCGTATACAGACTCATGATTTCCAATCTGATAGTGATGCTAGAAAGTCTACCTCAGGGTACGTCTTTACTTTGTCACGAGGGGCTATATCATGGAGAAGTGTCAAGCAATCCTGTGCTGCTGATTCTACCATGGAAGCAGAGTATGTGGCGGCATTGGAAGCTGCGAAGGAAGCAGTATGGCTCAGAAAATTCCTGTTGGAATTGGGAGTTGTTCCTGCAGTACAAAAACCGATTGTCATGTACTGCGATAACACTGGTGCTGTAGCACAGTGCAAAGAGCCCAGGAATCACAAGAAAGGGAAGCACATTCAGAGTAAGTACCACTTGATCCGGGAATTCATTCAGGATGGAGAGATAGTGGTGGAGCATATTGCTTCAGCAAATAACTTAGCTGACCCATTCACTAAGACTCTTACTGAGAAAGTCTTCACTTCTCATGTTGAGTCTATGGGTGTTAGGCTAGGAAGTAGTGATCTTTAGTGCAAGTGAGAGTTTGTTGGGATTGGTGTATGCCCTAAAGCCCACTAGCTGCACTCTCATCTTTTGTTACTGGATATTTATTGGTTATTTAATGGAATGACTCTTTTATGCTTAAACATGTATATATGTATGGTTGTGTAAGGCCCATTGTTTCTAGTAAATGAATTAGGTGTGTAGTGTCTACACACAGATAGGTCTAATTCATGGACACTGGAAACAACATATTTATTCATAACTGAGAGATGGAGCTGGGCACTTCATCTTGGTATAAGTTATAATGAGAGATTCTCCTGTATTCAGGGTGATTTACCTAAGTCATGGGAGGGCTTTCCCGGATTCATCTCATTAGTGCATATGCAATGCATTGAACAGGACCATGGTAAGTGTGATCTCTAAAATAGTACTATCACAGAGAGAGATCAAGTCACCTCATGCTACTGAGTGACTGGTGCTCTTAATCTTGAGCATTTGTGGATGAACTGACGAAGTCAAGTTCTTGTGATTTAATTCATTACGGGTGAGATTCTTTTCATGGGTCAACAGCTCTGTGTTTTGGGTACTTGGACTTGATCAGTTGGGACGTGCAGATGCAATATAGAATATATGCCATCTAATGATGGAATGATCGTCCCCTTAGAATTATCCGATTAATCATCAGAATCTAAGATCTTAGTATATGGATGTTCCATATGGATATTGAACTTGTGGGTCGCTCCCTGGACCAAGAGAATGGTCTCCGGATGATGATTATGTTAAGGATATGAAGTTCTAAGGTTTAGATGTAATCGGGAAGGTTGATAGTACATGTGATAACCTGACTCGATTATGGTTGTTACATAGAGGGGCATTCAGGTCATTACACTTAGTAGGTCGAAGACAACCGTCATTTTATGACGAGCTTATTATATTATATATTTGTCCTTGGAGTTCAACCATAACTCTCTAGTGGAATGAGTTAAGGTTAAAATGGTCTTAATGTTGCTATGGGTTTAGCATGGACATTTGGGTCATTTTGGGAGCCAATGGCAAATATGTCTTTTGGTCCCTTCTCTAGTCACTTACCAAGATTGGCATGGTTTCCTAAAATGTTTAGATAACATTTGGATGAATTATTTTAGTGGAAAAATAATTTTGAGTTTAAATTCAAATAGGCCTTTGATGGCATACATGAATTTAATTCTAGATAAATTATATGTGGGCCATGGTGTGCATTATCATGAGGGATGTCCATAATAGGATTTCCATGGGTAAGGTTTCCAATTTTGAGTAGGTCTCTCTACTTGGAACGTTGGACTCCTCTTTGGATTAGTATTCCTATGAGAAAGTTTCCTTTTTGGATTAGGAACTTAAAATTTGTAAGTGTTGTACAACTAGGATTACTAATTGCATGGGAAGTTCCTTTAGTTTCCTTTTCTAATTGGAGTGTTTCTAAAAGGCTTTAGATTATACTTTCCTTTTAGGACATCTTTGAGAATTAGGAGAGATAACTTTATGGGAAAGCTATCCCAAAGTTTCTATAAAAGGAGACAAACCTCCCCTTGGACGTCTAACACTTTGAGAGCTTTCTAGGAGTCCCACACGTCCAGCCTTGAAGTTATTTCTTCTTCATTGAAGAAAGTTGTAGGTCTGAGATTTTTCCTTGGAAAAATAGTTCTCAATTCCTATATTAAGATCCCACCATCTTAGCCAATCAGATTTGGAAGTGAGATAGAGAAGAAGATCAAAGGCAACACTACTGTAGAACATTCCAGCAATTTGTTTGCTAGTTGCAAGTCTGAGTTCGGGCCTTTGGATCTATTTTTTCAGAGATTTGAAGTCTACAAATCTTCGAGGTAATAGTCTTCTTCTTTCTCCTTTAATTATACACTTGTTGGTCATGAATTCATGGAGTTCTCATGCGATCTCTATGGCTGATTTATGCTGCCAAATCAGATTTTTTAAAATCTGTCATGTTACAAATTAGCCATGAATGTCTTCCGCTGATTCAGATATGAATCGCTGTTTCTTTCACCCCCAAGGGACTTTTGTCACCTTGTAGCGGTGGTCAGTGTAGAACTTCCGCAGAGTTTTCTCTCTTTCTTTCTCTGAATTTCTGTGCTTTTTTCTGATCTGGGATCTGTCTTGTTTTTCCGATCCTTTCTTTCTTTGGAATGCTCTCCTATTTATAGGCTTTTAGGTAGCCATTTAGGAGGTTTATGAGCCTTAATTGTCATAAAGCTATATAAAGGGAGGAGTTACAAGATTGAATTCTTTATTTTGTAACTCATTTTCCTTGGCTTCTGATTGGCCGGAGGAGATTGAGGGCATTTAATTGTCTTTAATCGCCATGATGGGAGGAGTTTCATGGGTTAAATGCCATCAATCTCTTGACTTGTAACTCCCGGATGCTTGCTTCTAATTGGTCCGTCCAAAGAAATGGATTAATGACTGTAATAAAGCTAGTCAATTAATCGCATTAAGTGGTCGCCGAGCAGTTGAAGTGTCGCGGGCCGTGCCGCGTCTTTTGGGATTCTTCTGGCGATGATCATCGATGGATCTTCATGTAGATCGACATCAGATGACCATGTAATTTCAGGTGTTTGTTGCCAACAGCGGGTCGGTGCCATCTGTCCTGTCGATTTCTCGATCGGTCGGGTAGAAAGCACACTTTTTTTGGTTGACTAGTTGGCGATCAATGTTGATTTCGATACTCTTGATGATTAACCCGTGTTTTTGACGGATGTCAGAGGATTTGGTGTCACAAAAGTATGAATATTGGAAAATACCAGAGGCCGGATGCTTCGAATCTCAAAAAAAGGGCGTAAAAATGGGGTTTCCGGGGCCCACCGGGCGATCTCGGGCCCTAGGGTCGCCGGCGACCCTGGGGGGGTTTCCCCCCCTTTTGTCCCGTTTTGTGTCCGTTTTTGCTGTTTTTTTATTCTTTTTTCTTCTGTATTTTTCCTTGACAATTTTGATCATTTATTGGCCTGATTTCCTTGTAGAAAACCTGATGAAAATCCTTGCATTTTATTTTGCAAAGTTTCCAATTTTCTGAGAAAGCCGAAGACTTTGTTGCGCAGAGCTGCCGATTTTCCGTCAGAAGCTGAAACTGGGTCAAACGATGTCGGAATGACATGAAATTTGGGGTGAAGCCTGATAAGCAATAAATAAGACCAACCATAGGCTTTTGTTTGAGTTTTGAAGCCGTTTGGGGTCCTATCACCAGTAGACTTGCTTTTGTCGCGATGAAGATGTCGCGGTTTGATGTGCGGTCAACCGATGTCCGATTGATTTGAAATTTGACAGGGAACCTATTGGAGTCATTTTAAGATGATCCATAGGCTCTGTCTTGGAAACCATGGTCCCGGGGAGCTTCGCCGCCGAGAGGCCTGATTTGGCTTCCGAGCGTCAAACTATGGTCAAATGTTGTCGAAATGACCTGAAATTTGACGTGTAGCCCTTTGTAAGCATTTTGAAGCCGTCCATGTACTCTATCTTATGAATGATGGCTTCGGTGGTTCTCGCCGCCGAGAGGCTTGATTTAGCTGTTCGAGGGTTGATGTAGGGTCAAATGTTGTCGATTTGACTGGGAACTTGACGTGGAGCCTTTTGGAAGTATTTTGAGACCATCCATCGGCTCTGATCTGTTGACACCAAAAATGTCACTTTGCCTCTTCAAAGATCCAAAGAGGTACATGAAGTCGCAACCTTCCATAAATAGGCAATGCTACTTACAAAAAATTAAATCTTGTCAGAACCAAACAAAAACTGCAAGATCCTTCAAGACAGCCAAAAGAGGAGTACACAAGAAGTTTCGGGCCATTTCAAAATCATTTGGCCTAACTTCACTTCTCCGGCAGCTGAAAAGGAGCTCCCGGCGGCGAAAGCATCGGAGATACCAAATCTTCGATCAGAGCCAATGGATGGTCTCAAAATACATCCAAAAGGCTCCACGTCAAGTTCCGAGTCAAACCGACAACGTTTGACCCTACATCAACCATCGAACAGCTAAATCAAGCCTCTCGGCGGTGAGAACCACCGAGGCCATCACTCATCAGATAGAGCACATGGACGGCTTCAAAATGCTTACAAAGGGCTATACATCAAATTTCAGGTCATTTCGACAACATTTGACCATAGTTGACGCTCGGAAGCCAAATCAGGCCTCTCGGCGGCGAAGCTCTCCGGGACCATGGTTTCCAAGACAGAGCCTATGGATCAACTTAAAATGACTCCAATAGGTTCCCTGTCAAAATTCAAGTCAATCGGACATCGGTTGACCGCACATCAAACCGCGACGTCTTCATCGCGACAAAAGCAAGTCTACGGGTGATAAGACCCCAAATGGTTTCAAAACTCAAACAAAAGCCTATGGTTGGTCTTATTTATTGCTCAGCAGGCTTCACCCCAAATTTCAGGTCATTCCGACATCGTTTGACCCAGTTTCAGCTTCTGACGGACAATCGGCAACTCTGCGCAACAAAGTCTTCGGCTTTCTCGGAAAATTGGAAACTTTGCAAAATAAAAGGCAAGGATTCTCATCAGGTTTTCTACAGGGAAATCAGGCCAATAAATGATCAAAAATGTCAAGGAAAAATACAGAAGAAAAAAGAATAAAAAAATAGCAAAAACGGACACAAAACGGGACAAAAAGGGAAAAAAAAAAACCCAGGGTCGCCGGCGACCCAGGGGCTCGGGATCGCCCGGTGGGCCCCGGAAACCCAATTTTTCGCCGTTTTTTCGCGATTAGAAGCGTCCGGCCTCTGGTATTTTCCAAAATTCATACTTTTGAGACACCAAATCCTCTGACATCCGTCAAAACCATGGGTTAATCTTCAAGAGTATCGAAAACAACATTGATTGCCACCCGGTCAACCAAAAAAAGTGTGCTTTCTACCCGACCGATCGAGAAATCGACAGGACAGATGGTACCGACCCGCTGTTGGCAACAAACACCTAAAGTTACATGGTCATTCGATGTCGATCTACATAAAGATCCATCGATGATCATCGCCAGAAGAATCCCAAAAGATGCGGCACGGCCCGCGACTCTTCAACTGCTCGGCGACCACTTAATGCGATTAATTGACTAGCTCAATTACAGATATTAATCCATTTCTTTGGACGGACCAATCAGAAGCAAGCATCCGGGACTTACAAGTCAAGAGATTCATGGCATTTAACCCATGAAACTCCTCCCATCATGGCGATTAAAGGCGATTAAATGCCCTCAATCTCCTCCGGCCAATCAGAAAGCCAAGAAAAATGAGTTACAAAATAAAGAATTCAATGTTGTAACTCCTCCCTTTATGTAGCTTTATGACAATTAAGGCTCGTAAACCCTCCTAATTGGCTACCTAAAAGCCTATAAATAGGAGAGCTCTCCAAGAAGAAAAAAACAATCACAAACACACAGACAACAGACTGCAGAAAATCCGGAAACTTAGACAGAAAAAGGCGTCAGAAATCTAAGAGAGAAAACTCTGCGGAAATCCTACACCGACCACCGCTACAAGGTGACAAAAGTCCCTTGGGGGTACCCCCCCCCCCCCAAGGTCCTTGTCTTCTCCTTCTGCCTCCAATGGCTTAGACATGGCTTTTCAGCCCATCTACTCGATTTTTTATTGGACATAGGACCTCCCTTTGGTCTTTGTTCTCTAAAAACCTGAGGTTATAGCCAAGCCAAGCGAATCAATAGCATCCTCTGTTCTCATCTGCATGGATGATGGTGAAGTCCACATATGGCTTGCGATCGTCAATCTAAACGGGTCCTCCACAATCTCCTCAGAAGTTAGATCCTCCTTTTATTTCTTTTTATTGTAGTTTGTATTTTTTAAATAGACAAAAAAATCACAACTCTTGTCTTTCATTATTGATAAGAATTGTAAATCGGCTATAAACGCCAAAAATCAGCTATAAACTCGAAAATCGGCTATAAATGCCAAAAAAATCGCCTTTCACGGCAAATCAAGAAAATGTCTCTTTTCTTAAATATATGTGCAATGGAAAACTTGAAAGAAGTTTATTTCCTTTTTACTTGCGAAGGTTGATCTCCGGATCACCACTTGCAATTCCAAGTAAAAATAGAAAATCTGGCACACCCACACAAAGAAATGTTGATGCACGCCCCTTGCCCCCCGGTTACGAAAGGGTCGGACCCAACGGACTCCCACGTCGCCGACCTTAGTAGGACCAGGCGCCAGGAGCGCGGTCCATCAAGCTGGCACACCCGGTGGGACCCGTTCATTTGAGAACACGATGCTAGAAATAAAATATTTGCATATCATATCTTTTGCTCTATGCTTATATTTCTTTTCTCGATTCCTTGGCTACTTTCTAATTGGTGGCCATGTTGGATTCCGCATCTAAAAAATGAGATGAGATTTTTTGGAAATTTCTAATTCTTTGAATTTATTTCCACTTTTTCTCTTTTCAAAAAAAATATATATAAATAAAAAAAATCAGATTTTTCATTTTGAATTCAAAATTGAGAAACCTTGATCTATTCCTATCGTTCATCGCGCTTGCAGAAATGTTGAGCCTGTTCGACTAAGGTTTTGAGCCATCGTTTCTCTTCGATGAGTTCATTAAAGATCGAAAATAAATAAATATATATATATAAATCAGATTTTTCATTTTTGAATTCAAAATTGAGAAACCTTGATCCGTTCCTATCATTCATCGCGCTTGCAAAAATGTTGAGCCCGTTCGACTAAGGTTTTGGGCCATCGTTTCTTTTCGATGAGTTCATTAAAGATCGAAAAAATATTTATATATATATTAAAAAAATCAGATTTTTCATTTTGAATTCAAAATTGAGAAACCTTGATCCGTTCCTATCGTTCATCGCGCTTGCAGAAATGTTGAGCCTGTTCGACAAAGGATTTGGGCCATCGTTTCTCTTCGATGAGTTCATTAAAGGTAAAAAAAAATAATAATAAAAAAAATAAAAAAAAGACATAGACCACTAAGGTTAAACCAACTGCGTTCTTTGATCATGGTTGATTCAAGAAAAGCCTTGTCCAGAGTGTGCAGACAGCTTGACTGTTCTAGGCAAGAGTCCTTCAAACGGGTTCACTAAGTAATCCTACCCTTACCTGGGGGCAATTCTATCAATCAAGATTTCATAAGACCGGGTTAGGAGACCTATGTGTACTCTCTCGTCTTTTAAAATAAGTTTTTAAAAATAAAAAAAATTTTAAAAATAAAAAATTCTAAAATAAAAAATAAAAATAAAAAAAATCTTAATTTTTTTTTAAAAAAAATAAATAATAAAAAATAAAAAAAAGGATTTTTTTAAAAAAAAATCTTCTTCAAAAAAAAAAATCTTAAAAAAAAAAAACTTCCGTCATTTTGGGTTTAGATTGGAGAAATCTTGGTCTTCTCCTTTCTGAGCACTGGCGCTCGCGGAAATCGCTGAACCCGTGTTCAGATTGGAGTGCCTTTTGCTCTCTTTGATGAACCCGATATTGGCCTTTCAAAAAAAAAACTCGTCATTTTTGGATTCAGATCCGAGAAATTATGGTTCATTTCTTTCTGAGCACTGGCGCTCGCGGAAATCGCTGAGCCCGTGTTCAAATCGGAATACCACCTGCTCTCTTTGATGAATCCAATCTTGACCTTTCAAAACAGAGAATCTCATCTCATGGATGCAGTCTCAAAACATTTGTGTCTAGCGGTACTAGTACGCCCTTTCAGGGTCTACTGTATTGCGACCGGCACATTTGTATCTCCAACTTTATATTCTTCTTACCTCGAGCAAGCTCTGCTTCTCGATAAGTCG
The DNA here is from genome assembly GCA_012931725.1 of Litsea cubeba. Classification (NCBI taxonomy): domain Eukaryota; kingdom Viridiplantae; phylum Streptophyta; class Magnoliopsida; order Laurales; family Lauraceae; genus Litsea; species Litsea cubeba. The sequence goes on from CM022946.1 coordinate 39,171,180, forward strand.
AATTTAAGTTCACAATTGCTTCTAGCAGTCACTGGAACGCTCATTCTAGGCTTACCATACCTGCGATCAGAACAATTGTACCCTCCATGGCATTTTGCCTTCCTCATATTGCTTGGGTGATCTCCCTCGAGCAATTTGAAAAGACGAAACCATAGAACTTCCCATTTATGATCATTGTTCTTGTGATTACTAATGGATGTGGTCTTGTTTCAGAAACTTTTCGAAAACTAACAATGGCAGCTTCACTAAGCATTACTTTCGATGACAGCAAGCACCAAGTCATGCTTCAACAGAAGCAAACTACGTGCACCTACAAGCGCCCCATCAGCTGCCGAAGCGTCAACTCCCTCGGCTACTCTTTAAGCTCCGGGTCGACCTCGACTCCCCGGACTATCGTCTTTGGGACGCTGGGACCATTCCCACTTCCCGAGGAACAAACTGCTCCCTCCAAGAAGCAGAAACTCGCCTCTCAATGTGTCACTACCGTGACACCAAAGGCGAGCACCAGAAGGCCCTAAGCCCGTGGCAGCCCCACGAAGCCTCGACCAGCAAACGACCAGGTCTATCCCAAGACTTGGTCCCCAAGACCTTCACCAAAACAAAGAAGGTCCCAAACATCTACCAAGCCAGCATTCCTGGCCCCACTCAAGGAGAACCAGCTCTACCCTCTTGCTTACATGAAAGAGGAGAGACCCATCTCCAACCTGACTCCCAAGTCAAACCAGCATGAGCCGGCTTGTTCCTACAAGCCCAAAATCAGATCATGCATCACAAGGCCTCTGCAAGCACCTGCTAAGGCCTACAAACCTGCAGTTCGACCCTTCATCTCTACAGGGGCCGAACTCCAAAAATTCAAAGCTTCGCTGCAACAGGCGAAGGACAGGGTTCGCATCCTGTCATTGCCTAGCTGCAAAGAAGACAGGCTCGGCTGCTGCGCCCGAGGGAGCACATCCTTCATCGTCAAAGCCCAGCCAGAGCTGACCGAAGCTCAAATTGCTCGTCGCATACGCCGCCGCGCGTCGTATAGACAAAAGAGACTAGAAAAGCAAAGGACCCAACCTCCTACACTTCAAGTCTCTCCCAAATGGGTCGAAAAAGAAAGACCCAACCAAGTTGCTGCCGACCATATGGTTGGAAAAACCAGAAGGCGCCAAAAGTCAGCAACAAAAATCCATGTCCGACGTCCAATGACCCGCAGTGTCTCTAGGACAAGAAGACATTCAGAAGAATCCCCTGCTCCTTCCAGCAAAGGACGGCAGAGTGATCCTTCCTCAAGCTCTTCTTCAAAAAGAATGAGCCCCAGCTCAGTCACCAGGACAATTTCTTCGTTCGAATCACGAAGGATGAACGTCTTGGCTACAAATTCTGAGCCACCACCCCGCAATCCACCTCTAGATGATGCGATCACCCACATCCAGCAATTGGAACAAGGCCAACAGAGGATTGAAACTCTGATGGAAAACCTTCTCCTCGCCTTCCAAAATCAGGCGAACAATGAACCTCCTCCGAATCATCAAGACGATGAGGTAAATGGAGAAGAAAATGAGTCACGCGCCCTTACCAAAAAGGACGTAGACAGTATCCTCGCCAAAGCAAAAGAAGAGGATATACTCAAGGAGAATGGGATCAAGCCACCATATCCCTTATGGATGGACTCGGTCCCGTTCCCCACCAAATTCAAGCATCCTACTCTCCAAACATATACGGGGAAAGGGTCAGCCAGACAGCACGTCATCCACTTCAAGATCCTGACGGGAGCTATCGCGGATCAAGATGCACTCAAGAACCGCCTCTTTGCAAGTACCCTAAAAGGTACGGCCTTCGATTGGTACTCCACTCTTCCGGAAGACTTTATCCAAAACTGGGCCATGCTAGAGACACGCTTCCTGACTCACTTCAAAGGTGAGGATCATCCCGATACTATGGCTCAGCCGTGCAGCCTAAAACAGGTGGAGAATGAGTCAACATATGACTTCATTCATAAGTGGAAAGCAATGGCATACAAATGCTCTGATGTACTGCCACAAGCGTCGCTAGTCGACATCTGCCGAAACAACATGAGAGCCAGAATCCGCTCCATGATCATCGGCAACAAATCAAAAATCCTGGGAGAACTCCTAGAAGCTTCCATGGAAGCTGAAACGGTGATTAAAGACCTCAACAGTCAGAAATCATCAAGAAAAGAGCCAACCGCCATTGCAACCTCAAAACCAAAGAAAAAAGAGGTCCTCAATGTGCAGACCAAGTCAGCTCCTCAGCCACCAAAGAAAGCTGAAAACAAAGCTGCTGGTAAGAGACCTGAACTCTCAGATGCCTTCAAAGAACGAGTAGAGAAGAAATACTCGTTTGATGAAGACGTTGATGAAATCTTCGGGGCTCTTATGGCAAACAGCAAGCTCACCTTGCCGGAACCAAAAAGACCGGGCGATGTTGGCAAAACCAACGATCCTCAGTACTGTCCATACCACCAGATGATCTCGCATCCTCCCAATCAATGCTTCATTGTGAGGGAGAAAATAAACGAGATGTGGAAAAACGGAGTCATCACCTTTGACAAAAACTATGGGTCTGCCTCCATCAACATGGTGACATGTGGACAAACATCAAAATCACCGAAGAAGAAGATCACTACTTCCTTCAAGGTGATAAACTCAATCCAAGCGTCCGAGGAACTGGTTCCTTACCCGACACCAGACGGACAACCCATATGGGTACATCCCAATCTCCTGGAAGATGAAAATTGGGAGGTCGTGAAAACAAAGCCTACGGCTCAACAGCAAAGGCAGGCTAGGAAATATCTCCTCAAGCTCAAACAGCAAGAGAAGACCCAGCCAAAGCAAGAAGTCAAAGAAAAGGCGGAGGCTTCCTCTACCGCTTCAATGGAGGCAACAAAAACATCCCTTCCAGAGACTTCAAAGGGGGGTAAGAAAATTCACTCTCAGTGATTTCATGCCACCTCAATTCAAAGAAGCCATGCAGGAGGCATCATACTCTTGCAATTCGGTAGTTGGATTCTCCATTGAAGGATACGAGTCCAGCGACACCGATGATGGATTCGAATCCAACTACACAGATGAGTGGGAGGAGTCCCTTGAAACAGGAGAATATCTCTCCGATGAAGAATGGGTTCCTGAGTCTCATCTTATGCCAGTAATCTGGTATAAACCCCTACAGCCACAAGGATCCTGGTCTGATGATGAAGAAGACCAAGAAGCTGTACAAGAAAATGCTGCTGACCCAGCACCTCTCATTACTCCAGTGGAAATCAACCATGTTGAGCCATAAAGAGTTGATGAAGAAGAAGATCCGGCTCCCATGCCTGATCTTGAAGAATATGCAAGGATCTTGCAGCGACTCGCTCTAGAACAAGAGCAAGACCGCGTCAATGAGCCTCCTCGCATCCCAGAGCCTGAAGTCCCTGAAGACCACCAGGTACATCCTCCCTCAACTCCTGAAAATGGAGAAAATTGATGGATAGACGATCCTCTTACATCCGAGGATGAGTCTGACTCCGATCAGGCAACGTCTCCCGTCAGAGCTTCCTGTAATGTGATAATTCGCGATTATAGCTCTTCCGAAGCATCGTCTGATGAAAGCACTTACACTCCGACGATGCCTAGCAATGTATCTTCTGGAGCCACCTCGTCTCTCATGACTTTCACTGAGATGACACCCTGTCAGGTTTCTTCTCCTGAGACTGTGACTTCAAAGTTCACACCCTTCCTGACTGAAGAATTCCCAGCTATTGATGCTTGGGACGATGAATTAGTCAACGAAGAAGAAAGGTTGCTGGATGCTGTTCAGGACTTGTTCCCGGAAAATGCTCCATGCAACACAATCACTGAGGATGGCAACTCTGCTGCTGGTACATCCTCAGCAAATGAAAAACGACAGCCTCTTGATCCTGAAGACAATCTTCCAAACGAAGACCCTTCTCAAGAAGCTCTCGAAGTTGGTAGAGACACCCGCTCTGGCCGGGACTACCACAAAAATTACAACGAATCTTCTTTTACATATGTAAATCCTTCGGAAAAAGATGTTGTAAGCACCCCTAGTGGCAACAATGATGAACATGCAGGCCCTAAGGAGGCTTTCAAGTATGACTTGATTGAACACTTCAAGCACATACCTGCTCGTCTGCACATCCTAGATTTGTTGCGAATGTCTCCGCACACTCCTGATAATCTCATCTCAGAATTACAAAAGCTGAATGAGGATGTCGACAAGCATGCCCCGCAAGTCCTCCAAATTGAAAGGGATTACCGGGTCAAAAACTCAAAAGCCTCCTCAAAGGGAGAAGAGAAGAAAACTGAGGGATCATGCATTGAATGCCTCTCGGTTAAAAAAGCGGCCAGTGCAACCATCGCTTTCACAAAGGACGACCTCCTACTTGGAAAAACCAGGCATAACCGACCCCTGTACTTCACAGGGTATATCAAGGAAATGCCTATGCACAGAGTTCAGATCGACCCAGGTTCTGCACTCAACCTCATCTCCACATCGGCTCTTGAAGAGTTGGGCATCCCACCCAGCAAGCTGAGCCACACATCTGTATCTATCTTTGGATACGATGGGAGTACTCAAAGGCGTATCGGCAAAATCAGGTTCAAGTTGCAGATCGGTGATCTTATCTCTGAGGTCACAGTGCATGTAATAAAAACCCCTTCATGCTACAACATCCTTCTCGGACGCCCTTGGATCCACGAGAATGGTGTTGTCCCTTCAACTCTACATCAATGCATCAAGTTTGTTGGCGACGACGGCATGATACATCGAGTCTTTGCGGACAGAAAACCCTTCAAAGGTAAAGAAGTCCACTTCGCAGACTCACAAATGTATGAAGGTGAAAAAGAAGAAGAGGAGAAGCACACAGCATCCTTTACTGAAAATCTCCAGAAAGATAAAGGCAAAGCTCCTCAACAATCACCGGAAGAAAACAAACCATCCGGTAGATCTGAAGAGAGCATTCAAACTCCCTTCATCATCTTCCTCAAACCTTCAAAGCCTTTGGTCATCACAACTAAAGTGAAGAAGGCAAAGCAAAAGCCTGGGGGCAAATTTGTTGTCTCTTTCGTGTCTATCATGCAAGACACGGACTCGGATTCAGAGCCAGAAGACGACACATCGTCAAGCCAAGCTGACACTCAGCAAGTTCAGCCTGCTCTCACTCCAATGGAGACAACTTCTGACATAGAAGATCCTACGTCAGCTTCCTTCGTTGTTCCAGCAACTTCAACAAAGGAAAAGCCGATCTTTTTCCATAGATCGGATGCTTCTTCATCAAACTCCACGCTTGAACCTTTCCAAAATAAAGGTACGCCTCAACTATTCTTATACAGTTCTGTGGCACAAGCTATTATGAAGAAAATGGGCTATGACGCTCAAAACCCAGTCGGTTTGGGAGAAGGACGCGGTATTCTCACGCCATTGGGTCCCGTCTAGACCAAAAGCCAGCTGGAAGATTGGAGACTCTACGGCTATGTAGAAAAGTCTTCACACGGGTTAGGGTATCATCCCGACACTCCCCTGAGACAGTTGACACAAAGACTTAAAAGTCAATAGACCAAGCCTCAACTTCTCAAGTCCATGAAGACATCGATCTCCCTAGATATCTCTTTGACGAGTCACCTGACAAAGATCCAGGAAGCTCATCCAATTGGCACGATTTCTCCGAAAATGAAGAGGAGTTGTCCGATGGCACAGACGTGTGGTCTTCTGACCCAGAAGAACCCTCATCTCCAAAAGAAGTAGCCTACTTCGACCTGGTTTCAACAGGCGATTGGGATCATCTCATAGCAAGCCTTGGGAAAATTACCGATCAAGAAGACCCGTGGAAAGGAACAAAACCTTGGTCTGGAAATGCCTTTGAAACCCTAGAAGGTTTCGTTGAGCTAGAAGCCTCCGAAAATATTGTGGAGGAACCACCTTCGAACCTTCTAACAGAAGATCCTGTTCAAAAGATAGACTTGGGAACACCAGATAACCCACGTCCTGTATTCATAAGCAAGAATATAAAGGATGATGAGTTACCCGAGTATATCGCTTTTCTTCGTGAGTTCATTGATTGCTTTGCATGGTCTTACGCTGAAATGCCTGGCTTAGACCCCAAAATAGCAATTCACAAACTCAATCTTCAAGAAGACATCAAGCCTGTCAAGCAAGGCCAAAGAAGATTCCGTCCAGATGTGATGGATAAAATTGAACAAGAAGTTCAAAAACTCAAAAGCGTCGGCTTCATCCGTGAGGAACAACATCCTGAATGGTTGGCCAACATTGTTCCCGTGACAAAGAAGAACGGGCAGATCAGGGTCTGTATTGACTATAGAGACCTGAATGGCGCATGCCCTAAAGATGAATTTCCGCTCCCCATACTAGAGGTAATGATTGATAATACCTGTGGATTCGAGCGAATGACATTCATGGATGGTTTCTCTGGCTACAATCAGATAAAGATGCATCCCGAAGATGAAAAACATACATCTTTTCGGACCCCATTTGGCGTGTATTGCTACACTGTCATGCCATTTGGTCTAAAAAATGCTGGTGCCACATATCAGAGGGCTATGATGAAAATATTCCAAGATATGCAGCACAAGATGGTTGAATGTTACGTTGATGACCTCGCCGTCAAAAGCAAAAGAAAAGAAGATCATCTCAAAGACCTTCGAGAAGTCTTCCTCCGGCTTCGCAAACACAAACTGCGAATGAATCCTTTGAAATGCTTCTTCGGCATCTCGTCGGGTAAGTTCCTTGGATTCCTAGTTCGGAAAGCTGGAATAGAGCTTCACCCCATAAAAGTCAAAGCCATTCTAGAAATGCCCTCTCCAAGAACCTTGAGAGAACTCAAAGGGCTTCAAGGGAGATTGGCCTACATCAGACGGTTCATCTCCAATCTTTCGGGGAAATGCCGTCCATTCTCCCGGTTGATGAAAAAGGGTGTAAACTTTGTCTGGGATGCTGACTGTGAAGCTGCTTTCCAAGACATCAAGTCATACCTGACAAAACCTCCAGTGTTAGCTGCTCCTACCACTGGGAAACCTTTCATCTTGTACACAAGAGCCCTTGATCACTCTTTGGGAGCTCTGCTTGCGCAAGAAAATGATCAAAGAAAAGAAGCTGCTCTATATTACCTCAGCCGCATGCTAGTAGGTGCAGAGCATCGCTACTCTCCAGTCGAAAAAGAATGTCTTGCAGTGATGTTCGCCGTACAAAAGCTACGTCACTACTTGCTTTCCAACACAGTATACCTGGTCTCGAGGGTCAACCTCCTAAAGGTCCTTGTCACAAAGGCAAGTTCTCTCAATGCTCGACTGGCAAAATGGTCCATCCTTCTGTCACAATTTGATATTAGGTATGTACCACAAAAAGCAATCAAAGGGCAAGCTCTAGCGGACTTCCTCGCAGAGCATCCATTGCCTAAAGATTCTCCACTCAGAGATGATCTCCCAGACGAACCAGTCTACAATGTGGAGACTTTCTCACAAAGTGCCTCCTGGGACATGTACTTTGACGGGAGTTGGCATCGTCTTTGTTAGCCCCGACAAATACATGATTCCACACGCTTTCTCGCTACTGGAACCATGCACAAACAATGCAGCTGAATATGAAGCTCCGATCTTAGGATTGGAACTCGCCATCGAATCCGGTATCACCATGCTGGAAGTCTTTGGAGACTCTCAACTGATCGTCAACCAGATGAATCAGAAATTTGAAGTCAGGAAGCCAGATTTGCTGCCTTATTACAACAAGGCACAATCACTTCTGCAAAAGTTTGACATCTGTCACATCACCCACATTCGTAGAGGTGAAAACATAAGTGCAGATGCCCTAGCCGGACTTGCCGCATCCATGGCAATCCAGGAAGGGGAAAACATGCAAATCACAGTGTGCGAAAGGAGAATCCTTCCTCCTCTTAACACACACCAAGCAGTTGCTGAATGCCACCAAGTGGTCGGAAGTCGGATTTCAATCCTTCAAACTTCAATTGGCGACTGGAGGGATCCGTTCATTGATTACATTATGTTCGGAATCCTACCTGAAGATCCAAAAGAACGGGTAAGCATCCAAAGGCGAACCCCAAGCTTCCATTTGGATATTCCTTCAAAAATCCTTTACAGGAAATCCTTCAACGGAGTACTTCTACGCTGCTTGTCACAACAAGAGGCTGAAGAAATGCTCAAAGAAGTTCATGCTGGTCTTTGCGGAGCTCATCAGGCTGGACCCAAGCTCTATGATCAGATAAAAAGGTTAGGATATTACTGGCCTACCATGGTACGTAGCTAACGCAATGCAATTTGCTAAGCGCTGCCAACAATGCCAAGTTCATGGAGATTACATTCACATGCCTCCAGAATGGCTGCATCCTACAGCGATCTCATGGCCTTTCGAAGCCTGGGGTATGGACATCATAGGTCCTATTTCTCCCCCTTCAAGCAAAGGTCATCGCTTCATCTTCGCCGCTACGGATTATTTCTCCAAGTGGTCAGAAGCATTTGCGTTCAACGAAATGAAGACTTCATCAGTCCTTCAGTTCCTGCGCACTAACATCATTTGTCGTTTCGGCATACCCAAAAGATTCGTCCATGATAACGGACCACAATTCCGGGATCATCGATTCTACAAGTTCTGCGACAAATATAAAATCCAAAGCTGTCCTTCAACTCCATACAATCCGGCAGCAAACGGGTTAGCAGAAGCTTTCAACAAGACACTCTGGAAAATCCTCAAAAAAATGGTCTCTAGTCATAAAAGAGACTGGAGCGACAAAATGTCTGAAGCTTTGTGGGCCTACCGAACCACCGTTCGAGGACTAACCCATAGCACACCATTCACCTTGGTCTATGGATGCGAAGCTGTCGTGCCCTTGGAAGTACAAATTCCTTCCTTGACGGTATCCTTGCAAAATGACATGACTCAAGAAAGCAATGTCAAATTGCGACTCCATGAGCTGGACAATCTCGATGAGAGACGGCTCGAAGCTCAACAAAGCATTGAACTTTACCAAGCACACATGGCAGGATCTTTCGATAAAAAGGTCAGGCAACGCGCCTACAAAAAGAGTGACTTGGTTCTTGCGGTAAAAAGACCAATGGTCTTCGCTCACAAGTCCAAAGGCAAATTTGAGCCAAAATGGGAGGGACCCTACGTCATCAACAAGGTTTTCTCCAACGGCGCATACGCACTCCTAAACATGGAAGGTGACAGATGTATGCTGCCCATCAATGGTAAGTTCTTAAAGCGGTACTACCCTTGAAGACTTACCCAACTGGGTAAGAGCAAGGCCTGTACGGCCAAAGCCGGTTTCCAGGTACACGCTCGCTAAACCCACCCTTTTTTAGAATTTTCATGTCAAATGTTGAAATTTCTAGAAATTTAAAACAATGCTTACTTTCATCATTTCATTGTTAAAAAAACCCCAAGTTTAGGAACCTTTCCCTAACTTAACCAAAATTTTCAACCCTTGAACCCAAAATTCATGGTTTGAAACAAAATTCGGATTCAGGGATTTCCACCCTAGTCCACCCTGCCTTTTACCGCCAAAATGGTTTTAGGTCAAAATTTATGACCCTCGTGTCTTTAAACAAAAAAAAAATGGTTTTCAAAAACCGCGGGGAAGCGACGCTTAGTCGATACTCGCACAAATCGGAAGCAAGCGAACCACGTTCGACACTTCCAAAATCGCAGGGAAGCTTCATTTCGTCGGTACTTGCAAAATCCAAAACTGTGGAGATGCAATATTTCAGTTGATATCCACAACCCAAATTTCAAAGGTTCGAAAAAACCTAAAAAACTGTGGAGACGCAACATTTCAGTTGATATCCACAACCCAAATTTCAAAGGTTCGAGAAAACCTAAAAAACCATGGAGACGCAACATTTCAGTTGATATCCATAACCCAAAGGTTTGAGAAAACCAAAAAATTTCAAAAATCATGGGGAAACGACATCAAGTCAGTACCCGCAAAACCAAAATTTTTAAAAAGCAAGGATGCGACATTCCATCGATACTTGCACCCAAATTCGCGAGGATGCGACATTCCATCGATACTCGCAACCGAATGAGCAAGGATGCGACATTCCATCGATACTTGCAAGAACATTCAGCAGGGAGGCGACTTTTAGTCGATACTTGCATTTTTGAAGACCAAATCGGCTATAAATGCCATCAAAACAGGCTATAAATGCCACAAACCGGCTATCAATGCCACCAAAACAAAACAGGCTATAAATGCCACAAACCGGCTATCAATGCCACCAAAACAAAACCGGCTATCAATGCCACAAACAAAAACTTGGCTTTCAAAAAACCCGGCTATCAATGCCACCAAAACAAAACAGGCTATCGATGCCACCAAAAACCGGCTATAGATGCCACAAAAAAAAACCCGGCTATCAATGCCACGAAACTTGGCTATCAATGCCACAAACTCGGCTATCAATGCCACAAGAAAAGCTGGCTCTCATGCCAAAATTGGCTTCCATGCCACAAGCAAAAATCTGGCTTCCATCATTTGACAAAAGATTTTCACAAAATGACAAGCTTTTGATCAAATCCCATTTAGCAATTACTTTTATCACAAAAAGATTCAAGTGAGCGTAGGGATAACAAAAAAAAAATGCCTCCCATTTAGCAATTACTTTTATCACAAAAAGATTCAAGTGAGCGTAGGGATAACAAAAAAAAAGTGTTCACAAGCACTACAAAAAAAAAAAGAGTACCAAAAAATACATGTGGTACCAAAAAAAAGAAAGTGTTCACAAGCACTACAAAAAAAAAAGAGGAGAGAAAAGTACCGAAAAATACAAGTGGTACTAAAAAAAAGAGAGAGAGAGAAGGATAGTTTATGCTACAAATACAGGAGCTCAATCAAAAATGGTCTCCAACCAAGAGTTCAGCTCCTCAAGCAAACTTTTGGCCTCAGCCGTCAAGGATTCCAGGGCACGATTCTTCAAGAACTTGCCATGAGATGCTGGGGTGGGTTGAAACCCTTCTTTCACACGGGGAAGATTATCCCGAGCAGTTTGCCATCGTTCGCTTTCTTGAGATTTCCTTTCAAGAACTCGATTGGCATCTGCAACCCGGCGAATCAGAGCACTCTCCCTGTCACGAGCCTCTGTTATTGCAGTCCACTTGGTAGTGACTTGTGCCTGCAGATGCTCAAGACGCTTCCTGGCCTCATCGACCTCCCTATCAAGGATGTTAAGGTCATGTGTCAGCCCGATGATGGTTAGCTCTTCTAAGTTCTTCTCTCGGACTACCTGCTTCCTGCTTTCTTTAGCCTCATCCAGGTTGGATTGAGCCTTATCTGCAGGGTCCAAGAACATCTCCTTGAAGAACTGGCCGTCAGGAAAACCCATGGTCTCAAACCACCTGTCACCCAGCTCAATGATCCTATCAACGATCACCCTGGCATCTGTGACATCCAGACCAGCCTCTTCGGCATCACTGAGAATCTCCTGCACATGCTGGATCATGCCAAATCCGGCTTCTAAGTGCCCAGAAAAGAGAGTCTCAATCCAAGAGCTCAGAACCCGCACCACCACCTTCTTCGCAAAAAGAAGAGATGGCCCAGCTGAAGATTCGCCCAACTCCGTTGGTCGGCCACTCATGTCATCATCTGTTGGAAGAGTAACAAAAGAACTCTTTCCAGTTGAAGCTGCTCCTGCTCGGGAAGGAATCTCAGCACGAGGTATCTCCTCAACATTGTCAGAACTGGTCCCAGGAATCTCTACCTCTGGATCAACCTCTGGCATCCCTTGCTCTGGAAGCGACGGATCCTCCCCTGTCACTTCAAAACCTGCCAAAGAAATGCAAAAAGGTATGAATATGATCCTGTCTGAAAATCATTATCAGGGTTATAAGTACAAAATACCTTCTTCGACGACTGGCGGAACACTTTCTTCCTCCATGAACTCATTGGAAGCATCATCAACATTTGCGTCGATCGATGGTTCAAAGTCATCGGAATCCTGTGGCAAGTCAGCTGGCAAGAAAAATGTTAGCAAACCAAGTCACAGACACAAAAAGAAAAGAAGAAGCAAGAGAAGTCATACCAATTGGAGATTCTGGATTCACTCCAAAGTCCCTCGGTTCTTCTTCAGGTGCCCCGACAGGATCCGTCACCACCTCATCGGTTGGAACCTCAGGCATCACCAAGTCTTCCTCTGCTAAAAGAAAAAAAAAAGGGGCTGGCCCACTGGCCACGTGGCCGTACGGCCAGATCCATACGGATCTGTCCGTACGGCCCACAAACAAAAAAAAAAGAAGAAAAGAAAGTAAAAAAAAAAATGTGTGAAAAAAAAAGCAAACACATGAGAAAAAAAAACAAGAAGAAAAGAAAAGAAAGAAAGAAAAAAAACAGAGAAAGAACCTTTTTTTCCTACAATGGGGTTTTCTTGAAAAATGGAACTTACTTGAAGCCATTGATGGAGAAGAAGAAGAAAAGTCTTGAAGATCTTGAAGAAGAAGAAGAACTCTTGGTCTTGAAGCCCTCTTGAGATTATTGCAAAAGAAAGTAATAAGAGCAAGAGATCCAACCTCCTCCTTGCTTTTATAGAAGAGAGCAAACCAAAGAAGGAAAGAAGAAAAAGGTAAGTGATACTAATTAGTAACCTTACCAAAAGAAAGAGATTAAAAAGATTCTTTCCCAAAAGAAAGATATCTTGAAGGATTTTCTCCCAAAAAGAAATCAATAAGAGATTTTCTCCCAAAAGATAGGATCGATGAAGGATTCTTTCCCCAAAGAAAGATATCTTGAGATATCCTATCCCAAAATAAAGGGAATATGAGAGATTCTCTCCAAGTAAAGATATTCTTAGATATTCTCTATCCAAATGAGATATTTTTGGATATTCTTTACAAAAATGACACCATATGAGATCTAAGCCATTTCAAAAGCTTAAGGTCCCAAGGGTTAGCCCATATGAGCCAGGTTTGACCACCTAGGCACTAAACAACAAAAAAAAATTTGGGCTTTTAGTCAAAGAGAAATCCCTCTTACCAAGAGCATACAAAAATGGCTCCATGCCTCTTTTGAGTTGATTGGACCATACAAAGAAAAATCCAAGCCCCATAAGCTTCCAAAATTCAAACCATCCAGCCTCATATACCAAATTGAGCCAAAATCTTGAAATTGACATTCCACAACAAACCAAACCAAATCCTGGTCCCCTAACTTGCCACATACAGCCTGTTAGGTCACAAGACCAAAACTAAAAACCAAAACCTGATCCCCCAACATTCCACATACAGCTTGTTGGGTCACACGATCAAAACCAAACCCGACCCCTTAACCTGCCACATACAGCTTGTTAGGTCACAAGGTCAAAATCCAAATCCACATCCCTGATGTCATCTTCAAAACTTTGCCTCGAGATGGTACGTGATCCTTTTCACTACCATAGAATTCCCCTGGAAGCTCAAAAGGCTACAAATACCAAAAAGAAAGACTGCTCAAAGACTCTTGGTCAAGTCACAGGCTCTCATTCAAAAATCTCTTCGAGGCACATCGACTACAAATGATAAGCAACTCGTCGCTGTACCTCGAGGGGGCATTTGTTGACACCAAAAATGTCACTTTGCCTCTTCAAGATCGAAAGAGCTACATGAAGTCGCAACCTGCCATAAATAGGTAATGCTACTTTCAAAAAATCAAATCTTGTCAGAATCAAACAAAAACTGCAAGATTCTTCAAGACAGCTAAAAGAGGAGTACACAAGAAGTTTCAGGCCATTTCAAAATCATTTGGCCTAACTTCACTTCTCCGGCATCCGAAAAGGAGCTCCCGGCGGCGAAAGCATCGGAGACACCACATCTTCGATCAGATCCGATGGATGGTCTCAAAATACATCCAAAAGGCTCCACGTCAAGTTCCGAGTCAAACCGACAACGTTTGACCCTACATCAACCCTCGAACAGCTAAATCAAGCCTCTCGGCGGCGAGAACCACCGAGACCATCACTCATCAGTTAGAGCGCATGGACGGCTTCAAAATGCTTATAAAGGGCTGCACGTCAAATTTCAGGTCATTTCGACAACATTTGACCGTAGTTTGACGCTCGGAAGCCAAATCAGGCCCCTCGGCGGCAAAGCTCTCCGGGACCATGGTTTCCAAGATGGAGCCTGTGGATCATCTTTAAATGACTCCAATAGGTTCCTTGTCAAATTTCAAGTCAATCGGACATCGGTTGACCGCACATCAAACCGCGACATCTTCATCGCGACAAAAGCAAGTCTACTGGTGATAGGACCCCAAACGGCTTCAAAACTCAAACAAAAGCCTATGGTTGGTCTTATTTATTGCTCAGGAGGCTTCACACCAAATTTTAGGTCATCCGACTTCGTTTGACCCAGTTTCAGCTTCTGACGGAAAATCGGCAGCTCTGCGCGACAAAGTCTTCGGCTTTCTCCGGAAATTGGAAACTTTTCAAAATAAAATGCAAGGATTCTCATCAGGTTTCCTATAGTGAAAACAGGCCAATAAATGGTCAAAAATGTCAAGGAAAAATACAGAAGAAAAAAGAATCGAAAAACAGCAAGAAACGGACACAAAACGGGACAAAAGGGGGGAAAACCCCCCTAGCTGCGACCCTGGCCTAGGGTCGCAGGCCCCTGCGACCCTGGCCCAAGGTCGCAGGCCCCTGCGACCCTGGAGCCCGGGGTCGCCGGGAAGGCCCCGGAAACCCCGGTTTTCGCCGTTTTTTCGCGATTCGAAGCGCCCAGCCTCTTGTACTTTCCAAAATTCATACTTTTGAGACACCAAATCCTCTGACATCCGTCAAAAACACGGGTCAATCATCAAGACTATCGAAAACAACATTGATCGCCACCCGGTCAACCAAAAAAATTATGCTTTCTACCCAACCGATCGAGAAATCGACAGGACAGATGGCACCGACCCGCTGTTGGCAACAAACACCTGAAATTACATGGTCATCTGATGTCGATCTACATGAAGATCCATCGATGATCATCGCCAGAAGAATCCCAAAAGACGCGGCACGGCCCGCGACTCTTCAGATGCTCGGCGACCACATAATGCGATTAATTGACTAGCTTTATTACAGTCATTAATCCATTTCTTTGGACGGACCAATCAGAACCAAGCATCCGGGAGTTACAAGTCAAGAGATTCATGGCATTTAACCCATTAAACTCCTCCCAGCATGGCGATTAAAGGCGGTTAAATGCCCTCAATCTCCTCCGGCCAATTAGAAGCCAAGAAAAAGGAGTTACAAAATAAAGAATTCAATTCTGTAACTCCTCCCTTTATGTAGCTTTATGACAATCAAAGCTCATAAATCCTCCTAAATGGCTACGTAAAAGCCTATAAATAGGAGAGCTCACCAAGAAGAAAGGGATCAGAAAAATCACAGAGATTGGAAGAAACACAGAGCCACAGACAAAGCACAGAAATTCAGAGAAGGAAAAGAGAGAAAACTCTGCGGAAATCCTACACCGACCACCGCTACAAGGTGACAAAAGTCCCTTGGGGGTACCCCCCCCCCAAGGTCCTTGCCTTCTCCTTCTGCCTCCAATGGCTTAGATGTGGCTTTTCAGCCCGTCTACTCGGTTTTTTATTGGACATAGGACCTCCTTTTGGTCTTTGTTCTCTAAAAACCTGAGGTTATAGCCAAGCCAAGCGAAACAATAGCGTCCTCTGTTCTCATCTGCATGGATGATGGCGAAGCCCACATATGGCTTGCGACCGTCAATCTGAACGGGTCCCCCACAATCTCCTGAGAAGTTAGATCCTCCTTTTCTTGCTTTTCATTGTAGTTTGTATTTTTTTTAAAAAGAGACAAAAATCACAACTCTTGTCTTTCATTATTGATAAGAATTGTAAATCGGCTATAAACGCCAAAATCGGCTATAAACGCCAAAAATCGGCTATAAACGCCAAAATCGGCTATAAATGCCAAAAAAATTGCCTTTCACGGCAAATCAAGAAAATGTCCCTTTTCTTAAATATATGTGCAATGAAAAACTTGAAAGAAGTTGATTTCCTTTTTAGTTGCGAAGGTTGATCTCCGGATCACCACTAGCAATTCCAAGTAAAAATAGAAAATCTGGCACACCCACACAACAAAAATGTTGATGCACGCCCCTTGCCCCCCGGTTACGAAAGGGTCGGACCCAACGGACTCACACGTCCGCCGACTTCGGTAGGACCCAGGCCAATATATGATCACCAATGTCAAGGAAAAATACAGAAGAAAAAAGAATAAAAAAATAGTGAAAACGGACACAAAACGGGACAAAAGGGGAAAAAACCCCCCAGGGTCGCAGGGGCCTGCGACCCTGGCCCAAGGTCACAGCCCCCTGCGACCCTCGGCCCGGGATCGCCCGGTGGGCCCCGGAAACCCCGTTTTTCACCGTTTTTTCGCGATTCGAAGCGTCCGGCCTCTGGTATTTTCCAAAATTCATACTTTTGAGATACCAAATCCTCTGACATCCGTCAAAAACACGGGTTAATCATCAAGAGTATCGAAATCAACATTGATCGCCACCAGGTCAACCAAAAAAAAGTGTGCTTTCTACCTGACCGATCGAGAAATCGACAGGACAGATGGCACCGACCCGCTGTTGGCAACCAACACCTGAAGTCACATGGTCATCCGATGTCGATCTACATGAAGATCCATCGATGATCATTGCCAGAAGAATCCCAAAAGACGCGGCACGGCCCGCGACTCTTCAACTGCTCGGCGACCACTTAATGCAATTAATTGACTAGCTTTATTTCAGTCATTAATCCATTTCTTTGGACGGACCAATCAGAAGCAAGCATCCGGGAGTTACAAGTCAAGAGATTCATGGCATTTAACCCATGAAACTCCTCCCATCATGGCGATTAAAGGCGATTAAATGCCCTCAATCTCCTCCGGCCAATCAAAAGCCAAGAAAAAGGAGTTACAAAATAAAGAATTCAATCTTGTAACTCCTCCCTTTATGTAGCTTTATGACAATTAAGGCTCATAAACCCTCCTAAATGGCTACCTAAAAGCCTATGAATAGGAGAGCTCTCCAAGAAGAAAAAAACAATCACAAACACACAGACAACAGACTACAAAAAATCCGGAAACTCAGACAGAAAAAGGCGTCGGAAATCTAAGAGAGAAAACTCTACGGAAATCCTACACCGACCACCGATACAAGGCGACATAAGTCCCTTGGGAGGTACCCCCCCCCCCAAGGTCCTTGTCTTCTCCTTCTGCCTCCAATGGCTTAGACATGGCTTTTCATCCCGTCTACTCGGTTTTTTATTGGACATAGGACCTCCCTTTGGTCTTTGTTCTCTAAAAACCTGAGGTTATAGCCAAAACAAGCGTATCAATAGCATCCTCTGTTCTCATCTGCATGGATGATGGCGAAGTCCACATATGGCTTGCGACCGTCAATCTGAACGGGTCCCCCACAATCTCCTGAGAAGTTAGATCCTCCTTTTCTTGCTTTTCATTGTAGTTTGTATTTTTTAAAGAGATAAAAAAATCACAACTCTTGTCTTTCATTATTGATAAGAATTGTAAATCGGCTATAAACGTCAAAATCGGCTATAAACGCCAAAAATCGGCTATAAAGGCCAAAATCAGCTATAAATGCCAAAAAAATCGCCTTTCACGGCAAATCAAGAAAATGTCTCTTTTCTTAAATATATGTGCAATGGAAAACTTGAAAGAAGTTGATTTCCTTTTTACTTGCGAAGGTTGATCTCCGGATCACCACTTGCAATTCCAAGTAAAAATAGAAAATCTGGCACACCCACACAAAGAAATGTTGATGCACGCCCCTTGCCCCCCGGTTACGAAAGGGTCGGACCCAACAGACTCCCACATCCGCCGACCTCGGTAGGACCAGGCGCCAGGAGCGCGGTCCATCATGATCGAAGATTTAGTGTCTCCGATGCTTTCGTCGCCGGGAACTCCTTTTCAGCTGTCGGAGAAGCGAAGTTAGGCCAAATGATTTTGAGATGGCCCGAAACTTCTTGTGTACTCCTCTTTTGGCTGTCTTGAAGGATCTTGCAGTTTTTGTTTGATTCTGACAAATTTGATTTTTTGGAAGTAGCATTGCCTATTTATGGCAGGTTGCGACTTCATGTAGCTCTTTGGATCTTGAAGAGGCAAAGTGACATTTTTGGTGTCAACAAATGTCCCCTCGAGGTACAGCGACGAGTTGCTTAACTTTTGTAGTCGATGTGCCTCGAAGAGATTTTTGAAGGAGAGCCTGTGACTGGACCAAGAGTCTTTGAGCAGTCTTTCTTTCTGGTATTTGTAGCCTTTTGAGCTTCCAGGGGAATTTTATGGTAGTGAAAGGGATCACGTACCATCTCGAGGCAAAGTTTTAAAGATGACATCAGGGATGTGGATTTGGGTTTTGACCTTGTGACCTAACAGGCTGTATGTGGCAGGTTAGGGGGTCGGGTTTGGTTTTGACCGTGTGACCCAACAAGCTGTATGTGGAATGTTGGGGGATCAATTTTGGTTTTGATCTTGTGACCTAACAGGCTGTATGTGGCAAGTTAGGGGATCGGGTTTTGGTTTTTAATTTTTTGCGGAATGTCAATTTCAAGATTTTGGCTCAATTTGGTAGATGAGGCTGGATTGTTTGATTTTTGGAAGCTCATGGGCTTGG
Organism: Litsea cubeba; assembly: GCA_012931725.1. Taxonomy (NCBI): domain Eukaryota; kingdom Viridiplantae; phylum Streptophyta; class Magnoliopsida; order Laurales; family Lauraceae; genus Litsea; species Litsea cubeba. The sequence goes on from CM022946.1 coordinate 39,189,810, forward strand.
ATTTCTTTTTTGTATGGTCGAATCAACTCAAAAGAGGCATGGAACCATTTTTGTATGCTCTTAGTAAGAGGGATTTCTCTTTGAATAAAAGCCCTTTTTTTTTGCCTAGGTGGTCAAACCTGGCTCATATGGGCTAACCCATGGGACCTTAAGCTTTTGAAATGGCTTAGATCTCATATGGTGTCATTTTTGTAACGGATATCTAAAAAAATCTCCTTTGAATAGAGAATATCTAAGAATATCTTTATTTGGAGAGAATCTCTCATGTTCCCTTTATTTTGGGATAGGATATCTCAAGATATCTTTCTTTTGGAAAATAATCTTTCATTGATCCTATCTTTTGGGAGAAAATCTCTCATTGATTTCTTTTTGGGAGAGAATCCCTCAAGATATCTTTCTTTTGGGAAAGAATCTTTCTAATTTCTTTCTTTTGGTAAGGTTACTAATTAGTAACACTTACCTCTTTCTTCTTTCCTTCTTTGGTTTGCTTTCTTCTATAAAAGCAAGGAGGAGGTTGGATCTCTTGCTCTTATTACTTTCTTTTGCAACAATCCCAAGAGGGCTTCAAGACCAAGAGTTCTTCTTCTTCAAGATCTTCAAGACTTTTCTTCTTCTTCTCCATCAATGGCTTCAAGTAAGTTCCCTTTTTCAAGGAAACCCCATTGTAGAAGAAAAAAAAATGTTCTTTCTTTTTTTTGTTTCTTTCTTTTCTTTTCTTCTTTTTTTTCCACGTGTTTGCTTCTTTTTTTTTCACAAGTTTTTTTTTTTTTTTTGCTTTCTTTTTCTTTTCTTTTTTGCATGTTTTTTTTTGTGGGCCGTACGGATCTGGCCGTACGGCCATGTGGCTTGTGGGCCAGTCCCTTTTTTCTTTTTTCTTTGTTTTTTGTTTTCTTCCCTCTTTTTTTTTGAGAAAGTTTATTTCTTTTTTTTTTCTCATCATGATAATGCATTTTTTTTCGCAAACCAAGATGTTCATGCATGTATATTTTTTTTTGAAAATTGAATTGTAGTATGATGTAATAGCATACCTGAAAGTTTTCGCAAATTTGGGAATCTGGAGCTCGCAACGATGTTGAGCCCTTCCTGATTTTGCAGAGACTTTGAGGTTTCGAAAGTTTAGAGTTTCGGAGCTCACAGCAATGTTGAGCCCATCTTCAAGCTTTCTATTTCTTTCAGGATAGTTCCTTTTCTTCGGAATTGCCCCGTTATCATGTCAAAATTTTGCCACATTTTTTTTTTGGCGAGATTCTGTCATTTTGATGTTTGATCTTTTTTTTTCCATCCTTTTCAGGTGGTTCTTCCAGAACGAACAAGGGTAAAGAGCCTGCTACAAGCGCACCTCGTCGATCTGCTAGATCTTCTAATCCGGCCGTTTAGCAGGCCTTTGAGAAGGTCTAGTAAGTTGAGAGAAATCTTGAAGAATGCGACTCCCTCAATAGAGTTAAGATGAGGCAGCGACTGATCGCTCTCAAGGGAGAGGAATTCTATAAGATCACGGTAAGCAGTCATCCATGGGTGATGGAAGATCAGAGTGTTTTACCCAAGCCTACCTTCTTCTTTGGTGATGCCGTCCCTGATGACATGACATACCAGAGGAGATGTTTTCAGTTCTCTTTCACAACAGATGGTGAGAAGAAGACTGTTGCTACCCGGTCGACGTTTGATCGCACCATCTCGATCATGAGCCTTGCCCCCACGAGCTCTAAGAGGAAAGACCCTCCAAGCTGGGCGAGAAGGACAAATGTAATCAAGACCGGGGTTTTTGTTTACGGTTCTCCTGGATATACGGAGAGGTCGCCTATTGATAAGGACCTGTTGATGCCATCCAGCGGCTACCAGGGTTCTGATTATCCGTCGGTCGATTTGAGACCGGTTGGCCTTGGTATTTTCAGCGGTGATGGCAGCAATTGGATAAAGCCTTTTCGAATTCGTGGCCCTTTCAATGTTGACTCCGAGTGGAAGTCGTGGACTGATTGCGTCTTGCTGATTGGTGGCGCCGTTTTGAAGGAAGCCGGGATTTTTGATGTGGTCCGCGCCTTTAGGGAGACCGTGATCTTTTCCGACGAGGCCTTCATGGCTATGCTGGAGTCATTCCTCCCACAAACCAATACCTTCGTTGTGACGAATGGTGAGATTGGTTTCTCTTTGAAGGAGCTGAGCGCCATTACTGGATTGCCCATCCTTGGCAAACTCTATGAGGAGTTTATGCCGATTGATAGCGTCCTTGAGGGGCAGCCTGAGGAGTTCAGGCTTCTGTACTTTCAGCTCGTCGCCTTCTATGATTTTTTGAAGGAGAAGGAGGGTTTGAAAGTTAGATCCAGCAGTTGGAAGAGGTCTAGCTCTTTGTTCCCCAACTTTTTTGATAGCAGGGAGTCTTCTGATAGTGCGACCCAGGAAGCCAGGGCTCAGGATCCAAGTTCGAAGAAGATCTTGGCTATGCAAGAAGAGTTGAGAGATTTCTGTGCGAGTACAAACGCCATATGTCCTGACATTGCACTGCGGAGAGATCTCGCTGTTTACCTCACTTATTGGCTTGGTGAGGCTATTTTTGCTAGAGGAGATGGAACGCACATAAGGCCGCACTGTATTTTTCTGGCTTGTCAGATGGCATTTGGAGAGCAGCTTGCTTTGGTGCTAGCCCTTTACTCCTACCTGTGTACCGAACTGCAGGCTGTTGCTTTTTTGGTTCGGCTTAGGCTTCCCATGAAGAGGGTTTTTTCAGCCCATATCTTTTATTCATGGTATGTGTACCACTGTCCTGGCTTCCACCGGCTGGGTGTTGCACAGGATGATGATCCTCTGATGATTCGGCTGGGTAAGGGCAAAACCGTGTCCGAATCACTTTTGTTTGCCCGCATGAGGATCCGATGGTTCAGGGACGTCGAGATGGGGCAATCTTCAATGAAGCTTTCTCCAGAGTTGCGGAAGAAGGCTTTTGATTTTGGTGCCTCCCGAGACTCTACCAAGGCGGGGTCGGGAAGGCATTACTCCTTGACGAATGCAGAGAAAGAGTGGCTATTCAGCATACATGTTGGCACGATGGTGTACCACAGACATCTTTTCGTCGACATCCAGCTGTATGTACCCTCTCGCTTTGCTTTACAGTTGGGTTTTTCTCAAGGCGTTGTTGGAGCGCCTACAAGAATGGTGAAGCGCTTTGGAGGTTTACAGGACGGGAGAAATGCATGGGCTTTCTGGAAAGGGCCTTGGAAAGTCGGATCGCGTCCGGCGAGAGGAAGTTTGGGCCTTCCTTTCTGGAGAGAAGCATAAGATAGGATTTCTCGGTGACCAGGGCGTCATTGGTTCTGAAGCTGTTCGAGAAATACCTGATGAGGCTTTAGAGCAGCTAGAACAGGAGGAAGCCAAACTTGGTGCTTGGATGCAAGCGGCATAGAGGCAAGCTTCCGTGGAGTCTACTGGCAAGAGTACACCATCCAGTGAGGAGTCAAGTGGGAAACCTGACTCTGATAGCGGGGCAGGTTCCTCTAAGAAGCGAGCCCGAGGAGTAAGAGGAGGAGGAGTCATCATCGCAGCAAGGGGCAGCATGAGGACTCTCCTGACTTGGAAGTTCCTCTTACTATCAATGAGGATGTGCCCGTGGATGTTGACGAGCCTCTAGAGAAGAGAAGCCGAGAGGAAGAGACCGTCGGTGAAGGTATGATTCTTCCTTTTTCTCTTTCCATTTCTTTTCATGGGATTTTTCCATGTTCTGATTTGCTTCTTGTTTCTGCTTTTCATTTTTTTTTTTTAGCAAAGGAAGATTTGGCGATGCCTGAGGTTCCAACCGATGAGGTGGTGACGGATCCTGTCGGGGCACCTGAAGAAGAACCGAGGGACTCTGGAGCGAATCCAGAATCTCCAATTGGTATGACTTCTTTTGTTTTCTTCTTTTTTTTTTTTCTGTGACTTAGTTTGCTAACATTTTTCTTGCCAGCTGACATGCCATAGGATTCCGATGACTTTGAACCATCGATGGACGCAAATGTTGTTGATGCTTCCGATGAGTTCATGGGGGAAGAAAGTGTTCCGCCAGTCGTCGAAGAAGGTATTTTATAGTAATAACCCTGATAATGATTTTCAAATAGGATCATGTTCATACCTTTTTGTGTTTCTTTGGCAGGTTTTGAGGTGACAGAGGAGAGTCCGTTGCTTCCTTCAAAACCAGAGCAAGAGATGCCAAAGGTCGATCCAGAGGTAGAGACTCCTGGGACCAGTTCTGACACTGTTGAGGAGATACCTCGTGCTGAGATTCCTTCCCGAACAGGAGCAGCTTCAACTGGAAAGAGTTCTTTTGTTACTCTTCCAACGAGTGATGACATGAGCAGTCGACCAACGGAGTTGGGCGAATCTTCAGCTGGGCCATCTCTTCTTTTTGCGAAGAAGGTGGTGGTGCGGGTTCTGAGCTCTTGGATTGAGACTCTGCTTTCTGGGCACTTAGAAGCCGGATTTAGGATGATCCAGTATGTGCGTGAGATTATCGGTGATGCCGAAGAGGCTGGTTTGGATGTCACAAGTGCCAGGGCGATCGTTGATTGGATCATTGAGCTGGGTGATAGGTGGTTTGAGACCATGGGTTTTCCTGACGACCAGTTCTTCAAGGAGATGTTCCTCGACCCTGCGGATAAGGCTCAGTCTAACCTGGATGAGGCTACACAAAGCAGGAAGCAGATAGTCCGAGAGAAGAACTTATAAGAGCTAACCATCATTAGGCTGACACATGACCTTAACATCCTTGATAGGGAGGTCGATGAGGCCAGGAAACGTCTTGAGCATCTGCAGGCACAAGTCGCTGCCAAGTGGACTGCAATAACAGAGGCTCGTGACAGGGAGAGTGCTCTGATTCACCGGGTTGCAGATGCCGATCGAGTTCTTAAAAGGAAGTCTGAAGAGAATAAACAATGGCAAACTGCTCGGGATAAGCTTCCCGGTGCGAAAGAAGGGTTACAGCCCACCCCAGCATCTCATGGTAAGTTCTTGAAGAATCGTGCCCTGGAATCCCTGACGGCTGAGGCCAAAAGTTTGCTTGAGGAGCTGAACTCTTAGCTGGAGACCATTTTTGATTGAGCTCCTATTTTTTTTTTTTTAACAGAAACCATCCTTCTCTCTTTCTTTGTACCACTTGTATTTTTTGGTACTTTTCCTTTTTTTTTTGTAGTGCTTGTGAACACTTTTTTTTTGGTACCACATGTATTTTTTTTTGTACTCTTCTTTTTTGTTTTCCCTACGCTCACTTAAACCTTTTTGTGATGAAAGTAATTGCTAAATGGGATGCCTTTTTTTTTGTTTTCCCTACGCCCACTTAAATCTTTTTGTGATAAAAGTAATTGCTAAATGGGATTTGATCAAAAGCTTGTCATTTTGTGAAAATCTTTTGTCAAATGATTGTTTTGGCATGGAAGCCAGATTTTTGTTTGTGGCATGGAAGCCGATTTTGGCATGAGAGCCAGCTTTTTTGTGGCATTGATAGCCGAGTTTGTTTTGTGGCATCTATAGCCGGGTTTGTGGCATTAATAGCCGGGTTTTTGAAAGCCGATTTTTTTTGTTTGTGGCATTGATAGCCGGTTTTGTTTTGTGGCATTGACAACCGGTTTGTGGCATTTATAGCCTGTTTTGGTGGCATCTATAGCCGTTTTTGTGGCATTTATATCCGGTTTGGTTTTCAAAAATGCAAGTATCGACTAAAAGTCGCCTCCCTGCTGAATGTTCTTGCAAGTATCGATGGAATGTCGCATCCTTGCTCATTCGGTTGCGAGTATCGATGGAATGTCGCATCCTTGCTCATTCGGTTGAGAGTATCGATGGAATGTCGCATCCTCGCGGATTTGGGTGCAAGTATCGATGGAATGTCACATCCTTGCTTTTCAAAAATTTTGGTTTTGCTAGTACTGACTTGATGTCGTTTCCCCACGATTTTTGAAATTTGTGGTTTTCTCGAACCTTTGGGTTATGGATATCAACTGAAATGTTGCGTCTCCATGGTTTTTTAGGTTTTTTCGAACCTTTGAAATTTGGGTTGTGGATATCAACTGAAATGTTGCGTCTCCACGGTTTTTAGTTTTTTTTTTAACCTTTGAATTTTGGGTTGTGGATATCAACTAAAATGTTGCTCTCCACGGTTTTGGATTTTGCAAGTATCGATGAAATGTCGCTTCTTTGCAATTTTGAAAGTGTCGAACGTGGTTCGTATGCTTCCGATTTGTGCGAGTATCGACTAAGCGTCGCTTCCTCGCGGTTTTTTTTTAAAACCTTTTTTTTTTGTTTAAAGACACAAGGGTCATAAGTTTTGACCTAAAACCGTTTTGGCGGTAAAAGGCAGGGTGGACTAGGGTGGAAATCCCTGAACCCGGATTTCGTTTCAAACCATGAACTTTGGGTTCAAGGGTTGAAAATTTTGGTCAAGTTAGGGAAAGGTTCCTAAACTTGGAATTTTGAACAATGAAATGATGGAAGTAAGCATTGTTTAAATTTCTAGAAATTTCAACATTTGATATGAAAATTCTAAAAGAAGGTGGGTTTAGCGAGCGTGTACCTGGAAACCGGTTTTGGCCGTACAGGCATTGCTCTTACCCAGTTGGGTAAGTCTTCAAGGGTAGTACCGCTTTAAGAGCTTGTCGTTGATGGGCAGCATACATCTGTCACCTTCCATGTTTAGGAGTGCGTATGCGCCGTTGGAGAAAACCTTGTCGATGACGTAGGGTCCCTCCCATTTTGGCTCAAATTTGCCTTTGGACTTGTGAGCGAAGACCATTGGTCTTTTTACTACAAGGACAAAGTCACCCTTTTTGTAGGGGCGTTGCCTGACCTTTTTGTCGGAAGATCCTGCCATGCATGCTTGGTAATGTTCAATGCTTTGTTGAGCTTCGAGCCGTCTCTTGTCGAGATTGTCCAGCTCATGGAGTCGCAATTTGACATTGCTTTCCTGAGTCATGTCATTTTGCAAGGATACCCTCAAGGAAGGAATTCGTACTTCCAAGGGCACGACAGCTTCGCATCCATAGACCAAGGAGAATTGTGTGCTACGGGTTGGTCCTCAAACGGTGGTTCGATAGGCCCACAAAGCTTCAGACATTTTATCGCACCAGTCTCTTTTGTGACTAGAGACCATTTTTTTGAGGATTTTGCAGAGTGTCTTGTTGAAAGCTTCTGCTAACCCGTTTGCTGCCGGATTGTATGGAGTCGAAGGACAGCTTTGGATTTTGTATTTGTCGTAGAACCTGTAGAATCGATGATACCGGAATTGTGGTCCGTTATCATGGACGAATCTTTTGGGTATGCCGAAACGACAAATGATGTTGGTGCGCAGGAACTGAAGGACTGATGAGGTCTTCATTTCGTTGAACGCAAATGCTTCTGACCACTTGGAGAAATAATCCGTAGCGACGAAGATGAAGCGATGACCTTTGCTCGAAGGGGGAGAAATAGGACCTATGATGTCCATACCCCAGGCTTCGAAAGGCCATGAAATCGCTGTAGGATGCAGCCATTCTGGAGGCATGTGAATGTCCATGAACTTGGCAATGTTGGAAGCGCTTAGCAAATTGCATGCGTCAGCTACCATGGTAGGCCAGTAATAACCTAACCTTTTTATCTGATCATAGAGCTTGGGACCAGCCTGATGAGCTCCGTAAAGACCAGCATGAACTTCTTTGAGTGTTTCTTAAGCCTCTTGTTGTGACAAGCAGGGTAGAAGTACTCCGTTGAAGGATTTCCTGTAAAGGATTTTTGAAGGAATATCCAAATGAAAGCTTGGGGTTCGCCTTTGGATGCTTACCCGTTCTTTTGGATCTTCAGGTAGGATTCCGAACATAATGTAATCAATGAACGGATCCCTCCAGTCGCCGATTGAAGTTTGAAGGATTGAAATCCGACTTCCAACCACTTGGTGGCATTCAGCAACTGCTTGGTGTGTGTTAAGAGGATGAAGGATTCTTCTTTCACACACTGTGATTTGCATGTTTTTCCCCTTCCGGGATTGCCATAGATGCGGCAAGTCCAGCTAGGGTGTCACGCCCCCAAAATGGAAACCGGGGTTATGTGAGATTAGGGCTAATTTAAAACTTTTTCCAACATAAGTCAAATATAATTTAGCCCCAATCGTGCCCTAATTGGATCGAAGACCGCTGTGAGGTATAAACATTTCCTCAAATACAAACAATCAATAGCGGAAGCTTTATAATTACAATTGGTATCTTAGGATGCATAGTTTAGAACAATACTGAATACTATTATTAAAGTTTAGAGTTTAAACACTTAACCAAAAGTATTATTTAAAACATAAAACCAAACCAAACTTAGACTTAATTAAAAGAAAAACAAAAGCACAAAAGATGAATCTAACAAGCTAAACATGAAGGCTCTCCAGTACGGGGTCAGTACGGCTATACAATGCCGTCCGTACTATAGTTTAAGAAGTCATCAGGCTGTTCCACCTGTACTTCTGCCATCGTCTCCTCCTCAGGATAGAAGATCTCGGTACCTATGCACCAAGAGTAGCATCGTCAACACGACGGATGGCAAGCAATATAGATACAAATGACAACACGATATACATATCAAATAAGAGTAGACAAGAGATAAGATCATATGAAACATATGCATTTCAGACATAAGAAATACATAGTATACGAGTCATAAACAATCTAGCAAATAGGCAAATCACACAAGCTAATACACCACGGATAGTTTCAACAAGGACCCTCCATACTCAACATGAGAGCTGTGGTAGAGTGGCACGGGACGAAAACCCGGCAAACAAGCAAGCAAGCAAGATGGATACTAAGGGCCAAACAAGATCAATAATGCAAGATGTATCCGGGGTGTACAATCCATCAAAAATATAAAAAGTAGTACAGCGCAGACTTTCAAACCAAGGTCCTCACATAGGTGGTGCCCCATCTTGTGTTGGGCGTTAACAACTGAGTGATGCCTGACACAAGAGTCCTAGACAAGTAAGAGTGAGGAGACTAGGCTTTCTTGCGTGAATAAGATCAATAACCAATTGAGAGGCTACTTTCCAGCAATCAAATCAAGACTATCAAGATTATCAAGCAAGCTTATTCAAGTATCAATACCATAGTAGTCCTCATCAAGCTTTTACGATCAAAGCCGCCTAATCTCAACACTTTTATCAATCATATACAAGATACACAAGACATCAAGGGGATCCTAGGTCATCATCTAAGTTTATAATGTGATCCCAAACCAAAACAAGTAAAGCAATCTATAGAACATGAACATTTCATGTAGAAAGTACTAAATTGTACCATTTAGAATCGAGAGCAATAAACAATCCAATCTTAGGTCAATAGTTATTACCATAGTCTCGTACAACTCTACTCAGTCAACAAAAGGAATAAGGTTCACGATACCCGAATAAATAATCTTCGTGCATAGATATAAAAGAGGGTATCCCGTTGTCCCGTACCGTTCAAGATTGATATAAGTTGAAAACCGAGAAAATAGAAATAACAACGAGAAATACATGCTCAAAACATTCTTCGTATCAAGTCAAATGAGTCTATAAAGGTAGCCAAGGTTCCATACAAGTCCAATAGAAAAAGAGGTCAAAAGAGCCCCTCAAAAGGTCCTCTACAGTTGTCCCGGTCGACCTAGTATAGCCCGGGTCGACCTGCGTTAATGTGCAGAAATTGTGAATAGTAAAATGGTCAGGTGTTGTCCGCACCCGTCCCTGTGTCTTCGGTCGACCGAAGCCTTTGGTAGGTCGACCGAATACACACAGTTTCAGAATATCAGTTCTGAAACTGATGTGTAATTGGTCCCTTTCCATTCCCATCATCTATGAACCTATTTCACAGTCTTTTGAGAATAAAACCCACATTATTTCAGGTCCTATAAACCTCTCAATCTATCAATTTCATTTCCAATCCAATTCATTAGATAATTAACCCAATTTATCATGTTTTCAATTCAAATTGTCAAGATTAGAGCATTGGGTTATCTAGACATATTCAATCATCAATTCAAGGAAGAAACAGCATATCAAAGCATAAATATATATATTAACTTGCCTTATGATGAGCTAAACCAAAATCAAGAGAATTAAGAGAAATCTCTCTTTTTAAGCTCAAAGTGTGTAAAAGCTTCTCAATCCCAAAATCACTCTACAAAATGAATGTAATAGGTGGTAGTGAGTATTCCTAATCCATTTCTAACTAAAAGGAAGAAGATTCACTATGGTTAAAAGCTTTGGAAGCCTACCTTTCAATGGGTTGTGGGTGGAAGTTCTTGAAAATGGAATGGTTGGGTTCCTTGGAGCTTGAGGAAGAAGATGTGAAGCTTGGCCGGTGAAGATGGAGCTCTATGGCTGGCTTTGGCAAGGAGGTAGTGAAGAGAAGAAGAGAGTGAATAGTAGAGAAATGGTGATAGAGATGAGAAGGAATGAGTCATCCGGATGTGATGTTGTTATATAGAATAGGTTGCAAAGGAATGAATGGTTAGCATAGGATAAGTATGAAAAATATATGGGTTTAGTCCTTGGTTAGTCTAAATGATCATTTTGGGCCTCTTCCTCACGTCGAATCGAAACGCGATAGAAGACTAAAGTTCATGAAATGACCCGATCTATCCGATGCACTCAAACTCACAAAAACTCATAATCTCAATAAAACCCATGAAAACTATCCAAAATAGCAAACCGCCCCCCCTACTGTACCCAAACGCTCTCCGAATCACGTGAGATTTCACCCACACAATTCATACGTCAAACCCGACTCGCTAAGACTCTAAACACACTTACTAACTAATCAAGCAATTATCTATAATTAATATAGGCTAAGGGTCGGGATGTTACATAGGGCATCTGCACGTATGTTTTCACCTCTACGAATGTGGGTGATGTGATGGATGTCAAACTTTTGCGGAAGCGATTGTGCTTTGTTGTAGTAAGGCTGCAAATCTGGCTTCCTGACTTCAAATTCTGATTCATCTGGTTGACGATCAGTTGTGAGTCTCCAAAGACTTCCAGCATGGTGATATCGGATTCGATGGCGAGTTCCAATCCTAGGATCAGAGCTTGATATTCAGCTGCATTGTTTGTGCATATTTCCAGTAGCGAGAAAGTATGTGGAATCATGTATTTGTCGGGGCTAACAAAGAGGATGCCAACTCCCGAGATCAGCTGTCTTTTTTCATTTGTCCCGGTTGCACCGTTAAAGTACATGTCCCAGGAAGCATTTTGCGAGAAAGTCTCCACATTGTAGACTGGTTCGTCTGGAAGATCATCTCTGAGCGGAGAATCTTTAGGCAATGGATGCTCTGCAAGGAAGTCCGCTAGAGCCTGCCCTTTGATTGCCTTTTGTGGTACATACCTAATATCAAATTGTGACAGAAGGATGGACCATTTTACCAGTCGAGCATTGAGAGAACCTGCCTTTGTGACAAGGACCTTCAAGAGGTTGACTCTCGAGAACAGGTATACTATGTTGGAAAGTAAGTAGAGGCGCAGCTTTTGTACGGCGAACATCACTGCAAGACATTCTTTTTCGACTGGAGAGTAGCGATGCTCTGCACCTACTAGCATGCGGCTGAGGTAATATAGAGCAGCTTCTTTTCTTTGATCATTTTCTTGCGCAAGCAGAGCTCCCAAAGAGTGATCAAGGGCTCTTGTGTACAAGATGAATGGTTTTCCAATGGTAGGAGCAGCAAACACTGGAGGTTTTGTCAGGTATAACTTGATGTCTTGGAAAGCAGCTTCACAGTCAGCATCCTAGACAAAGTTTACACCTTTTTCATCAACCGGGAGAATGGACGGCATTTCCCCGAAAGATTGGAGATGAACCGTCTGATGTAGGCCAATCTCCCTTGAAGCCCTTTGAGTTCTCTCAAGGTTCTTGGAGAGGGCATTTCTAGAATGGCTTTGACTTTTATAGGGTCAAGCTCTATTCTAGCTTTCCGAACTAAGAATCCGAGGAACTTACCCGACGAGACGCCGAAGAAGCATTTCAAAGGATTCATTCGCAGTTTGTGTTTGCGAAGCCGGAGGAAGACTTCTCGAAGGTCTTCGAGATGATCTTCTTTTCTTTTGCTTTTGACGGCGAGGTCATCAACGTAACAATCAACCGCCTTGTGCTGCATATCTTGGAATATTTTCATCATAGCCCTCTGATATGAGGCACCATCATTTTTCAGACCAAATGGCATCACAGTGTAGCAATACACGCCAAATGGGGTCCGAAAAGATGTATGTTTTTCATCTTCAGGATGCATCTTTATCTGATTTTAGCCAGAGAAACCATCCATGAATGTCATTCGCTCGAATCCACAGGTATTATCAATCATTACCTCGGGTATGGGGAGCGAAAATTCATCTTTTGGGCATGCGCCATTCAGGTCTCTATAGTCAATACAGACCCTGATCTGCCCATTTTTCTTTGTCACGGGGACAATGTTGGCCAACCATTTAGGATGTTGTTCCTCACGGATGAAGCCGACGCTTTTGAGTTTTTGAACTTCTTGTTCAATTTTATCCATCACATCTGGACGGAATCTTCTTTGGCCTTGCTTGACAGGCTTGATGTCTTCTTGAAGATTGAGTTTGTGGACCGCTATTTTGGGATCTAAGCCAGGCATTTCAGCGTAAGACCATGCAAAGCAATCAACGAACTCACGAAGAAAGGCGATATACTTGGGTAACTCATCATCCTTTATATTCTTGCTTATGAAGATAGGACGTGGGTTATCTGGTGTTCCCAAGTCTATCTTTTGAACAGGATCTTCTGTTGGAAGGTTCGAAGGTGGTTCCTCCACAATATTTTCGGAGACTTCCAGCTCAGCGAAACCTTCTGGGGTTTCAAGGGCATTTCCAGACCAAGGCATTATTCCTTTCCACAGGTCTTCTTGATCGGTAATTTTCCCAAGGCTTGCTATGAGATGATCCCAATCGCCTGTTGAAACCGGGTGGAAGTAGGCTACTTCTTTTGGAGATGAGGGTCCTTCTGGGTCAGAAGACCACACGTCTGTGCCATCGGATAACTCCTCTTCATTTTCGGAGAAATCATTCCAATTGGATGAGCTTCCTGGATCTTTGTCAGGTGACTCATCGAAGAGATATCCACGGAGATCGATGTCTTCATGGACTTGAGATGTTGAGGCTTGGTCGATAAGTCGACTTTTAAGCCTTTGTGTCAACTATCTCAGGGGAGTGTCGGGATCATACCCTAACCCATGTGAAGACTTTTCTACATAGCCGTAGAGTCTCCAATCTTCCAGCTGGCTTTTGGTCAAGACGGGCCCCAATGGCGTGAGAATACCGTATCCTTCTCCCAAACCGACTGGGTTTTGAGCGTCATAGCCCATTTTCTTCATAATAGCTTGTGCCACAGAACTATATAAAGATAGTTGAGGCATACCTTCATTTTGGAAAGGTTCAAGCATGGAGTTTGATGAAGAAGCATCCGATCTATGGAAGAAGATCGGCTTTTCCTTTGCTGAAGTTGCTGGAACAACGAAGGAAGCTGACGTAGGATCTTCTATGTCAGAAGTTGTCTCCATTGGAGTAAGAGCAGGTTGAACTTGCTGAGTGTCAGCTTGGCTTGACAATATGTCGTCTTCTGGCTCTGAATCCGAGTCCATGTCTTGCATGATAGACACGAAAGAGACAACAAATTTGCCCCCAGGCTTTTGCTTTACCTTCTTCACTTTAGTTATGATGACCAAAGGTTTTGAAGGTTTGAGGGAGATGATGAAGGGAGTTTGAATGCTCTCTTCGGAATTACCGGATGATTTGTTTTCTTCCGGCGATTGTTGAGGAGCCTTGCCTTTATCTTTCTGGAGATTTTCGGCAAAGGATGCTGTGTGCTTCTCCTCTTCTTCTTTTTCGCCTTCATACATTTGTGAGTCTGCAAAGTGGACTTCTTTACCTTTGAAGGGTTTTTTGTCCACAAAGACTCGATGTATCATGCCGTTGTCGCCAACAAACTTGATGCATTGATGTAGAGTTGAAGGGACAACGCCATTCTCGTGGAGCCAAGGGCGTCCGAGAAGGATGTTGTAGCATGAAGGGGTTTTTATTGCATACACAGTGACCTCAGAAATAAGATCACCGATCTGACACTTGAACCTGATTTTGCCGATAGGCTTTTGAGTACTCCCATCATATCCAAAGATAGAAACAGATGTGTGGCTCAGCTTGCTGGGTGGGATGCCCAACTCTTCGAGAGCCGATGTAGAGATGAGGTTGAGTGCAGAACCTGGGTCGATCTGAACTCTGTGCATAGGCATTTCCTTGATGTACCCTGTGAAGTACAGGGGTCGGTTTTACCTGGTTTCGCCAAGTAGGAGGTCGTCCTTTGTAAAGGCGATGGTTGCACTGGCTGCTTTTTTAACCGAGACGCATTCAACGCATGATCCCTCAGTTTTCTTCTTTTCTCCCTTTGAGGAAGCTTCTGAGTTTTTGACCCGGTAATCCATTTCAATTTGGAGGACTTGCGGGGCATGTTTGTCGACATCCTCATTCAGCTTTTGTAATTCTGAGATGAGATTATCACGAGTGTACGGAGACATTCGCAACAAATCTAGGATGTGCAGACGTGCAGGTATGTGCTTGAAGTGTTCAATCAAGTCATACTTAAAAGCCTCCTTAGGGCCTGCATGTTCATCATTATTGCCATTAGGGGCGCTTACAACACCTTTTCCCGAAGGATTTACATATGTAAAGGAAGATTGGTTGTAGTTTTTGTGGTAGTCCCGGCCAGAGCAAGTGCCTCTACCAACTTCGAAAGCTTCTTGAGAAGGGTCTTCGTTTGGAAGATTGTCTTCAGGATCAAGAGGCTGTCGTTTTTCATTTCCTGAGGATGTATCAGCAGTGGAGTTGCCATCCTCAGTGATTGTGTTGCACGGAGCATTTTCCAGGAACAAGTCCTCAACAGCATCCAGTAACCTTTCTTCTTCGTTGACCAATTCATCGTCCCAAGCATCAATAGCTAAAAATTCTTCAGTCAGGAAGGGTGTGAACTTTGAAGTCACAGTCTCAGGAGAAGAAACCTAAGAGAGTGTCATCTCAGTGAAAGTCACGTGAGATGAGGTGGCTCCAGAAGATACATTGCTAGGCGTCGCCGGAGTGTAAGTGCTCTCATCAGACGATGCTTCGGAAGAGCTATAATCCCAAATTATTACATTACTGGAACCTCTGACGGGAGACGTTGCCTAATCGGAGTCAGACTCATCCTCGGATGTAAGAGGATCATCTATCCAGCAATTTTCTCCATTTTCAGGAGTTAAGGGAGGATGTACCTGATGGTCTTCAAGGACTTCAGGCTCTGGATTGCGAGGAGGCTCGTTGACGCGGTCTTGCTCTTGTTTTAGAGCGAGACGCTGCAAGATCCTTGCATATTCTTCAAGATTAGGCATGGGAGCCAAATCTTCTTCTTCATCAGCTCTTTATGGCTCAACATTGTTGATTTCCACTGGAGCAATGAGGGGTGTTGGTTCAACAGCATTTTCTTGTACAGCCTCTTGGTCTTCTTCATCATCAGACCAGGATCCTTGTGGCTGTAGGGGGTTATACCAGATTACTGGCATAAGATGAGACTCAGGAACCCATTTTTCATCGGAGAGATATTTTCCTGTTTCAAGGGACTCCTCCCACTCGTCTGTGTAGTTGGATTCGAATCCATCATCGGTGTCGCTGGACTCGTATCCATCAATGGAGAATCCAACTACCGAATTGCAAGAGTATGATACCTCCTGCGTGGCTTCTTTAAATTGAGGTGGCATGAAATCACTGAGAGTGAATTTTCTTACCCCCTTTGAAGTCTCTGGAAGGGATGTTTTTGTTACCTCCAGTGAAGTGGTAGAGGAAGCCTCTGCTTTTTCTTTGACTTCTTGTTTTGGCTGGGTTCCTTCGTTGTTGAGCTGTAGGCTTTGTTTTCACGACCTCCCAATTTTCATCTTCCAGGAGATCGGGATGTACCCATATAGGTTGTCCGTCTGGTGTCGGGTAAAGGACCAGTTCTTCGGACCCTTGGATTGAGTTTATCACCATGAAGGAAGTAGTGATCTTCTTCTTCGGTGATTTTGATGTTTGTCCACATGTCACCATGTTGACGGAGGCAGACCCATAGTTTTTGTCAAAGGTGATGACTCCGTTTTTCCACATCTCGTTTATTTTCTCCCTCACAACGAAGCATTGATTGAGAGGATGCGAGATCATCTGGTGGTACGGACAGTACCGAGGATCGTTGGTTTTGCCAACATCACCCGGTCTTTTTGGTTCAGGCAAGGTGAGCTTGCCGTTTACCACAAGAGCCCCGAAGATTTCATCAACATCTTCATCAAACGGGTATTTCTTTTCTACTCGTTCTTTGAAGCCATCTGAGAATTCAAGTCTCTTACCAGCAGCTTTGTTTTCAGCTTTCTTTGGTGGCTGAGGAGCTGACTTGGTCTGCAGATTGAGGACCTCTTTTTTCTTTGGTTTTGAGGTTGCAATGGCGGTTGGCTCTTTTCTTGATGATTTCTGACTGTTGACGTCTTTAAGCACCGTTTCAGCTTCCATGGAAGCTTCTAGGAGTTCTCCCAGGTTTTTTGATTTGTTGCCGGTGATCATGGAGCGGATTCTAGCTCTCATGTTGTTTCGGCAGATGTCGACTAGCGACGCTTGTGGCAATACATCAGAGCATTTGTATGCCATTGTTTTCCACTTATGAATGAAGTCATATGTTGACTCATTCTCCCCCTGTTTTAGGCTGCACAGCTGAGCCATAGTATCGGGATGATCCTCACCTTTGAAGTGAGGTAGGAAGCGTGTCTCTAGCATGGCCCAATTTTGGATGGAGTCCTCCGGCAGAGTGGAGTACCAATCGAAGGCCGTACCTTTTAGGGTACTTGCAAAGAGGCGGATCTTGAGTGCATCTTGATCCGCGATAGCTCCCGTGAGGATCTTGAAGTGGATGACGTGTTGTTTGGCTGATCCTTTCCCCGTATATGTTTGGAGAGTAGGACGCTTGAATTTTGTAGGGAACGGGACCGAGTCCATCCATAAGGGATATAGTGGCTTGATCCCATGCTCTTTGAGTATATCCTCTTCTTTTGCTTTGGCGAGGATACTGTCTACGTCTTTTTTGGTAAGGGTGCGTGACTCATTTTCTTCTCCATTTACCTCATCGTCTTGATGATTCGGAGGAGGTTCATTGTTCGCCTGATTTTGGAAGGCGAGGAGAAGGTTTTCCATCAGAGTTTCAATCCTCTGTTGGCCTTGTTCCAACTGCTGGATGCGGGTGATTGCATCATCTTGAGGTGGATTGCGGGGTGGTGGCTCAGAATTTGTAGCCAAGACGTTCATCCTTCGTGACTCGAACGAAGAAACTGTCCTGGTGACTGAGCTGGGGCTCGTTCTTTTTGAAGAAGAGCTTGAGGAAGGATACTCTGCCGTCCTTTGCTTGAAGGAGCAGGGGATTCTTCTGAATGTCTTCTTGTCCTGGAGACGCTGCGGGTCATCGGACGTCGGACATGGATTTTGGATGCTGACTTTTGGCATCTTCTGGTTTTTCCAACCATATGGACGGCAGCAACTTGGTTGGGTCTTCGACCCATTTGGGAGAGACTTGAAGTGTAGGAGGCTGGGTCCTTTGCTTCTCTAGTCTCTTTTGCCGATACAACGCACGACGGCGTATACGACGAGCAATTTGAGCTTCGGTCAGCTCTGGCTGGGCTTTGACAATGAAGGATGTGCTCCCTCGGGCGCAGTAGCCGAGCATGTCTTCTTTGTAGCTGGGCAAGGACAGGATGCGAACCCTGTCCTTCGCCTGTTGCAGCGAAGCTTTGAATTTTTGGAGTTCAGCCCCTGTAGAGATGAAGGGTCGAACTGCAGGTTTATAGGCCTTAGCAGGTGCTTGCAGAGGCCTTGTGATGCATGATCTGATTTTGGGCTTGTAGGAACAAGCCGGCTCATGCTGGTTTGACTTGGGAGTCAGGTTGGAGATGGGTCTCTCCTCTTTCATGTAAGCAAGAGGGTAGAACTGGTTCTCCTTAAGTGGGGCCAGGAATGCTGGCTTGGTAGATGTTTGGGACCTTCTTTGATTTGGTGAAGGTCTTGGGGACCAAGTCTTAGGATAGACCTGGTCGTTTGCTGGTCGAGGATTCGTAGGGCTGCCACGGGCTTCGGGCCTTCTGGTGCTCGCCTTTGGTGTCACGGTAGTGACACGTTGAGAGGCGAATTTCTGCTTCTTGGAAGGAGCAGCTTGTTCCCCGGGAAGTGGGAATGGTCCTAGCGTCCCAAAGACGATAGTCCGGGGAGTCGAGGTCTACCTGGAGCTCAGAGAGTTGCCGAGGGAGTTGACGCTTCGGCAGCTGATGGGGCACTTGTAGGTGTGCGTAGTTTGCTTCTATTGAAGAATGAGTTGGTGCTTGCTCTCATCGAAAGTAATGGTAAGTGATGCTGCCATTGTTAGTTTTTTTCAAAAATTTCTGAAACAAGACCACATCCATTAGTAATCACAAGAATATAATGATCATAAATGGGAAGTTCTATGGTTTTGTCTTTTCAAATCGCTCGAGGGAGATGACCCAAGCAAAATGAAGAAGGCAAAATGCCATAGAGGGTACAATTGTTCTGATCGCAGGTATGGTAAGCCCAGAATGAGCGTCCCAGTGACTGCTTGAAGCAATTGTGAACTTAAATTCAACTTATCGAGAAGCAGAGCTTGCTCGAGGTAAGAAGAATATAAAGTTGGAGTTACAAATGTGCCGGTCGCAATACAGTAGACCCTGAAAGGGCGTACTAGTACCGCTAGACACAAATGTTTTGAGATCGCATCCATGAGATGAGATTCTCCGTTTTGAAAGGTCAAGATTGGATTCATCAAGGAGAACAGATGGTATTCCGATCTGAACACGGGCTCAGCGATTTCTTCGAGCGCCAATGCTCAGAAAGAAATGAACCATAATTTCTCGGATCTGAATCCAAAAATGATGTGTTTTTTTTTTTTTTTGAAAGGCCAATATCGGGTTCATCAAAGAGAGCAAAAGGCACTCCAATCTGAACACGAGCTTAGCGATTTCCGCGAGCGCCAGTGCTCAGAAAGGAGAAGACCAAGATTTCTCCAATCTAAACCCAAGATGACGAAAGTTTTTTTTTTTTGAAGATTTTTTAAAAAAAAAAATCTTTTTTTTTTTTTTTTAAGATTTTTTTTTTGAATTTTTTTTATTTTTTATTTTTTATTTTAAAATTTTTTTTAAAAAAGAATTATTTTTGAAAAAAATTATTTAAAAGACGAGAGAGTACACATAGGCCTCCTAACCCGGTCTTATGAAATCTCGATTGATAGAATTGCCCCCAGGTAAGGGTAGGATTACTTAATGTACCCGTTTGGAGGACCCTTGCCTAGAACAGTCAAGCTGTCTCCACACTCTGGACAAGGTTTTTCTTGAATCAACCATGATTAAAGAACGCAGCTGGTTTAACCTTAATTTTCTATGTCTTTTTTTGTTTTTTTTTATATTTTTTTTTTATTTTTTGATTTTTAATGAACTCATCGAAGAGAAACGATGGCCCAAAACCTTAGTCGAACTGGCTCAACATCTCTGCAAGCACGATGAACGATAGGAAAGGATCAAGGTTTCTCAATTTTGAATCCAAAATGAAAAATCTGATTTTTTTTTTAGATCTTTAATGAACTCATCGAAGAGAAACGATGGCCCAAAACCTTAGTCGAACAGGCTCAACATTTCTACAAGCACGATGAACGATAGGAAAGGATCAAGGTTTCTCAATTTTGAATTCAAACTGAAAATTCTGATTTTTTATTTTTTTATTTTTTTTAAAAGAGAAAGAGTGGAAATAAATTTAATGAATTAGAAATTTTCCAAAAAATCTCATCTCGTTCTTTTTAGATGCGGAATCCAACATAGGCCACCAATTAGAAAGTAGCCAAGGAATCGAGAAAAGAAATATAAGCATAGAGCAAAAGATATGATATGCAAATATTTCATTTCTAGCATCGTGTTCTCAAATGAACGAGTCCCACCGGGTGTGCCAGCTTGATGGACCGCGCTTCTGCCTGGTTCTACCGAGGTCGGCGGATGTGGGAGTCCGTTGGGTCCGACCCTTTCATAACCAGGGGGCAAAGGCGTGCATCAACATTTCTTTTGTGTGGGTGTGCCAGATTTTCTATTTTTACTTAGAATTGCAAGTGGTGATCCGGAGATCAACCTTCGCAAGTAAAAAAGAAATCAACTTCTTTCAAGTTTTCCATTGCACATATATTTAAGAAAAGAGACATTTTCTTGATTTGCCGTGAAAGACAATTTTTTTGGCATTTATAGCCGATTTTTGGCGTTTATAGCCGATTTACAATCCTTATCAATAATGAAAGACAAGAGTTGTGATTTTTGTCTCTTTTAAAAAAAATACAAACTACAATGAAAAGCAAGAAAAGGAGGATCTAACTTCTTAGGAGATTGTGGGGGACCCGTTCAGATTGACGGTCGCAAGCCATATGTGGACTTCACCATCATCTATCCAGATGAGAACAGAGGATGCTATTGATTCGCTTGGCTTGGCTATAACCTCAGGTTTTTAGAGGACAAAGACCAAAAGGAGGTCCTATGTCCAATAAAAAACCAAGTAGACCGGCTGAAAAGCCAAGTCTAAGCCATTTGGAGGCAGAAAGAGAAGGCAAGGACCTTGGGGGGGGTACCCCCCAAGGGACTTTTGTCACCTTATAGCGGTGGTCGGTGTAGAACTTCCGCAGAGTTTTTTCTCTTTCTTTCTCTGAATTTCTGTGCTTTTTTCTGATCTGGGATCTGTCTTGTTTTCCTGATCCTTTCTTTCTTTGGAATGCTCTCCTATTTATAGGCTTTTAGGTAGCCATTTAGGAGGGTTTATGAGCCTTAATTGTCATAAAGCTACATAAAGGGAGGAGTTACAAGATTGAATTCTTTATTTTGTACTCCTTTTTATTGGCTTCTGATTGGCCGGAGGAGATTGAGGGCATTTAATTACCTTTAATCGCCATGATGGGAGGAGTTTCATGGGTTAAATGCCATGAATCTCTTTGACTTGTAACTCCCAGATGCTTGCTTCTGATTGGTCCGTCCAAACAAATGGATTATTGACTGTAATAAAGCTAGTCAATTAATCGCATCAAGTGGTCGCCGAGCAGTTGAAGAGTCGCGGGCCGTGCCGCGTCTTTTGGGATTCTTCTGGCAATGATCATCGATGGATCTTTATGTAGATCAACATCGGATGGCCATGTAACTTCAAGTGTTGGTTGCCAATAGCGGGTCGCTGCCATCTCTCTTGTCGATTTCTCGATCGGTCGGGTAGAAAGCACACTTTTTTTGGTTGACTAGTTGGCGATCAATGTTGATTTCGATACTCTTGATGATTAACCCGTGTTTTTGACGGATGTCAGAGGATTTGGTGTCTCAAAAGTATGAATATTGGAAATTACCAGAGGCCAGACGCTTCGAATCGCGAAAAAATGGCGAAAAAATGGGGTTTCCAGGGCCCACCTGGCGATCCCGGGCCCTAGGGTCGCCGGCGACCCTAGGGGGTTTCCCCCCTTTTTGTCCCGTTTTGTGTCTGTTTTTGTTATTTTTTTATTCTTTTTTCTTCTGTATTTTTCCTTGATATTTTTGATCATTTATTGGCCTAATTTCCTTGTAGAAAACCTGATGAGAATCCTTGCATTTTATTTTGCAAAGTTTCCAATTTTCTGAGAAAGCTGAAGACTTTGTTGCGCAGAGCTGCCGATTTTTCGTCAGAAGCTGAAACTGGGTCAAACGATGTCGGAATGACCTGAAATTTGGGGTGAAGCCTGCTGAGCAATAAATAAGACCAACCATAGGCTTTTGTTTGAGTTTTGAAGCTGTTTGGGGTCCCATCACTAGTAGACTTGCTTTTGTCGTGATGAAGATGTCGTGGTTTGATGTGCGGTCAACCGATGTCCGATTGACTTGAGATTTGACAAGGAACCTATTGGAGTCATTTTAAGATGATCCATAGGATTTGTCTTGGAAACCATGGTCCCGGGGAGCTTCGCCGCCGAGAGGCCTGATTTGGCTTCCGAGCGTCAAACTATGGTCAAATGTTGTCGAAATGACCTGAGATTTGACGTGTAGCCTTTTGTAAGCATTTTGAAGCCGTCCATGTGCTCTATCTGATGAGTGATGGCCTCGGTGGTTCTCGCCGCCGAGAGGCTTGATTTAGCTGTTCGAGGGTTGATGTAGGGTCAAGCGTTGTCGGTTTGACTGGGAACTTGACGTGGAGCTTTTTGGATGTATTTTGAGACCATCCATCGGCTCTGATTGAAGATTTAGTGTCTCCGATGCTTTCGCCGCCGGGAGCTCCTTTTCAGCTGCCGGAGAAGCGAAGTTAGGCCAAATGATTTTGAGATGGCCCGAAACTTCTTGTGTACTCCTCTTTTGGCTGTCTTGAAGGATCTTGCAGTTTTTGCTTGGTTCTGACAAGATTTGATTTTTTGAAAGTAACATTGCCTATTTATGGCAGGTTGCGACTTCATGTAGCTCTTTGGATCTTGAAGAGGTAAAGTGACATTTTTGGTGTCAACAATTGTGGGCCAATTGGACCACCATTTAATGAAGGGTGGGCCCAGTCGAACTATCATTTATTGAATGGCAGGCGGAATTGACTCTCATTTAAGAAAATGTGGGCTGATAAGACTGTGCATCCCAAGTACAAGTCAAATCAGTGGGCCCCATTGTCCTCTTCCAAGGAGACTTCCTCTATAAATAGAGAAGTTCTCTCCCAACCAAGGTAAGATATACACCATTCCCAAGCCCTTACTTCGCCTCTCTTCTTCCTCCATCCTACTGTTGAGTTCCTGAACTGACTTAGGCATCGAAGGGCCTTGCGCTGTCTACAGCCAGGGTCTCTGACGTTGCTCCTTTCTTGTCCTCTTTCTCCATTTCAGGTTCTAGGCGGGTATTTCCTACTTATCAAGGAGTCTCCAGGAGATCCTAATCCCCTCTAATTAAGTTTCTGATTTTTAGACACTCACAATTGGCGCCATCCGTGGGGAAGAAATAATCCAAATATCTTTCCTCACAACATGCCCTTTAAGTCAAAGAAAGGCGAGAAAGTAGTTCCATCCTTGTCCACTCCTTATCAGGAGGGACCAAGAGTGGCGTCTATGGCAGATGGAGTCTCGGAGCGTCTTGAAGGACTCCCCTCCGTCCCGGTCATCTTCGAAGGACTCGAGACTGAACCAGATTCACCTTTAGAAAAACAAGCAGCGCCTTCCCTTCGGGAACGCCCCTAGCTAGGTGATCCCATGCAGATGCGTCCCCGAAAAAATAAAGCTCCAATGGTGGGAAGGTCACACCAAACTACGTACCCAACAGAACAATGACCTCGGAGGAGAAAATCCGTACCTTGAGGTGGTCGGGGCCCAAAACTTTGCCCTCCAAGAGAAAGACGAATTGATACGTCAGCTCTAAGAGCAGCTTCAGCAGCAATACCCCCGGAAGAATAAAAGGAAGGCTGCGACCTCGCTTCCACGAAGCATACGAGTTCCTTCACCTAAGACGGACCTAAGGCACATCATCAACGAGAAGAAACATAGCCGAGCTCAAGATGAGGGCTCCAGCAATAATCGTTCGGAGAAGAAGTTGGAAACCATATCAAAGGTCAAGAATGACCTGAGAAAGTGGCTTGATCAGCAGGTAAAGCAGACAATACTGCGCAATAAGGAGGTAGCCGGTTTCCCCTGAAACCAGTTAGACGCGTGCGACCCCGAAGACCTCGGTGTATCCCCTTTCTCTTGGGAGATTGGGAGCTTCCCTCTCCCGGAGAAGTTCAGTGTCCCAAGGTTCATTCTTTATGACGGAGCCTTGGACCTAGCAGCGCACCTACATCAGTTCACCTAAAGAATGTCAATATGGGGTGACGTTGGTCACCTGAATTATAGAGTTTTTTCCTCCATTTTGGGAGACCTCCCCCTAAGGTGGTTCTGCGCTCTCCCAGAAGGATCGATCTCGAACTGGCAACAGCTCCGAAGCTCATTCTTGGAGAAATTCCAAGCGCACAGAGTCATCCCCAAGAAAAATGCTGATATAATGGCACTCAGGATGAGGCAGAACGAGAACGTCACTCAGTTCGCCAAAAGATTTTGGACCATTTACAGCCAGGTGGAGAATGTGGCTGAGGAAGTGCAATCACGTCTTTGCAGCAAGCCTTGCTGCCAGGCAGTGACCTTCGGAAAGACTTGGTCCGGAACCCTGTGGCCTCGATGAACTCTCTCATGGCCAGGGTGAACCGATTTGTCGAAGAAGAAGAAGATGAGGTTCGAGCTCGGGAGAATTTCGGATTCTGGCGTGAAGACCGACCTTCCAAGAAGGACAAGAGGTCGTCTCGAAAGGAAGAAACCGACCGAAATCAAACTTCCACCAGCTCGGCGAAGGCTTCGTTTCCCAACTCGGGAGGCGGACAAAAGTTCAAAAAGATTCACGGGACCAAAGAATAGCAGCCAACCGCCACCGCCTTCAAAGCTGTCAACACGGTCTTTAAGGAGCCGATCTATAGGCTCCTCAACAAGATCAAGACGCAGTCGTACTTCAACTGCCGCAGCCCATGAAAGGTGACCCCTCCACCCGCGACCAAACTAAGTACTGTGCCTACCACAAGCAGAATGGGCATAGAACTGAAAACAGCATGTCGCTGAAATCGCACCTTGAGAAGCTCGTCAAAGACGGGCACTTGAAGGATTACATCCAGGAGGGAAAAAAAGTGAACAATAACCGAGCTTAACGCCAAGATGATAAAGGCCAAGAAAGCGATAAGTCGGAAATGATCATCAACATCATCCACCTGGCTACACCCCCAAAAGGGAGTAACCAAGCTCGTGTCGAGGCCAGGAGGGCTTCACACGGAAAGCAGGTGATGACGGCCGAGCTTTAACCGGCCTCCAAGAAAGCTCGGAAGGAAAGGCCAAAGATTTGGTTCTCAGTTAAGGACTTGGAAGGAGTCCAGCTCCCCCATAACGACCCGCTGATAGTCACACTGAAGTTGAAAAACTGTTAAGTACAGAGGATCCTCGTCGACCCCAGCAGCTCATCTGAGGTCCTCTACTTCGACTGTTTCAAGAAGATGGGACTCGAAGAAGAAGATTTGCAAGAGGCACGCACCCCCCTTAGTCTTCAACGCCAAGCCTGTGTACCCCAAAGGGAAGGTCTCTTTAAAGGTCAAAGTTGCAGGGGCCTCAATAATGGCCGACTTCCTAGTGGTAGATGCACTGTCCCCATACAATGCTATAATGGGAAGGACTTGGCTGCACAACATAGAAGCGATGCCATCCACTCACCACCAGAAGCTCAAGTTCCCATTTGAAAACGAGGACGACAACGTGGAGATAGTCATGGTGAGAGGCGACCAAGAGATGGCCAAGCGGTGTTTGATGGCCGTAGTACCTAGCGAGATTGGGAGCTTCCCTCTCCCGGAGAAGTTCAGTGTCCCAAGGTTCATTCTTTATGACGGAGCCTTGGACCTAGCAGCGCACCTACATCAGTTCACCTAAAGAATGTCAATATGGGGTGACGTTGGTCACCTGAATTATAGAGTTTTTTCCTCCATTTTGGGAGACCTCCCCCTAAGGTGGTTCTGCGCTCTCCCAGAAGGATCGATCTCGAACTGGCAACAGCTCCGAAGCTCATTCTTGGAGAAATTCCAAGCGCACAGAGTCATCCCCAAGACAAATGCTGATATAATGGCACTCAGGATGAGGCAGAACGAGAACGTCACTCAGTTCGCCAAAAGATTTTGGACCATTTACAGCCAGGTGGAGAATGTGGCTGAGGAAGTGCAATCACGTCTTTGCAGCAAGCCTTGCTGCCAGGCAGTGACCTTCGGAAAGACTTGGTCCGGAACCCTGTGGCCTCGATGAACTCTCTCATGGCCAGGGTGAACCGATTTGTTGAAGAAGAAGAAGATGAGGTTCGAGCTCGGGAGAATTTCGGATTCTGGCGTGAAGACCGACCTTCCAAGAAGGACAAGAGGTCGTCTCGAAAGGAAGAAACCGACCGAAATCAAACTTCCACCAGCTCGGCGAAGGCTTCGTTTCCCAACTCGGGAGGCGGACAAAAGTTCAAAAAGATTCACGGGACCAAAGAATAGCAGCCAACCGCCACCGCCTTCAAAGCTGTCAACACGGTCTTTAAGGAGCCGATCTATAGGCTCCTCAACAAGATCAAGACGCAGTCGTACTTCAACTGCCGCAGCCCATGAAAGGTGACCCCTCCACCCGCGACCAAACTAAGTACTGTGCCTACCACAAGCAGAATGGGCATAGAACTGAAAACAGCATGTCGCTGAAATCGCACCTTGAGAAGCTCGTCAAAGACGGGCACTTGAAGGATTACATCCAGGAGGGAAAAAAAGTGAACAATAATCGAGCTTAACGCCAAGATGATAAAGGCCAAGAAAGCGATAAGTCGGAAATGATCATCAACATCATCCACCTGGCTACACCCCCAAAAGGGAGTAACCAAGCTCGTGTCGAGGCCAGGAGGGCTTCACACGGAAAGCAGGTGATGACGGCCGAGCTTTAACCGGCCTCCAAGAAAGCTCGGAAGGAAAGGCCAAAGATTTGGTTCTCAGTTAAGGACTTGGAAGGAGTCCAGCTCCCCCATAACGACCCGCTGATAGTCACACTGAAGTTGAAAAACTGTTAAGTACAGAGGATCCTCGTCGACCCCAGCAGCTCATCTGAGGTCCTCTACTTCGACTGTTTCAAGAAGATGGGACTCGAAGAAGAAGATTTGCAAGAGGCACGCACCCCCCTTAGTCTTCAACGCCAATCCTGTGTACCCCAAAGGGAAGGTCTCTTTAAAGGTCAAAGTTGCAGGGGCCTCAATAATGGCCGACTTCCTAGTGGTAGATGCACTGTCCCCATACAATGCTATAATGGGAAGGACTTGGCTGCACAACATAGAAGCGATGCCATCCACTCACCACCAGAAGCTCAAGTTCCCATTTGAAAACGAGGACGACAACGTGGAGATAGTCATGGTGAGAGGCGACCAAGAGATGGCCAAGCGGTGTTTGATGGCCGTAGTACCTAGCGAGCATGAGCCAAAGCAGGTACACATGGCCGAGCTTGAGGCAAAGCTAGACAAGGTCGGTCGAGAGCCCGAGCAGAAGAGTGTCGAAGAACTTACTGAAATCAGGATCGACCCAAACGATCCTGAGAGATATTTCATACTCAGGAGCCAGCTTCCCGAACCTAAGAGAGCCGAGCTCTTGGACTTCCTGTTGCATCATAAAGGAGTCTTCGTGTGGACCCCCTACGAGATGCCTAGAATCACCCCCGAGACCATGTGCCACAAGCTGAATGTAGACCCCGAGCACAAACTTGTCATCCAGAAGGCTTGAAGGACAGGGATCCTGCAAACGGAGGCCGTGATCGAGGAGGTTGAGAAGTTGCTGGAAGCCAGAGCCATCAGGGAAGTCCAGTACCTGGACTGGCTAGCCAACACAGTAGTGGTGAAGAAAAAGACCGGCAAATGGAGAGTCTGCATCAACGTCGCTGATCTCAACAAAGCCTGTCCCAAAGACAGCTTCCCCTTGTCCAAAATCGACCAGATGATCGACGCCACCGCTGGCCATGATAGGATGAGTTTCCTCGACGCATACCGAGGTTACCATCAGATTCCAATGTATGGGCTGGACAAGGAGAAGACTGCGTTCATCACGCCTAGAGGCATCTGCTACTATAAAGTGATGCCCTTTGGGCTGAAGAATGTAGGAGCGACCTACCAGAGGTTAGTCACCAACATGTTCCAAGCCCATCTCGGGAAAACTATAGAGGTCTACATCGATGATATGGTCGTCAAGTAAAAGCAGTCTTAGGACCACTTAACCGACCTACGTCAGGTGTTTGACATCATTCAGAGGTATCAGCTCAAGCTGAACGCCTCTAAATGTGCTTTTGGAGTCGTCTCCGACAAATTCCTTGGGAGCCTCATCACTAGGAGAGGAATCGAAGTCAATCCAGATCAGATCTCGGCAATCCAGGGAGTTCAGAATCCAACTACGGTGAAACAAGTCCAAAGACTAACCGGCATGGCTGCTGCGCTAAATCGCTTCATCAGCATATCTTCGGACAAGTGTCGGCCTTTCTTTCAGCTTCTGAAGAAGAGCTTACAGTTACAATGGTCTCCAGAGTGCGACAGAGCCCTGCAAGAGCTGAAAGCTTATCTGGCCTCACCTCCCCTGCTTTCGATTCCGACATGGGGAGAGGTGTTTTATCTGTACTTGGCAGTCTCGGATCATGTGGTAAGTTCAGTCCTCCTTAGAGAGGAAGACAAACAGTAGAAACCCATCTACTAGCAATATCCTGCTACATGCCGATACTAGGTACCTGCCGATGGAGAAGCTAGTATTAGCACTCGTCAGTGCTTCTAGAAAACTCTCCCATTATTTCTAGACTCATACAATAGTAGTTGTGACCGAGCACCCACTCAAGTCTCTTATCAAGAAGGCTGGTTTTTCTGGATGAGTATCCAAGTGGGCCGTCGAATTGGGGAAGTATGATATCTGATATCAGCCCAGAACGGCGATCAAGCCCCAAGTTTTAGCGGATTTTATTATCGAATTCGTCTCTCCTAGTTCGGCACCGACCCCGCTCAATGCCAAACTGGGGGGCAGAAGGAGAGAGGACGAAGTCACCGAGACCGAAGAAGACCGATCTTGGAAACAGTTCTTTATTTTGGCCTGGAAAGTCTTTGTCAACAGATCCTTTACATCCAAAAGGGCCGGCAATGGTGTAGTCCTCCAATCTCTGGAAGGACTGGTCGTTGAGCAAGCTCTAACTCTTGACTTCAAGGCGTCGAACAATGAAACTGAATTTGAAGCACTGATTGCAGGACTGAATAGCGCCAAAATCCTGGTAGCAGAGCAACTGGTGGTTTTCAGTGACTCACAGTTGGTGACAAGCCATCTAACTGGAGCCTACCAGGCTCGCGATGAAAGGATGGCGGCCTACCTTGCTCTTGCGAAAAAGCTCCTCACTCAGTTCCAAAGAGCAAAAATCAAGCAGGTCGGCAGAAACTCCAATTCTCACGCTTACGCTCTCGCCAACCTCGCCTCCGCCGTCGAAGTAAGGAACAAGAGAATTGTCGAAGTGGAATCATTGGGAAGGCCCAGCATAGAGCTTCCCTTGCCTCGACGAATTTTGTGCATTGATCTCGGTCCGAGCTGGATGGACCCAATCATCACCTACCTCAGAGACGACTAGCTTCCTGTAGACAAGCTCGAAGGTCACAAGATCAAAACCAAGGCAGCTCGGTTATGTTTGTCTCCAGAAGGTAAACTTTACAGAAAATCCTTCACCGGCCCATAACTCCAATGTGTGCATCCGAGCATAGTTGAAGACTTCCTCTACGAGATACATGAAGGAATCTGCGGAAGCTACATCGGAGGTCGGTCGCTAGCCTACCGCGCCATCAACCAGGGTTACTGGTGGCCGTATATGTAGAAGGACGCTCAGCTGTATGCCATGAAGTGCGAGAAATGCCAGAAGTTCTCCCCTTCCCTCCATCAGCCAGCACAAGATCTGAGTCCACTCTCCAGCCCGTGGCCCTTCTCCCAATGGGGGCTGGATATCGTGGGACCTCTCCACCGAGATCAAAGGAATAAGAGGTGGCTGATCGTAGCCACCGATTACTTCACCAAGTGGGTAGAAGTAGAAGCATTATCTTCCATCACAGACCAAGTCTCAAAGAACTTTGTGTGGAAGAATATCATCACGAGGTTCGACATTCTACGAATTTTAGTCTCGGACAATGGGACCCAATTCGACTCCAACCTCTTCAAGAACTTCTGCCAGAGGCTCGGTATCAGAAATCACTACTCCACTCCAACCTATCCTCAGAGCAACGATCAAGTTGAAAGCTCCAATAAAACAATGCTCGACGGACTCAAGAAGAGGCTCGACTGAGCTAAAGGAAGGTGGGTGGAAGAGCTACCAAGTGTACTCTAGGCCTACAGGATGACCCCGAGGCGCTCCACCTCGGTAACGCCATTCTCTTTGGCCTACGAAATGGAAGTTGTGATTCCACTTGAGATCGGCCTTCCAACCTTGAGATCGGAACTTCCGACCAAGGCCGAAATGATGTGAATATGGCCCGAGAGCTAAACCTAGTCGAAGAGCGAAGAGAAGCAGCAGCTGTTCGCCTAACCGCCTACCAGCAGCAGTTGGCTAGGGGCTACAATCAGAAGGTCACATAGAGGAAATTTTCAATTAGAGAGCTGGTCCTGAAAAAGACACTCCCTGCAGATAGAGACCCAAACCAAGGCAAGCTAGTGCCAAATTGGCATGGACCATTCAAAGTGGTCTCAACTGCTGGACAATCGGCTTACAGGCTTGAGGACATGAACGGCAAAAAGGTGCCACGACCATGGAATATGACGCACATCAAGAAATACTATTTTTGAACTGTGATCAATTCCTGAAGATCGATAAACGAAGTCCTTGTTCTCTGATTGATCTCGAATCTTTGATTACTTTCAATTTCGTCAAGATGATGGACTCGGCAGCAGTGTAGCCCTCCAGTCCGGCTGTGGTGCACTCTCTAGTTCGGCCGCACGTGCATGTCGGTAAGAATACCAGATCGCTGGCCAATAAGACTACACCACTGGTGACGAGCCAGTTGGTCATGTCCCGATACTATCAAGCCCATGCCGAGACTAGCAAAAACAACACTGGGGCAGTTCGGCCGCATGGCATCTCGGTAAGAATACCAGATCGCTGGCCATCAAGACTACACCACTGGTGACGAGCCAGCCGGTTACGTCCCTATTTGATTAAGCTCGTGCTGAGACTAGACAAAAGCAGCACAAAGCAATTCGGTCGCACGCGCATTTAGGTAAAAGTACCAGATTGCTGACCAGTAAGACTACGCCTCTGGTGACGAGCCAGTTGGTCATGTCTTGATTTTGACTCAGCAAATGTGTTACAAAGCCTATCCTGGCCTCGGTAAAATTCCTAACTAGCCACAGAGGAGGCAAAATGCAAAGCAGAAGATTCTCAAAAATAACTAAAGTAAAGATGCAAGGCAAAAAGAGATTTTCATTGAATTACCAAAAAAAGGATTATAAGCAGAAATATTCTCTGTTACATCCTATTACAAGTAGAAAAGTCTCCCTACTGCATTAATAAGGGATAGATACATCAGAGGCAAAACGAGGAAGAGTCTTCACGAGAAGGAACATATGTAGCGCCTTGAGATCACCAGATATAGATCTCTGATCTCCTCCCATCGGCAAGAGTTGATCAAAGATCTGTTTTATGAGGACACAGATAGTTCCAAGACGTTATCCCCCTCGACTCCCTTTGATAAAGTGGGCCAAAGCCCTATTTTATGAAGACACAGGCAGCTCGATGATCTTGGAGGAATGGCCCCCCAACCGCCAGCGCCATCCTTTTCTTCATGAGAAACCAAGGGCTTGACTTCAGCAACAGTGACTCCGCCAAGGGAGTATTCTCACAAAAAATTCCTCTGCTTCTCCTCCAGTAAAGGCAAAAATGCAAGTTGGAAATGACCCTGATCTTCCATCCATATTTATAGCAAGGAAGAGACATCCTTTCCCAAGTCTGAAAATACACGTGTCAGGCATCCCTCCATATCGCCTCGAAAACTACACACGCCTCCTTTCGGACGGTGCGCGTCTTTTCGAGACAGTTGGATGACCATCCAGATGATGACACGTAGTGCCATCGATTCGCCTTCTACATCGATTAAAGGGCGTTATTTATGACCTTGGGAAACTAATCGCCTAGAGAATATCTCCAAAAAGACACCAGCTAAGGCATGATTCAGCCATCCTCAGAAGGGTGTCAAGATTACCTTCTTGTTGTTGCATGCGCATCCCGGCCATATCTCAAATCTTAGCACCTCGGTAACAATGCCAGAGCGGGATTACACTTGGTGGCAAACCAACTCGGTGTCGAAGGACCGAAATCAAACACTTCATAAAATTTTGAACTAGAAGCATGTGAGGCGAAACAAATAAAAGCAAGCACCAAAAATTGAAGAACGGGTTATGGCAAGAAGGAGCATTTCATTCTAAAAAATCAGGTCATTACATTCAAGCAAAAAATACATCAAAAAGGCAAAAGCCATCAAGAAGAGGCAGGCTCGGGAACGGCACCGGGCTCAGTCTGAATGACTTCAGGATCGGCAGCCTCAGAGATCTCAATCACCACAGGAAGAGCAACGGGTGCGGAAGGAACCTCGGGTGCGGAAGGTTCAGCGAGGGCAGAGCTCAACTCAGGCGCCGAGCTTGGGTATTTGGGCAGATCTTTGAATGCGGAGTGGTCCTCACTGATCCCCACCTCCTTCAAAGCGGCACGCCACGCCATTCTCTAGGTCTTATCCCTCACTTTGATGACCTGGGCTCTATAGTGAGTTGCCGCCCGATCCGCCCCCTCTTCATAAGCAGCATCACACTCCGCGTCAAGCTTGGCCTCGGCTTCCTCCTTTAACTTCTCCAGCTCGGCCTTGTGCTCGTCCCTAGATCGGAGCCTGGCCTCGAGATCATTCTTTTGCATCTCAAAGGAAGCTTCGAGCTCGGCGACCTTTTTCTTTAGGGCCTCGGCCTCGGACTTCAGCTTGGCATCCTCGGCCTTAAGCTTCTCGAACCTGACCTTGTAACTATCCTTCTTCCTCCAGGTGCTTTGCCACCTGGGTCATCTTGGCCAAATTCTTCTGAAGGACCTTATTCTTGGCCTCTAGCCTAGCAAGTGTCGGGCCCTTCTTGTGAAGCCAATCCAGGGCAACCATGCACCTCTGCACACTCTGTTAAGAGAAGCGAAGCATTAAGAGTAGGAATCGAAGACGAAATGAAATACTTGGCGAAGAAATGTAGAAAAGAAAGATTCAAACTAACTTACCACAAGGGACGACTGCAAACCCGACAGCATCAACTTGGTGTCATCATACTCCTCAAACTGAGCAATATCCAATGGCGGGGCGCAGGCCCGCCCCAGCGCCCCAGGAACGAGAGGATGAGATTTCTGGAGAACCGATCTTGGACCGTCATCGGCCTTCCAGGCTCCAGCAACAAGTCTGGTTTCCAGAGTGCTGGAAGGTCGGATCGCTTCATTGCTTGCGAGCCAGAGCCCCCTTCTGCAGGAGCACCCGAGGTGATCTTCTTTCCAGACTGAGCCTCCGTCAGCACGATTTCAGGAGCTCGCTTCCGAACAAGGGTGCTTGTCTACGGCTCAGAGGTAGTTGCCTGTGGCCCAGGAACGCCTGCCGTTAGTTCGGGAGCAGAGACAACAATGCCTGGTTGAGCAGAGGCCAGAGGAACCACTCACAATGCCGAAGTAGAAGTTTCTACAGCAGCCGAACCCATGGGCGCTCCAGAGGACTGACCCCCAAGCGCCATAGCTTCCAAGCCATCCAGTACCTGACACTTGTTTCTCACCATCTCTCCCTCTGCGGAACTTCGAGAAAGGGATCGAGACGACTAGCGCAACTCCTTCCTCTTCTAAGGGACTTCTGCTAACTCCGACGTAGAGGCCTCGGCTCCAGACGTGATTCAAATATAAAAGAACTCAAAACACTATTTTTAGCATAAAAATCATAAATTTTCTCCCCATTATGCTTTGCTCATATCTTTTCATTATAGATGGTTATTTGTATGCATTTATATGAATTCCAATGGCCTCCATACAAAATATGTTAAAAAATACTCTCAATTATGTTAATTTCTCTTTGTAGGTGTTAATTGAAGTTTAATTTAAGATTAAAGTTGAGATTCAAGAGTTAAAGAGAGTAAGGATAAGTTTGGAAGACAATTGATGAAAAAAATGACAAAGTTATGCCAACAATAAGAAGAAAAATGAAAGACCTGGGTTGGTATTTTGACCATATCTTTTTACTCGGGTGTCCTATTGAGGTGATCTCAGAAGCTTTGGAAAACTTGTTCTAAAATATACAAATCATATTTCACGATATTTTTCCCAATTCGGACGTTTTTGGGGTCAAAATCGCACATCAATCTTGGAATTATTTTCTAACTCGGGAATGACATTCATATGTTCATATTTCCATTCTTGTGAAGTCCCACATCGGAAAGAAATCAAAAAAGAGCAAGGCAAATATTTCTATATAAGGAAGGGAGCTCTAGGCATCAAACACAAGCAAGGAGAGCCTCCTCCTCTTTACTTAAGATTTTCATGTAATTGAGAGCAATTGTAGAGAGAAAGTAAGGAAAGCCTTGTAAAAATTTAAGATTTGGAATGAAAGCTTTATCTTCTCCAATGGGTGGCTAATTCCTTTGATTGGATCTTCTAGATGAAGCTAAGTTAATGCTATTCCTTTTTGCTTATGCTCTTAATTCCCTTTGTTTATGTGCTTAATATGTTAGAATAGATTTTTCTTCATTGCAATGTGCTACCTTCCATGCTTATTTTCTATCTTAGCATTCTTTTTACTATCTATGCTTAGTTTTGATAAATCATGCTTAGGAGTTAATTTCTTTTGATGGTTTATGCTTAGTTTTGATAGATAGTCATTAGGAATCTTTTCTTTTATGAAGGGAATAAAGTCTTAGCTATTAGATTGTTAATTTTTATCTTAAAGCTTTAAAGTTATATTTTTCAAATCTAAGCATTGATTTGTCATTAGATTTGAGTATTTGTTTGGGAAAAGAGAAGAGCAAAAGTGTTGGATTAGTGTAACTTAGTGGATTCTAGAAGGTTCAATCTATCATTTAGTATTACTTGTTGCTTATTTTACTTGTTTTAATTAGATTCTATTCACATTCCCACACACTTATTCACTTATTTTAATTCTCACACTCCATTTCTCTATCCACATCATCATATCCATTAGCTTATTTGTTCTTACCCTCTATGTGTTTGTTTTTATTCCTTCTTTGACTTTACACTATTTTAACACACTTATTTTCATTTTCATCCATTCATTCCCTATCTTACTCACTTGTTATTAGCTCATTTCCATGCATGTTTTTCTTTTTTTTTATCTTGATCTTTCACTTATTGTTTTCACACACTCATTCACTTGATCTATCTAACATTGCTCTATTGTTCTTGTATTAGCCTTGTCATTTTGCTTTTGTTATTAACTTGTTACTAATCTTGTTATTAGTTTGTTCTCACTTGAGTTTTTTTCTATTTTTACTAACATCTATTTGTTATCTAGTTTCTTATTTTCTTTTAGTTTGCATTTTTTCCATTGTTATTATCTTGTTTTGTGTTTCCATTGTTTATCTCCATTTGCATTTATTAGCTATATTTGAGTTGATACTCATTTTCATTGATCATTGTTATTTTCCTTGTAACGATCATCGTGGGAACGATATTCGGACTTCCATAGTCTATATTACTTGAGACAACCGTATGCTTGCGGAATACGCCATCAAGACGCAACTCGGCGCTCTGCTTCGGTCTAGGTCGGATCAGTTCCTTCTTCGACCTCGGTTACAAGGACCTGACTCGGATCGTCTTTCCTTTTGAATAAAGACTTGTACTTCGGCTCGTATTCAAGGAGAGACCATGCCGACTTATCTGCGTGGCCGTGGTAACTCTTTACAGCCCGAAGCCAGGCCTCATTTCTAGCCCAACCAACTCTCTGAGCCTCTCGCCTCCTTTGGGCGATACCTGCACAGCGAACAAAAAGGCGTCAGCTCGGCATCACTAGAAGAAGGATAAATACGGAAAAAGGATACAGTATTTACTTGGAGGAGCACCGAGACGGCGGGGGATCCGAGAGGATCTTTGCGACACGGGCTCATTGTCACCGAACTCCCAGTTGCCCGAGATGAGCAGGCGATAGTCCCCGGCATACTTGCTCGAGTCCTCCAAAGCGTGGACAAAACTACTCCGGCCCGGCTTAATCCGGAGGTAGTATGCAGTGTCTCGGGATTTACAAAGGTCATAGACGTCCTCGATATCGTGGACGCCAAGATTGATCCCTAAAACTTCATTGAGCACCGCCGTACCCATCACGATCTTGAAGCCGTTCGGCATCAACTAACAAGGACAAAGGTTCCATGTCCTGAGGCAGTCCCTGAGTAAAGGGTGTAGGGGAAATCGAACCCCGTCCTCTATTATCGCTATTAGGGGAAACAACATCCAACCGTCGAAAAAGCTACCGTCGACACAAGAAGCAAGGTGGGGCACTCTAACTAAGACATCCTCGGGTATCTTATAAACCACCTTGAGTTGAGCTATGGCCCCTTCGGAATCTAACCAGTAACTATAGGCGCCCATTCTTAAGGGTTTCCTAAGACTTAAAAGGGTTGGAAACAAAGATTGAAAAGAAAGCAGAAACCATAGCTACGGAAAAGGGGGCATAGCAGAGAAGAAAGACTTAGGAAGACGAAATGGGGAGGAGCGAAGTCAAAGCTCTGGCCGACAAATGGATCGATTCCGGCGGCGCTTCCCTTCGGAATGGACTCTCTTCTGCAAAGAAATCCTTTCTCCTCTCTTCTTCTCTGGCGAAAGCACAAGTAAAAAGCGAAGGAGCCCTAGCCCCCCGTTTTTATAGACGGAGAAAGGGCGCTCGTTCAGATTTCGAGAATGCACATGTGAAGCGTGACGTCGGATACAATGCACGTCTCTTCAATAGAAAGCACGCGCCTCCGAAACTTCTGAGCCACCTATCCAGCATTGACACGTAGCATCAACGATACATCTTCTACATCGGATGAAGCGTAGCATTTAATACCTCGGGCAAGCGGAACGGCAACATATAAGAATGAAACGTCAGCAACCAGGACCGAGATGAGATTTCAAAAAGCATCTCGGCCTAGACAGATAGAAGCCCAGTAATGCACTCCCTACCAACGTCTTCGACAACGGCCTTCCAACACCGGCCTTTGAAGATTCTCTCGTCTCATAGCTTTCCACCTCAAAGAGTTGACTCTAAGAGCTCAGAAGCTAGGGGCCAATTATGTGGGGACGTTCCTAAGGATAATGAGATTATATTAGCCCCGGTAAGATTACCGGCTAATCACGTCTCATGCCCGGTCACGCACACCTCAGCGATGATGCTAGGGCGCCAACAATTGTCAAGATCGTTGCCGACCTCGGTCTCATACCCGACCTCGGCGGTCTACTTCGGCCTCGGTTACAATGCCAACATGCTTGCCAAGACGAGTGCTAACAGACGAAGTCCCTTGGAGATTCAGCCACGTCATGAGATGTATGAAAAGATACGGGCAAGCGCATATGAGATTGAGAAGACATCTAAGCCACCTAAGATCCCTCATAGATCAACATCCAGCGGCTATGTCTCCATCAGGGCGAGGCTCCAGGCGAGATCCAATGGGACTACCGCCGAAAAGCGCATACAGGGTAAGGCCCGATTAGACCCTCATTTAATGAGTTGCAGGCCGATTAGACCATCATTTAATGAAGGGTGGGCCTAGTCGGACTGTCATTTATTGAATGGCGGGTGGAATAGGCCCTCATTTAAGAAAATGTGGGCTGATAAGACTGTGCATCCCAAGTACAAGTCAAATCAGTGGGCCCCATTATCCTCTTCTAAGGAGACTTCCTCTATAAATAGAGAAGTTCTCTCCCAGCCAAGGTAAGATATACACCATTCCTGAGCCCTTACTCTGCCTCTCTTCTTCCTCCATCCTACTATTGAGTTCCTCAAACTGACTTAGGCATCGGAGGGCCTTGCGCTGTCTATAGCCAGGGTCTCTGACGTTGTTTCTTTCCTGTCCTCTTTCTCCCTTTCAGGTTCCAGGCGGGTATTTCCTACTCATCAAGGAGTCTCTAGGAGATCCTAATCTCCTCTAATTAAGTCCGTGATTTTTAGGCACTCACAATAGGCATAATCTATCATTGGTGAAGATAAAAATAGCATAAAATGAATGATATAACTCATTGCTCCCCAAAGGAGGGTTAATTTGCCTGGATGGTCGGAACCTTGTTTCTCCCCATGTGTGTGGGTGCTCCCTTCCTGTGTGTGTGGACTCCCCCATGCCCATGCAGGTGCTCTTATGGGGCCCGACCCCATTGGCTAGGGTACCAAGCAAGAAAAAAAGCAACTCATTGCCCGACAGCATGCAATTGAGCATGTTCCTCTACTCAATGGCTAAAATCTCACACCCATTGTATGGTCTTTGGAGCTTAAGGATAGAGATCAACATATATATAACCATAATTTTTATTTTGTCTACAATAAAGACTCAAATTCACGTACTTTCACTTACCTGGTCTTAACTAGCAGCCACAGACAACATATGACCTATTTGCTAGATCTAAGATGAGAACATACAAATTTTTGAAAGTATACTCCACTCAAACACCACATACAACTTTTATATAAAAACCCAATAAACAAACGTCCAAAGTAGTAATAGACAAGCCGATTTCTTATAAGTTTCTTATATAAGTATGACTTCATCCACATCCTTATATGAGAATCTATCAATATATACTTAGGGTTATTTCTATATAAGTATGCATGTCTACAATATATAGCCCATAAAGTTTTCAATTATTAGAAATATTAAAAACTTTTCAAAACTTATAGCTAATTTTGAATTTGTATACTTTTTTATATGACCCTTTGTCTTTTCTTACATGAAGAATGAAGGCTTTACCTTATCTCAATTCATTTCACCACACATTCAAACACAAAGCACGGGTGGTCAACTGGTCAAGCTAGTTTTTAACTTGAACTCGTTAGAAATTAATTCCATTATGACAAAGGAGCCCTTGGATTCCTATAAATTCTAAAGAAATATATTTGTAAAAGTAGCAAGAACTGAAGAAACAAAGGTAATTATCCATATATATATAAAAAAACCTCCTCTAATAAAATAAATAAATAAAGATAAGATATAAATGATTTCTTGGCCATCAATCCAGAAAATCAAATCCTGAGAAAGCAAATAGTTGCAACTTCAACTCCACATTTCAAATTGGGATTTTGACAATACAACTATCCTAAGACCTAACTTTTGCCTATCATTAGTTGAAGTTTAAAAAATGCTTGAATAACTATTCATCTATTCATATAGAAAAGGATATTGCAAGAATAATATTGATATTGCCCTTAACATGTGCAATATCCAAGGACCGTAGGATATCGCATAGAATTTTTTTTTTTACATTTAATTGTGTTGCTTTCTATAAAAAAAACGTTTGTGATGGCTGCTGTGAAAACAATTTCATTGCGACCTCTTCTTCCCTTCTCCTTTTTTCTTTTTCCTTCCTTTTCACCTCACCATCTGTCATTTGATATCGCAGGAAGTCATCCTTCCACTCTATTCTTCCTCTTTTTCTATATTTTCAAAGGATGAGATCGAGGCCATATATCTCTTGTGAAGAGTAAACTAGATGAACTGGATAATAGGAATTATTCTAAATGCTCCAAGTCAGGTTTTTGCAACAAATAAACATGATGCTGAGAAAACTTAGTTTCTATATTTGGGAGAAAAGGTGAATATATGCATTTTTCCTTTCAGGCAGAAAAGGGAATATGTGTGATGTCAATACCACATAATTAATTTAAGACATAGGCTTGCTCTTCATGTCTTATATTTGAGATTTGCCTCATATTTCTCTGGTGAACGTTTATTTGGGTTTATCAGGTGCTGCATGAGGGAATAGTCCTGTTGGTCAAAGACCTCGGGATGCCCACGTCAAAAAAAAAAAAAAGAAAAAAATATGGTAGAATGTTTTAAGTTCCAACTTTTATGGGCAAAATTCAGATATTAGGAAATAGGACAGTTGTACTGCAGCCATAAAAGTCCCTTTCAGATTCATACTCCAAGACTTATCTCCACTTATTTTTACATGTTCTCTATATTCAAATGAAATGGAGAAAGGTTATTCCCTATAGAAAAAATTTCTTTACCTCTTGCTCGTCCAAATTGAACTCCTAAAAAGAAAAAGGATTGATATTGGAACTCCCTACCTCCCTTTTTACTGCCAACTTTTTGGGAGTGCCTCCAGTAAAAATGGGACATTTGGGAGTGCCAATATCAATGTCCAAAAAAAAAGTACAGAGAAAAAGGAGCTCTAAACCGTTTGAGGAGAGACTAACAGCAAAAGGGTGTGAATTGGGCCTTGCAGATTGCAGATACAGGCACAAAAATCTCCCTTATCTTTATCATTTCCAAGTGATTCCAAAATCCAAAATCCAAGCTCCAACTCTCCCTCTCGGTAAAAAACAAGGCAGAGATACATGCACAAAAATATCTCTTATCTTTATTATTTCTGTGTGGGGAGATTTCCAGAACCCCGGTATTCCGCTCATCACGGCCATTAGATGAGACTAAGCGTCCTCACGAGCCGTCCGCATGCCATCCACGTGGCACCAAACTCACCTCGGCTACCGGGATAGAAGCCTCAGCCGAAATCAAACAGCTCCAGGCCGTTAGAGCCGAGCTCGGCCATCCCATGTGCCCATCTCGGCTGAGAGCTCCACCTCGGCTGAAGAAGCCGGGACGAAAGACGAAGTAAGAAAGAGCCTCCACTCGCACCCCTGATCCCCCACGTCGTCAGGCACGTGGAGGAATAGGGGCGCAAGCTAGTGAGACAGATGCGACATCCAGCCGTCCACGATCTTCGCCAGATCCCTAACAGGGCGGCATCAGGCGGCTAAGGCCACATCAGGGCAAGGCCCGAGGGCGGATCCGATGGTACCCCAACCGTCAAAGGCGCCCAACACCATCTGGTCCAACAAGACGCGCATTTAATGCGATGTGGGCTGATCCGACTGGCATTAAATACAGAGTAGGCTGGATTGGACTGCATTAATTACTTGGTGGGCTTATCATGACTTCCCAGTCTAATCATGAGACCCACACCAAGATATTCTCCAAGGATACAACCTCAGCCTCTATAAATAGAGCTTCATACCACATGCAAGGTACGCACAATAAAACCCATAGAGCTGTTACCCTGCCTCTCTTCTCCCTCTCCTCTCCTTCCATTGTTCCAGTTCACTCACTGACTTTGGCATCGGAGAGCCTTGCACCGCCCAGGCTAGGGTCCTCTGACCGTTTGCTCTTCTATTTCAGGCTTTCGGACGGTACCCAGTCATCACCAGTTCGGATAAGTCCTCTAAGGCTCCCCAGTTATTGTGGGTCATTATTTTTTGTACCTACAATTGGCGCCGTCTGTGGGAAAGTAATATCCCAATCTTCCCAACTTTCCCAACCTCCTCAACCTCAATCTCCCAGAAGCCATGCCTCCGAACGCTAAGAAGGGCGGAGAATCTTCGAGAGCAGCGCTCGAGCTGCCACCACCATCGGCAGACGTCCCTCCTCAGGGGCGTTCCCGAGCGGTGCATGGCACCTCAGCAGGCGAGGGCCGCTTAGGCTCGCAGCTTTTTATCGAGGTCCCCCTCCAAGAAGGACTCGAGACCTCGTTCTCAGCAGACGAAGTTACGCCACCCCGACGCGATGAGCGTCGGCATGAGCGTCCTCGCAAAGACAAGGCCGTTGTCGTGGAAGAAGCGCGTCGAGTTCAGCCTCCTGCCGCTGGAGGAGATGTCGCAGCTCAAAATGCTCTCCTCCAGAAGCAGGAGCGGTTGATTCATGATCTCCAGCAGCAGCTGAGAGCAGCGCAGACTGCCTCGTTGAGGCAAGTCTCTGATCCTCAGGGAAAGAAGAAGGGCGCCCCCAGCAGGGCAGCCCAGCCTCCTCGCGAAGATCTCAGAAACCATCTGGACCACAAGCGGAGCCAGATCCATGACGAAGGCTCTAGCAACAGCCGGAGTCATCATAGCCGCGATGGCCGAGCTCATAGCCATCACAGCCCGAACCACTCCAAGCGAAAATCAAGAGCCCAGACTCCAGAAAAGGACGACGAGCAAGAGCGATTTGACAAGCGCGTCAGGTTGGCCCTTCAGCGCAACCTGGACGTGCGGGACCAGAATCAGATCTGTGGCCACACGGATCTAGGGGCCTCGCCCTTCACAAGGGACATCGAGCGCACCCCCTTGCCCAAAAGGTTCTCCGTCCCGCGGTTCGTCCCCTACGACGGACTGTCCGACCCATCCGCTCACCTCCGTCACTTTTCCCAGAAGATGTCCATCTGGGGAAACGAGGGTCACCCTAACTGCAAAATCTTCTCCTCCAGTTTGGATGACCTCCCTCTGAAGTGGTTTTGCGCCCTCCCAGAGGAGTCGATTTCGAGCTGGAAGGAGCTCCAGCTCTCCTTTCTGAAGAAGTTCCAAGCTTACAGCGTCGCCCCCAAGAAAGAAGGGGACCTTCTCACCCTGAGAATGAAGCAAGGTGAGACCCTCACCAAGTTCGCCCGACGATTCTGGGCGGTTTATAGCCAGATCGAGGGCACTAGGGAAAAGATAGCGATCTACGCCTTCCAACATGCCCTGATCCCCGGCCACGACCTCCGGAAGGACTTAGTCGGAGACCCCCCAGAGTCCATGCCAGAGCTGATGTCCCAGATAAAGCGCTTTGTCGCCCGGGAGGAAGATGAAATCCAGGCCCGGGAAGAGGGCGGAAGACCGGAGCCCGAGCAGGAGAGCAGCCAGCCTCGGCAGAGAGGCGGGGGGGCCTTTTAGAAACAAGAACCCAAGCAGGCCTGGTCCGCCAGTTCGGCGAAGCCTACGTCGTCCCGATCTGGGGGCATCTGGAGGCCCAAACCTCCCACCAGCGCCTATCAAGGCATCAGTGTCGTCTTCAGGGAGCCGATACACCAGATCATGAACAAAATAAAGGGTAAGCCGTTCTTCAAGTGGCCTCAGCCCTTGAGAAATGAGCCCACCAATGGCAGTCGAAGCGAGCTCTACTGCTCCTACCACAAAGGTAAAGGGCACAAGACCGAGGAATGCAACTCTCTGAAGTGGTACCTGGAAAAACTCGCCGGCGAAGGCCACCTTCCAGGGTTCGTCAAGGCAGAAGATGCCGGCGGCAGCGGGGGCCGAGTTCACCAGAGCAAGGCTCGGGACCCAGACAGCGAGGATTCCGAAAAGATCATTAACGTGATCCACCTGGCGTCCGCACTTCCCTCTCCCTCATCCCGTGGAAGTTCGCGGGCCCGCGCCGAGGCCAGGCGGGCATCGCACGAGGAGAAGGTGGTGAGAGCCGAGCTCGAGCAGGCACCCAAAAAAAAAAAAAAAAAACTCGCCGCGATAGACCTGCGATCTCCTTTTTCAGATAAAGATCTCGAGGGAGACCGGCAGCAGGCCAGGTAGTGCATGCTGGCCGCGGTCCCGGCAGTGAGAGGGCCAGAGCATGTCAGCCTCGCCAAATTCGAGAAAGGCCTAGATGAAATCGGCCGAGACCCCGAGAAAAGCATTAAGGACCTGGCCGAGGTCAGGCTGAACTCGGCAGACCTAGATAGGCTCTTCCTGATCGGCGCCACCACTGGCCATGACCGAATGAGCCTCCTCGATGCCTACAGAGGCTAGCCCGGACCAGATCACCGCAATCCAGGGCATTCAGAGCCCCTTTACCACGAAAGAAGTCCAGAAGCTTACGGGAATGGCTGCAGCACTCAATCGCTTCATCAGCCGGACATCAGGGCGAACATCAAAGTGGGTAGTTGAACTGGGGTAGTATGATATACAGTACCCTCCCCGAACTACGATCAAAGCCCCAAAATCTGGCGGACTTCATCGTTGAGTTCGTCTCACCCAATTCAGCTCCGACCCAGCCCGACACGGCGCTGCGGGGCACAGGGCACGAGCCAGAAGTAACTGAGGACGAATTGTCTCCCACCTCGGCAACACCTTTCCCTCTGGCCTACGGGGTGGAGGCGGTCATTCCTTTAGAAATCGGCCTTCCCGCCCTGAGGACAGAGCTGGTCGACCAAGGCCGAAATGAGAAGAACCTGGCAATGGAGCTGGAGCTGGCAAACAAGCGACGAGAAGCAGTCGCCCTGCGACTGACCGACTATCAGTAGCGGTTAGCCAGGGCATACAATCAAAACGTCAGAGGGAGAATTTTCTCCGTGGGAGAGCTGGTTCTAAAGAAGGCCCTGCCAGCTGACAGAGAACCAAACGAAGGGAAGCTGGCTCCGAACTGGCATGGCCCGTTCAGGGTGGTCTCACTGGCGGGGAAGTCAGCCTACAAGCTCGAAGACTTAGAAGGCAAGCCACTGCCGAGACCATGGAATGCATCCTACCTGAAGAAATTCTATTTCTAGAAGATGTAGCGGGTCTCAAAATCAATAAAAGCACCTTTTGCCCTGTCACTAATCTGTGTCGTCTCCCCTTG
The DNA here is from genome assembly GCA_012931725.1 of Litsea cubeba. Taxonomy (NCBI): domain Eukaryota; kingdom Viridiplantae; phylum Streptophyta; class Magnoliopsida; order Laurales; family Lauraceae; genus Litsea; species Litsea cubeba. The sequence goes on from CM022946.1 coordinate 39,233,962, forward strand.
CACGACTTCAACAGCTCCGGGTCTACCGCCCTGGAAAAGGCCTCGAGTCCAAACTCGGTCGTTTCCTAAAGCTCCGGGTCTACCGCCCTGAAAAAGGCCTCGTGTCCAAACTCGGTCGTTTCCTAAAGCTCCGGGTCTACCGCCCTGGAAAAGGCCTCGAGTCCAAACTCGGTCGTTTCCTAAAGCTCCGGGTCTACCGCCCTGGAAAAGGCCTCGAGTCCAAACTCGGTCGTTTCCTAAAGCTCCGGGTCTACCGCCCTGGAAAAGGCCTCGAGTCCAAACTCGGTCGTTTCCTAAAGCTCCGGGTCTACCGCCCTGGAAAAGGCCTCGAGTCCAAACTCGGTCGTTTCCTAAAGCTCCGGGTCTACCGCCCTGGAAAAGGCCTCGAGTTCGTACACTCGGCCGTTTCCTAAAGCTCCGGGTCCTGGACCCTGGAAAAGGCTCCGAGCTCCGGCGCTCAGTCGTTTCCTAAATTCTTGGTTCATACACCCCTAAAGATCGCGCGGCCGAGATCTCCGAGACTCTGGGTTCGAACACCCTCGAGATCACGCCGAACTCAAACTTACACAGCCAAGATCATGCCGGCCCAAGGCAGTTCGCTTCGGCCAAAGCTCCCCATTTCGGCCAAGGTCAGCTTTCAAAAGATGAGCAGTGCGAGCACTGAAATACCAAAAGACAAGTGTACACGGATTGAGTGATCACAAAACTCGTCCTTTTTGCTTCATTACATGGATTACAAACATGAAACAAAATACACGGAAGGAAGGCTCGTGGCCCTCTGAAGACCCAAAAGGAAAGCGGGCTTCGAGACCGCTCTTCGCCGACACCGCCCGCCGACCGGAAACCTTCGGCGGAAAGGCTTGTTGCATCCTGCCCAGAGGTCTTGGCATCCCACGTGAAGGAGGATCTGCGGCATGATTCAGGACCGCCCTCTGGAACGAAACAGGACCTCCAGGCGTCCGGTGCCAAGAGCTCTGCAATACGCTTTGGCTGGTCAGACCAAAGTTTGCAAACAAGAGCCCCCTCCTAGGGCGTTCCCAGTCCTACCCTCTGCTCAAAACCTTGTGGAACGACAACAAGGCCGCCGAGCGCAGGGGGCGCCACCGACCCACAGCTGCAAAGATTCCCAAGCAACCGCACCAGGGAAGGCTGGCTGTAGACCCTCGTTCAGAGAGCGCGTAGCCTACGAGGACCATCTTCAGAGAGCGCGCAGACTGCGACAGACCTTCCCCCTCGGAGGAAGCCGTCACCCGGCACAGGAGTTCCATCCGGGCCAAAAGCCCCTAAAGATCTATCAAACATGGCTGCCAGGGCGTTTGAATGAAATACAAATATCCCAGTTCTCTCGTCCCTCCTATGGCAAGCTTACCACTCCTATTTATAGGAAGAAGGGGGGGGCCCAATCTTCGAAGGAAATTATGAGGCGAGGTCTCTCACGCCTTGCGTGGCGTGCTAGACTTCCCTTATACTAACCAGCGGTTCCGATGATACCACGTGGAACCATCCCCTCATTCCCCTCAATAGTCATATCACCATGCTTACTGCTGTTCAAGATCACCCCAGATACGGAGTGTCAGCGCGAATACCAGAAAAGATCGCCCAAGATACGGAGTATCATCGCAAGCACCGAAGTACCGAGCTCAAAAAAAAAGGAAGAGACAGAAATGGAAGGACGAGTGATTGAAGAAACTTTCAATTGCATTAAAATCTTGATCATTACATTGCGCAATAAAAACAATTGAAGGAAATTACAAAAAGCATAAAGCAGAGAAGCAAGTGTCCCGAGGTCATGCCCGGCCGGACGCACGGGCTGCAACGTCAGAAACTTCGCTGGCTGGAGGAGCAGAGGCCGGCGTCGGGAGTGGATACGGGGGAGGCTCCCGGAAGGAAGGGTGGTCCTCAACAGCCCCGGCCTCCTTCAGGCCGGCGCGCCATCGTTTCACCCAGGCCTTATCCCTCACGACGAGGACCCTTTCCTTGTAGTGGGCGGTGACCTGCGCTCTGGCGTCCTCGGACGCAGCATCGCACTCCGACTCGAGTTTCGCCTCGGCTTCATCCGCCCTCTTGGATTCGGCTTGAAGCAGGACCGCGTAATCGTCTTCCATCTTCGAGATGGAAACTTCGAGTTCGGCCACTCTAGCTCTTTCCGCCTCGACTTCTCCCCTCGTCTGCTCAAGCTTCGCGGCGTATTCTCCCTCCACCCTGGCTAATTTCTGGGTAACGACGTCAAGAGATTCTTGCAAGCCGTTCTTCTCCACGGTCAGCTCGGCAACGTCCATGCTGTGTCTGTAGATCCTGTCAGCAACGGCCATGGACTTCTGTGCCGCCTGTCAAAGAAACGGGGCGTCCACGTCAAATCCAAAGAGCGTTGGATGCTGAGCCACTGAATTGACGAAAAGAAATGTAGAAAGATTTACCGTGAAGTTAGACTGCAGCATCGACAGAATCAACTTCTGATCACTGTACTTGTCCAGCTGCTCCATGTCCCGGGGGAGGGCGCAGGCTCGCCCCAGGGCCTCGAGGACCGGGGGATCGATCCTGTGAAGGGCGCGATCCTCCATCGTCATCGGCCTCCCCGGCTCAAGCATAAAGCTCGGCTCCCATAACGGCGGCCCCTGGGGCAACGAGGCAGCGACCGAGCTGGGACCTGCATCAGTCCTCGGCATCTTCAGCGGCCGAGCCTCCTCCTGCTCAACCTCAGCCGGGGGCGAACGTACCTCTAGACCAATAGGGCTAGGGGATGCGGGAACCTCCGCCGCAGCTGCAGGGGAAATTACGCGAGCACTCGGAGGAGGCTCAGGGTAATTCAGATTCACAGGCACTTGGGGGCTCGGGCATCCTCCGCCCCGAGCGCCAAGGCCTCAAGGTCCTCAAAGGACAAGCACCTGGTGTGCCTCATCTCGGAACTTGGCGAGGGAGATCGGGCAATCTGACTCGATTCCCTTCCTGGGACATGGAGAGGTCTCGATCCCGATGTGGAAGCTAGAGCTCCGGACGTGGCCCTAACGTCTGACGACACTCGGAAAGGCCCCTCTGCGGCCTCTGGACTGGCCTCTTCCTGCCTGACTTCGGGACCGGCACCTTCACCCCGGATCGGCTCTACGGTACCCCTTAGATACCCACGGTACCTCTGCTGATACCCTAGCAGCGACCAGGCCGCCCTGCCGTCATGACCACTGTACCGCTTTACTAGGCGGAGCCAGGCCTCGTTCCTCTTCCAGACGTATCGGGCGGCCCACTTTCTCTCCTTCAAAGCTGTAACAATCAGAAGCATTAGCGCGGCAGAACAAAAGGATACTATATGAAAAACAGAGACAGAAGGTATTTACTTGGAATGGTCCCGAAATGGCGAGGGACTTGGTAGCCTCTATCGGTGTCGGCCACCCCGAACTCCCGGTTTCCCGAGACATACAGAAGATCGTCTCCGGCATACTTGCTTGAGTCCTCCAAGTATCGGACAAAGTCGTCCCGGCCTGGCTTTGCCCGGAGATAATAAGCATCTCCGGACTTGCATATATCATATACGTCCTCGATATCGAAGACGCCGAGGTTAGTGCCCAAAACCTCATTTAACCTAGCCGTGCCCATCACAATCTTGAAAGCATTGGGTAGCAGCTGGCAAGGGCAGAGGCGCCATTGGCTGAGACATCTCCTGAGAAGCGGGTGGAGGGGAAATCGGACCCCGCCTTCCGTCACGGCCACTAGAGGGAACGGCATCCAACCCCCCGAGAAGTCGCGAAGGTTGATGCCGTTAGGGTCCTCACCCCTAACTTGGACGTCAGCAGGGACCCTAAAGGCCGACCTAAAGCCCTCGACCGCTGCCTCGCCCTCTAACCAGTGGCTATAGATTCCCATTTCTACCCCAATCCAAAGACAGAAACCCACAGGAGAAGAGGCAGGGCAGAAGGAACTTACGGGAGCAGAACGAAGGCGTAGAACAGCAAAGAGACTCAGCCTCAGCAGCACACCACTTCTCAGACGAGGTTCCCTCGCAGTAGCTTATTCTCCTTTGATTCAGAATAGCGACGGAGAAGAAGACGAACCTCGATTGCCCTAAATATATCGCCAAGAGGTCCCCTTTCCAGAAGCCCTGGTTGGGCGCGCCGAGGGGCGCCTCCTAGGGCTCCGCGCGAATCATTTCGAAAATTGATTACGTCCCTGACGGAACGGCACGTACGATCTCGAGAAGATAAGACGACTAACCAGAGGACGACACGCAGAGCCGTCAACCTGTCTTCAGCATTGAATGAGGGACGCCAGTTGTTGCCTCGATCACCCAAAACGATCACGAATCAGGGGGCCGAGAGGGACTCTCTCAGCCAGGTAAACCCCGTCACATAGCTCCCAACCTCACGGCACTGACGATCTCCGCAAGGTCAGAAGCTAGGGGGCAATTGTGTGGGGAGATTTCCAGAACCCCGGTATTCCGCTCATCACGGCCATTAGATGAGACTAAGCGTCCTCACGAGCCGTCCGCATGCCATCCACGTGGCACCAAACTCACCTCGGCTACCGGGATAGAAGCCTCAGCCGAAATCAAACAGCTCCAGGCCGTTAGAGCCGAGGTCGGCCATCCCATGTGCCCATCTCGGCTGAGAGCTCCACCTCGGCTGAAGAAGCCGGGACGAAAGCCGAAGTAAGAAAGAGCCTCCACTCGCACCTCTGATCCCCCACGTCGTCAGGCACGTGGAGGAATAGGGGCGATCTTCGCCAGATCCCTAACAGGGCGGCATCAGGCGGCTAAGGCCACATTAGGGCAAGGCCCGAGGGCGGATCCGATGGTACCCCAACCGTCAAAGGCGCCCAACACCATTTGGTCCAACAAGACGCGTATTTAATGCGATGTGGGCTGATCCGACTGGCATTAAATGCAGAGTAGGCTGGATTGGACTGCATTAATTACTTGGTGGGCTGATCATGACTTCCCAGTCTAATCATGAGACCCACACCAAGATATTCTCCAAGGATACAACCTCAGCTCTATAAATAGAGCTTCATACCACATGCAAGGTACGCACAATAAAACCCATAGAGCTGTTACCCTGCCTCTCTTCTCCCTCTCCTCTCCTTCCATTGTTCCAGTTCACTCACTGACTTTGGCATCGGAGAGCCTTGCGCCGCCCAGGCCAGGGTCATCTGACCGTTTGCTCTTCTCTTTCAGGCTTTCGGACGGTACCCAGTCATCACCAGTTCGGATAAGTCCTCTAAGGCTCCCTTATTGTGGGTCATTATTTTTTGCACCTACAATTTCCAAGTGGTTCCAAAATCCATGCACAAAAATATCTCTTATCTTTATTATTTCCAAGTGGTTCCAAAATCCAAGCTCCAACTCTCTCTCTCTCTCGGTAAAAAACAATCCCCCCGGGAAAAAAACTCTTCACTCTCTCTCAGACACAGGCATTCTCTCTTCTCAGCTTAACATGCACACAGGCTTTTCTCTCTTCTCAGCTTTACAGCAAGACCCCATAAATAAATACACTGGAATCCAGGACTCCTGTATTCCAGGACTCCCAGATCTCTCTCTCTCTCTCTCTCTCTTCTCAGCTTTTCCAAAGCTCCATAAAAATTAATAGAGTGGAATCCAAGTCTTGATTTTAATCTCGGTCACGCTGACAACACAAAAAAATTAAAAACGACCTTCTCCCAAGTCCTACCTCTGTCTCTTTCTCCTCTGCACTTTCTCTTTGCCTTTCTCCCCAATCCCTTCCCATCTCTACATTTTCCTAATCTTTCCTTTTCCCTCCTTTTTCTTCACTTCTAAATAGAAACCTACATTTTCATGGCAGCATCTGCACATCTCAAAACCCAAACCCAAACACAAACCCGGAAAACAAAACGAAGAAAACACCGCGAGACCACCATTTCCACTTCAGCCGCAGGACCACCCAACGACCCACCCTCCCTTTCCCCTTCCGATCCGACCCACCCCCGCAAACGAGACCCCCCCACGGTAGTCGACGACGGCTCCTGGTGTTGCTCCACCGCTCCTCCTCCCCCTCTTCCTCCACCCCAGCACAGCCGGCCCATCCCCACCGTCCAAACCCACCCCCAAATTAACGGCCCATACGAACCCCACCAACCAGAACCCCTCTCCGTCACCGTCACAGTGAGCTCTCCGTCACCGTCGCCGTTATCGATCAGGTTTTCCCCGGGTGGGTCTTCTCCTTTAATGGAATCTTCATCTGGGTCTGGCTCTTTTGCTCCGTATCCCGCGAGCTACACGAAATTCAACACCGCCCTCAATGCAGGCCTCCTGAACCCCATGTCTCCGCCGCCGCCGCCGGCCCGGTCGAGCCCGACGCTCTTCGAGATGATGACCAAAGAGCAGGACTGCCGACCCAGAAGCCAGATTCCGACGACGTCGAGTCTCCGGCAGCCGGTTTCGTCCCAGGACAAGGAGGTTCTGCTGCAGGAACGGGCGGCGGAGATATTGGCCAGTTGCAGTCCTGGGAACCAATTCAATGATCCGGCGACGAGCGATTTGAAGCTGATTTTGAGCTCGAAAGAGGGATTGAGCATTTCAATGAACGTTCATCGACAGATTCTAGTTGCCCATAGCCGATTTTTTGCTGGGAAGCTTTCGGATCGTTGGTCTAGGCAGCAGAAGGGAATGCCTCATCTTGTTGAGATAAACGACTGTGATGATGTTGAGATCTATATGGAGACGTTGATGCTTATGTACTGTAAGGAGCTCAGGAAGAGGCTCATGAAAGTAGACGTCCCCAAAGTTCTTGCCATTTTAAAGGTATTGATGATGGTTCCCTTCTGCAGCTTATAATCGATTTAGTTAAGTTGGGTTTATTGAATTTGGCTTCTTTTTTTTAGATATCACTTGGGGTGATTGAAACTTAGTTTGTTTCTGCTTGATTGTATTGAATTGAATTTGAAAACTAGCTTGATTGATATTTGAGAGTAATTGGGGTCATCTGTCTATTCAGCACTCTTTCGTAGATTACATTGCTGTCTTGTTTATATTTGGATAGGAATGGATTGATTAAAAAAATGGATTTTTGGATCTTATTTCAGTTGGAGTGATTGGTTTTCACATTCTTCTACTTCATTGCGTTGGCATGAATTCACATACTCGACTTGTTGGTACTGACGATAGTTGCCTTCTCTAGGCTCTATCTTATAATCGAATTAGTTAAATTGAGTTCTTTGGATTTGTTTTTATTTTTATTTTTACTATTAGGTATGAGTTGGGGTGATTGGAATTCAGAAATAAACTGAATTGAATTAGAAGACTAGCATGAGGAGTTTTTTGTTAGTAATTGGGGTTGTTTGTCTATTCAGTACTATTTTGGTATATGACATTGCCGTCTTGTTCAGATTTGGATAGGATTGATTAAAATTCGATTTTTGGATTACATTTCGGTTGGAGTGATTGGATTTTGCATTCTTCTGCTTTAGCTTCACTGGGTTCAGTTAAATTCACATACTCAGGGTTGCTCCTCTTTTTCAAATGTCGTTGCAGCATTCCTAAGATTGGATAGAATCGATAAAGATTAGTGGGTGTTTGGATTTGGCCCAATTTTTTTTTTATTCTTTCCAGATTTCAGTTGGGATTCTTGGGTCTTGTTTTGCTTCAATTGCATTTCATGGACCGGCTTTGAGTTGGTTTTTGGGAGTGATTGGGACTGTTTGCCTACTAAAAAAATGGGGACTGTTTGTCAGTCTACTCTTTTGGAGATGTCATTGCTGTTTTCTTCCAGATTTGAATGAAATTGATTAAATTTGATTAATTGGGGCTGTTTATCAGTCCTCTACCATTTTGGAGATGCCATTGCTTTCTTCTTCCATATTTTGATAAAACTGATTGAATTGGGTGTTTCGATTCAATCTTTTGTTTTCAGATTTCAGTTCGGTTGCTTGGGTTTCAGTCTGTTTCTGCTTTATTGCATCTGTGCATTTCTCAAATTCGCATTGTTGGTTTTTGTTAGTAATTACCTAATCTTTTTCTAGATGATATTACTGCCTTTTCAGATGTGAATAGGATTGATTGAAGTTAGGTCCCTAGGGTTTCACTTAGTTTTTCTGGTCCCAATTGGGCTGTTCTGGTTCTTCCTTATTTTCCAATAGCTATCATGGTTTTTTGAAGTAATGGGGTGTTTCCAATTTCTTTCTTATGTAGGTTTGTTCTGCAATTGGTTTCGATGCTGGGATTCTGTCATGTTTAGAGTACTTAGAAGCAGCACCATGGGCAGAAGATGAAGAGGAGAAGGTCGCTTCACTGCTCTCCCAGCTCCATCTCGAGAGCGCAGGAGCAGGGGAAGTCCTGAAAAGGGTCTCTGTGGAAGTTCCTGTTCCACAAGAAGGGAATGAGGAAATCCTCTCACAGCTTTTACACGTGGTTCTGCAAGGGAAAGACGAGAAGGCGAGGAGAGAGATGAAAGTTCTAGTCTCCAAAATGCTTCGAGAAAATGCCTCACAGAATGACCTCAGCAAAGAGTCCCTGTATTCAGCCTGCAATGGCTGCTTGGAAGCGCTTCACTTGAATTTCCGTCAGGTTGTGGAAGCATCAGATTTCAGTGATGTGGGTCACATTGCTAGGCAAGCAGACAATCTTCACTGGATTCTGGATATCTTGATCGGCCGTCAGATAGCAGATGAGTTCCTGAAGACGTGGGCGGGTCATGTGGAGATCTCTGAGGTGCATTCGAAGGTCCCGCCCATCCACCGGTATGAGGTGAGTAGGGTCACGGCACGATTGTTTGTTGGGATTGGGAAAGGACAGATCTTGGTCTCCAAAGAGGTGAGATGCTTGCTGCTGCAGACATGGTTAGAGCCATTCTATGATGATTTTGGATGGATGCGAAGGGCTTGTAAGGGCCTTGATCGCCACCTGATTGAGGATGGCCTCTGCAACACAATTCTGACCCTGCCCATTGATCGGCAGCAGGAAGTCTTGCTTGCGTGGTTCGACCGGTTTTTGAGTTCTGGGGAGGACTGCCCCAACTTGCAGCGGGCATTCGAGGTATGGTGGAGAAGGGCCTTCTGGAGACGAAATGGAGAAGGTGACAGGTCACGTCAATTTCGGATTTGTTGAGGTCAACGTCCACTCGCTCCTGAGCGGTCATAATTGTGGTCGAGCCATCGCCTTCACCATAAAACCATTGTTGTGCCATCACCAATTGGTTTTGGGATAAGTGGTAGCTCAATGGGGTGTAACTGTGTAAGATCTTACAAGTGGTATTAGTACCTGGTAGGTCGGGTGTTCGAGTCACAGGACACGCGTTTTGCCAGTTGCGCAGCAGGAGTCGCGGCGGCTGTGCCGTTGAGGAAGGGATTGTTGAGGTTAACATTCACCCTAACTCCTGAGTGGTCATAATTGTGATCGAGCCCTCGCCCTCACCATAAAACTATTGTTGTGTCGTTTCCCATCAACAATTGGTTTTAGAATAAATGATAGCTTAATGGAGTCTAAGATCCTACAGGATTGTTGCACCTGTGTGTGAGAATTCTTGCTGAAATGAGAGTGAGAAATACCTGATAACATAGGGATATGATTTGAGGCTGCAGAGAAATTATCAAGTGTTTAAAGGCATTGCCATTTAGTGACTTTCTTATTTTAAATTTTAGGCTGCAGAGAAATTATCAAGTGTTTAAAGGCATTGCCATTTAGTGACTTTCTTATTTTAAATTTTAATCTTTCTTGGTATTTTTGTAAACAGTTCCAACTTTCTTAAATAGCAGTCCTAGCTGCATTTGTTGCAAGGGATTTAGATATATGAGAGACGAGGAAGATGTTTTGTTGTCCTGGGTATTTGGATGATGGGGGAAGGGAACTGTGACTGGTTTATTGCCCTATGATGATGACAAAGAACAGAGAACTTTGGTTTGTTGCCATGGTGGAATTGTTGTTGCAGTTTTGATTGCTTATTTTTCTACTCTCCAGGGAAGTTTAAGAAAAGTTAATCCAGTTTATGAGATGATTTAAACTGTTTTAATTGCTGTCTTTCACCCCATTGAAGTTTCCTCATGGGAGGATGATTCTGTATCAATTGGTTTGAGACATTTTATTGTAGTTGCGTTGCCTAATCTCTCTTGGTCATGGAGAATCTGATGATGTATTCACATGCAAAGGCCTACCTGTGTCGGCCACCACCTGGATCAAAGGAGCATGAAATACAAATGGTGCACTCTACCAAAGTGATGAATAGGATTTACCTGTGTTGTCCCACCACGGCTAGATCAAACACTGATGCAGGTCAACAGTTACTTTGCTACTTACAGTGATGCGACTAATTTGTTCAACGAGGCTTTTTCCCATCACTTTCAAGTGTGAGGATTGCCACCGACTATTGCGACAAGGTCGATGCAGTGTTGAATTCTTAAGCAGCCTTTTTGACTCTCAGGCTTTTTTCCTACCAAAAAGGAATAAAAAAAGGCCGTCGCTTGGGCATTTCACTTTTGTTGTCTTCATTTCTATCAGCACCCTCATCCTCTCGTTTAGAGGTAGCTCTCTCTGTTGTCTCTTTATGCAAAATCTCTCAATCCAACAACTATCTGTACAAGCTGAATTCTACCATTTAATGAAATTGTCATGCATATGGATGGGATGATCCAATTTCATTTAATTTATATTTTGGTTTAAGCGGCCTCAATCTCATTGCATTATGGTGGAATTATTGCTGTTACCATCTAAATGGAGATTTATTTAAGATTTGTGCTGTTATGCTACTGGACTATGCTTCTTCCTCAATTCATTTTAAAATAACCTCCGTTTTACCATTACAGCACATCAGTAAGCGATAGATCAGTTATCTGTAGAGTTGTAGGATGCTTCCAAAATGGAAATTTTAACAGTCGGGTCTTCTATCTACCGGTCTGCACTATGGGAAGTAATCAGATTTACAGAGGATTCAGTTAACAACTTTTTGCCTATTTGTACCTCTTGTAAAATGTAAACTTGGTTTCAGATAATCAGATTCACTGGGTTACAAGGATGCAATGAGTTAAGAACAATATTTGCATTGACGTTTCTAGAAAGGGACGTTGCATCGATTCAACTTGAGAGGAGCTGACCCATCTAGAACTGGGATGCTTATCTTTCATATTTAGTTTTGGTTGGTCATTATTAAATTTATTATATACTTAAACAATCCATCAGTGTAGCTATACAGATTTTGGTGTGAAAACAAGTCTAATCAAGCAGCATTCATGCAAATACAACTAGAATGGGTTTCACACTTACACCTTTTCAAATAACAAAGGGCAAGAGGAAGTCGTTGAGACATTAAGCTCATGACCTAAGAATGCAGGTTGGAACCCCATCTTTGCCAAAGAAAGAGTGATTTCAGTGTCCTAGAGCAGAGAAAAGATTGAGAAAAAGCACCTCCTAAAGTCTTTTAAAAAAGAGAGGGCAAGGGTGCCTAATCATTTTGCCAAAAGAGAATAGTAGGTGAGATCTATCATGGAGTTAATTATTGGGTGTGGGGGTGTAGTGGATCGTCTCTAAAATGTAGGTGTTCCAATTAACCATACAAGTCATACAACATTATAAAAAGTCAAGATGTAAAGATCTTTGAGAACCAAAGAGACCCTTTCCAGATGAAATCTGGTTGACAAAGTTGTAAGACCCCGACCCGAGAGACCTCGTTTAGAGTTGTTTAAGTGGTGTTTTAGTTTTAAGTGTGTTTAGTGGTTTTGGATTAGTTGGGGATTAGAATAGCTTTTATAATAGCTTTGGGGAATTTGGAGAGCCTTTTGATGTGTGGGACCCTTTGGGGGTTCTTGTTACGAATTGTGTGAGATTGGGGGTTTACCGATGTTTTCCAAGAATCGTGTTTTAACCCATTGAACTTATCTTGTTAATCCCTACAACTTTTATGTTGACATCGTTTTCATTTGAGGACCTTAAACCTGATTTTTCTCTAATTGAGGGCAAAATGGTCTTTTTACCCAAAATCTGGACACCGATTTCAATGTCACCAAAATGTGCAAAATATATACTTTTTGGAAACTAGAAATTTTGCCGATCAACTTTGTCTTCTTCGTCGAATTCGTTTGAAGCCCCGAGGACTATGTTTTGAGCCCGAGAAGTTCTTTAAGTTGTGGGCCCCATCCTCACTTACTATATATAGAAAGCTTCTTCTTCTTTTTCCCATTTCTGGCAAAAAACCCTAGAGGAGAAGAGAAATCCCAGCCCTAAGGGTTTTCCCTTACCTTTTCTTGCTTCTTCATCTCCAATCACCCACTAAACTAGTGCTAATGGAGAATTAGTTGTTATAATCTTCTTCCTCATCTCAAGGCCTTCATCTTGATACCAATTTTGAAGAAAACCGCCCACTCCAAGATCTTCTTTGGACAACACCTTGCTTTTTGAAGAACTTCCTTGTAAGTGATTTTCCTAAAAATGTTATTATCTTGTTTGTTTAGCCCTAGGGTAGCTTCATTTCAATTATTGGAAGATTCCGTTTTGTTTTAATTGGATTTTGTTGATTTAGGGTTTGGATTTGGGGGTTTTGTGCATAGGTGTTTGATTTTGGCCTAAGAGGTGATTAGAGCTCAATTGAATTGCAATTGGACCCAAGGCAAGTGGATGAATGGATTAATTTCATGTTTTCTTGCTATTAAAGATTTGAACCCTCATTTATTGTTTTTACCTAAGTCATCTTTATGAGTTTTTATGGTTTTGGAAACATGCATAATGTTAGGCTATTAATAGTTCTCTTGGAAAATATGTGTTTTATTGTCTTGCTTTTAGATCATTCATGATCATTTATGGATTTGCATTTATAGAGATGTCTTGCATTGAATGAGGTGGAAGTGATGGAGAAATGAATGATTTATGGGAGTGGTTGTTAGAGGAGTTGATGATGGATTGAATGGGGTTAGAAGGAGGGTTTGAGATCCTTAATTGTATATGTACAAGGATGAAAGGAGGATGAAAGGAGGAGAAAATGAAGGAACGGACTGTATTCAGAAAATGAGTTTCTGGACAGTTCGCTCGAGCGACCGTGACACATCGCTCGAGCGAACCCGTCACAGAACCTCGTTGGCTCGAGCCAACCCCTCTGATCGCTCGAGCCAACATAATCTGAACAGGTCCGCTCGAGCGAACCTTAAGTCCGCTCGAGCGAACCCCAAACAGAAAGCTGTTCGCCCGATGCGAACCTCCCAGTTCGCTCGAGCGAACTGCCTGTCTGTCATGGGTCAATGCCTAAGGGTTTGAAACTTATTTTTAGGCTTGGGGAGGTATCATATGGAGCCCCAATGTCATGTAAGGCGTTATATGAAGTCCGAAGGAAGGAAGAGCCTCATCGTGGAAACTCCATGAGGTTTTCTAGATTGATCAATGTGTATAAGGACCCGGAATGTCCCTAACTCTTAAAGAGTACCAAAATTTCATCATAACCGACATACGGGACCCTATTCGCACTGATTCAATCCTAGAAACCCCATTGTTGGCCTGTAAATGTATGAAAAACTATTTGTATTTAATTTTCAACTAAACTCTTATTTTGGGATTTCAAACCAACTTGATATGATTGGACTGTTACAAGAGTACTAAAAGTGATGTGTTTGGCTTTTGCTAACTGGTATATGGCGACTTGAGATGGATGTGTATTTGTGCCTATGGCACCCCGTTTTCTTACTGTGCATATGATTTGATTTATCGTATTTGACCTATGAGTCGGCACCACTGAGCTTGGACGACCTCGTCGGTTTGATCCTCCGACTTGGGGTTCCTTCCCCTCCCGATAGCCAGCTGCAGTCTGGAATGTGCAGAGTTTTTACCCGGTTCGCTACCGTGGCCCCGCAGAGTATATATGTATATATGTATATTATAATATTTATAGTTGTTCCTCCTCACCTCGTGTGACTGAGGACAATGATCTTGTTAGGGTATGCGCTCTCTTCACTTCGGTGAAGGGAGGATCTAGCTTGTGGGGTTGCCACCTTGACAGTTTCCAAATCCTTGTTACCTTACATGATTTATTGCATATGTACTTCTTTTAAAATGATACATTGTCTTTTATAAAGTTCATTGTTTATCCATAAGTTTTCTTAACTCTTGCATAGCATCATTGTTTTATTATTGTTATGTCTTTTCACCCACCTGCCAGACCGTCGTGTCTGATCCATTTATTTTGGTACTCAGGTCCCGAGCTTATTGCCTTTGAGGAGGAGCCAGAGGAGGCGGTCGGTGCACCGCAACGAGTGATTGAGTGGCAAGCCGATGATGTCATGTAGACATTCGGCCTTGCCTTGAGAACGATACACCTTGAGAATTTGATATCTTTGGTTTAGATTTCATTTGGTTGTACGGTCTTTGTTGACCGTTATTTTGGGAGTTTTAATTAACTGATACTTTGTAATTACACTTAACTTTACTTTTGGGGGAAAACATGCTTGATCATTGCTCATCCTGATACCTTATCATTTAACCATAGATTTGTCTTGTTTATGAGATTGAATAGTATTCATATGATTTGCTACACGCTTCCGCAATCTTAAAAATATATTGGATATGGTTACATGTGAGGTGATGTGTACAGATAATCCTCACCGCGGAACCCTGTGGGAAATCACGTGCACGGATAAATGTTCTTTAATTCCGTGTGCGTTTTAGCCAAAGAGATGCACGTGGCGCGGCATCAACCCGACCTGTCCCGACCTCCCGGACTCGGATCCTTCTTTTCCCCTAGTTTCTCGGTCCGGGGTCGCGACAGGACTGGTATCAGAGCGGGACATGTTTCAGGCAATTAAAAGAAACTAGAAATCTTAAGTACGTGGCGAGGATCCGTTAGATAGAACCGTGTGAGCAATGTGTGACCACCCTGTACTTGATTTATATGTGCTAACAATTTGTTTTGCAGCGTTATGCCACCTCGCAAAAGAACAGCAAACAGTAATCACATTGCCAGTAACAGCGAGAGTGCAGGGCTTAGTACAGAAGAACTTCAGGACAACAATATGCAGAACCAATTCCAACAGATGATGCAGGCTATGATAGGCCAACAACGCCAGGCCAATGAGAATCAGGCTAGGCTCCAAGCACAAGCATTTGAGAGATGCTTAAGAAAGATGAGGATCATGCTAGGGAGATAGCTCAAATGCAGGCACAGTTGTTGGGAATATTGGAGAGGAGACCCAAGAAGGGGTGTTGTTTCAGGGAGAAAGGAGTAATTCGGGTGCAGGATTTATTTCAGCATTGAAGGCTGATAGGCTTCTAAAAAGTGGTTGTGAGGGTTATTTGGCGTTTATCTCGGAGGATAAACGGTCCCAAGGGGTGGAGGAGATTCCAATTGTTTGTGAGTTTCCGGATGTTTTCCCGGAGGAGATACCAGGATTGCCACCCATTAGAGAGATAGACTTCACTATTGAGTTGTTACCCGGGGACCGCTCCGATATCTATCGCACCTTACAGAATGGCTCCGGCAGAATTGGGAGAGTTGAAGATGCAATTGCAAGAACTTTTGAACAAAGGTTTTGTGAGACCTAGTGTGTCACCGTGGGGAGCACCAGTTTTGTTTGTAAAGAAGAAGGATGGTTCCATGAGAATGTGTATTGACTATAGAAGATTGAACCAAGCGACCATCAAAAACAAATATCCGTTGCCAAGGATAGATGAATTGTTTGATCAGTTGCAAGGAGCTGCTTACTTTTCGAAGATTGACTTGAGGTCAGGCTACCATCAGTTGAGGGTTAGAGATTCAGATGTGCCAAAGACAGCCTTTCGTACAAGATATGGACACTATGAGTTTCTAGTGATGCCATTTGGTCTGACTAATGCACCGGCAGTTTTCATGGCGTTGATGAACAAAATATTTGCGGAGTACTTGGATCAGTTTACAGTAGTGTTTATTGATGATATTTTAGTGTATTCCAAGACCAAAGGAGAGCACGAAGAACATTTGAGGATAGCACTCCAGCTTTTGAGGGAGAATCAGTTGTTTGCAAAACTTAGTAAGTGTGAATTTTGGTTGGACCAAGTCACATTTTTGGGTCATATCATCTCCAAAGAAGGATTATCAGTGGACCCGTCCAAGATTGAGGCAGTCATGAATTGGGATAGACCGAAGAATGCATCAGAAATCAGGAGTTTTCTTGGATTGGCAGGGTATTATCGGAGGTTTGTGCAAGGATTTTCGTCGATTGCGTCACCTTTGACGAAGTTGACAAGGAAGAATGCACCATATGTTTGGACGGACAAGTGTGAGGCTAGTTTCCAAGAGCTGAAGAAGAGATTGACTACAGCTCCAGTCCTTACTTTGCCATCTGGGAGCGGCGGTTTTACCATTTTTACCGATGCTTCCAATGTTGGACTTGGATGCGTGCTAATGCAAGATGGGAAGGTAGTTGCATATGGGTCGCGGCAGTTGAAAGATCATGAGAAGAACTATGCAACACATGATCTCGAATTGGCCGCAGTTGTTTTAGCTTTGAAGATGTGGAGACACTACCTCTATGGAGAGAAGTTTGAGGTTCACTCCGATCACCGTAGCCTACAGTACTTGTTTTCTCAGAAGGAGTTGAACATGAGGCAGAGGAGATGGATGGAATATATTAAAGACTATGATTTTCCAATCAAGTATCACCCGGGAAAAGCGAATGTAGTCGCAGATGCCTTGAGCAGAAAGTCAGTGAGCATGGCAAGTCTTCGGGGGACTTATGTGGTACAGCAGTTAGAAGAGTTGGGTGTAGATTTTCAGCCACTAAGAGAAGGTGTCATGTTAGCAAACATGTCAGTGTCAGAGCCTTCGTTCATTCAGAAGATCAAAGAGAATCAGTTGCAAGACCCAGAGTTGGCTAAGATTTCTGAGCACCTAGCAGATCGCCCAGATTTTCGTGTGGTAGATGGAGTTTTGTATTACCGAGACCGTCTGTGTGTGCCTAACTTGGAGGACTTGAGGAATGATATCATGTCTGAGGCACATGATACCAAGTATTCCATACACCCGGGCAGTACGAAGATGTACCAGAATTTGAAGGGCAGATTTTGGTGGAATAACATGAAGAGAGAGATAGCAGCTTTCGTCTCTCGTTGTATGACATGTCAGTTGATCAAGGCAGAACACCAGAAGCCTCCAGGGTTACTACGACCATTAGAGATTCCGGAATGGAAATGGGAGCATATTACCATGGACTTCATATCGGGTTTACCGAAGACTAGTAAGGGAAATGATGCTATCTGGGTCATAGTGGACCGTCTCACCAAGTCAGCTCATTTCCTACCGATGAAGACTGGAAAGAAAATGCATATGTTACCGTTGGCACAGTTGTTTGTCACAGAAATTGTCAGTCGTCATGGACAGCCAGTTTCCATCACATCAGATAGAGACAGCAGATTTGTCTCAAGATTTTGGAAGACATTGCATGAGTCTATGGGTACGAAGTTACAGTTCAGCACAGCCTATCACCCACAGACCGATGGTCAGTCAGAAAGGACAATTCAGACGCTTGAGGATATGCTTCGAGCTTGTGTACTAGATTTCAAGACTCAATGGGATGAAGCCTTACCGTTGTGTGAGTTCGCTTACAACAACAGTTTTCACTCGAGTATCAGTATGGCACCTTTTGAGGCCTTGTATGGCAGAAGGTGTAGAACACCTGTTTGTTGGGAAGAAGTTGGTACTCGCAGTTTCCATGGACCGACCATTGTTAGTGAGACAAGTGACAAGGTCAAGTTGATCCAAGAACGTCTGAAAGTGGCTCAGAGTAGACAGAAGAGTTATGCAGATTCTCACAGAAGGGATTTACAGTTCAAAGAAGGAGATAAGGTTTTCTTGAAAGTGTCACCCACTCGTGGAACTTTGAGGTTTGGACAGAAGGGCAAGTTGTCCAGGAGATACATTGGACCGTACGACATTGTGAGTAGGATTGGTGATGTGGCTTACAGGTTAGCCTTACCACCCGAACTTTCCGGCGTACACAATGTTTTCCATGTGTCTATGTTGAAGAAGTACGTTCCCGACAGGCTACACATACTCCGTTATGAGCCGTTGGAAATCCGAGAAGATGCTACCTATATTGAGAAGCCTAAGCAGATCATCGACACCAAAGAGCAAGAATTGAGAACTCGGACTATTCAGTGGGTCAAGGTACTTTGGGAGAATCATGGACCGGAAGAAGCAACTTGGGAATTACGGGATCAGGTTCAGAAGAAGTACCCACATCTTCTACCGGAGGTGAGTTTTAATTTCCATTTGGAGGACCAAATGTCCTAAGGGGTGGAGGATGTAAGACCCCGACCCGAGAGACCTCGTTTAGAGTTGTTTAAGTGGTGTTTTAGTTTTAAGTGTGTTTAGTGGTTTTGGATTAGTTGGGGATTAGAATAGCTTTTATAATAGCTTTGGGGAATTTGGAGAGCCTTTTGATGTGTGGGACCCTTTGGGGGTTCTTGTTACGAATTGTGTGAGATTGGGGGTTTACCGATGTTTTCCAAGAATCGTGTTTTAACCCATTGAACTTATCTTGTTAATCCCTACAACTTTCATGTTGACATCGTTTTCATTTGAGGACCTTAAACCTGATTTTTCTCTAATTGAGGGCAAAATGGTCTTTTTACCCAAAATCTGGACACCGATTTCAATGTCACCAAAATGTGCAAAATATATACTTTTTGGAAACTAGAAATTTTGCCGATCAACTTTGTCTTCTTCGTCGAATTCGTTTGAAGCCCCGAGGACTATGTTTTGAGCCCGAGAAGTTCTTTAAGTTGTGGGCCCCATCCTCACTTACTGTATATAGAAAGCTTCTTCTTCTTTTTCCCATTTCTGGCAAAAAACCCTAGAGGAGAAGAGAAATCCCAGCCCTAAGGGTTTTCCCTTACCTTTTCTTGCTTCTTCATCTCCAATCACCCACTAAACTAGTGCTAATGGAGAATTAGTTGTTATAATCTTCTTCCTCATCTCAAGGCCTTCATCTTGATACCAATTTTGAAGAAAACCGCCCACTCCAAGATCTTCTTTGGACAACACCTTGCTTTTTGAAGAACTTCCTTGTAAGTGATTTTCCTAAAAATGTTATTATCTTGTTTGTTTAGCCCTAGGGTAGCTTCATTTCAATTATTGGAAGATTCCGTTTTGTTTTAATTGGATTTTGTTGATTTAGGGTTTGGATTTGGGGGTTTTGTGCATAGGTGTTTGATTTTGGCCTAAGAGGTGATTAGAGCTCAATTGAATTGCAATTGGACCCAAGGCAAGTGGATGAATGGATTAATTTCATGTTTTCTTGCTATTAAAGATTTGAACCCTCATTTATTGTTTTTACCTAAGTCATCTTTATGAGTTTTTATGGTTTTGGAAACATGCATAATGTTAGGCTATTAATAGTTCTCTTGGAAAATATGTGTTTTATTGTCTTGCTTTTAGATCATTCATGATCATTTATGGATTTGCATTTATAGAGATGTCTTGCATTGAATGAGGTGGAAGTGATGGAGAAATGAATGATTTATGGGAGTGGTTGTTAGAGGAGTTGATGATGGATTGAATGGGGTTAGAAGGAGGGTTTGAGATCCTTAATTGTATATGTACAAGGATGAAAGGAGGATGAAAGGAGGAGAAAATGAAGGAACGGACTGTATTCAGAAAATGAGTTTCTGGACAGTTCGCTCGAGCGACCGTGACACATCGCTCGAGCGAACCCGTCACAGAACCTCGTTGGCTCGAGCCAACCCCTCTGATCGCTCGAGCCAACATAATCTGAACAGGTCCGCTCGAGCGAACCTTAAGTCCGCTCGAGCGAACCCCAAACAGAAAGCTGTTCGCCCGAGCGAACCTCCCAGTTCGCTCGAGCGAACTGCCTGTCTGTCATGGGTCAATGCCTAAGGGTTTGAAACTTATTTTTAGGCTTGGGGAGGTATCATATGGAGCCCCAATGTCATGTAAGGCGTTATATGAAGTCCGAAGGAAGGAAGAGCCTCATCGTGGAAACTCCATGAGGTTTTCTAGATTGATCAATGTGTATAAGGACCCGGAATGTCCCTAACTCTTAAAGAGTACCAAAATTTCATCATAACCGACATACGGGACCCTATTCGCACTGATTCAATCCTAGAAACCCCATTGTTGGCCTGTAAATGTATGAAAAACTATTTGTATTTAATTTTCAACTAAACTCTTATTTTGGGATTTCAAACCAACTTGATATGATTGGACTGTTACAAGAGTACTAAAAGTGATGTGTTTGGCTTTTGCTAACTGGTATATGGCGACTTGAGATGGATGTGTATTTGTGCCTATGGCACCCCGTTTTCTTACTGTGCATATGATTTGATTTATCGTATTTGACCTATGAGTCGGCACCACTGAGCTTGGATGACCTCGTCGGTTTGATCCTCCGACTTGGGGTTCCTTCCCCTCCCGATAGCCAGCTGCAGTCTGGAATGTGCAGAGTTTTTACCCGGTTCGCTACCGTGGCCCCGCAGAGTATATATGTATATATGTATATTATAATATTTATAGTTGTTCCTCCTCACCTCGTGTGACTGAGGACAATGATCTTGTTAGGGTATGCGCTCTATTCACTTCGGTGAAGGGAGGATCTAGCTTGTGGGGTTGCCACCTTGACAGTTTCCAAATCCTTGTTACCTTACATGATTTATTGCATATGTACTTCTTTTAAAATGATACATTGTCTTTTATAAAGTTCATTGTTTATCCATAAGTTTTCTTAACTCTTGCATAGCATCATTGTTTTATTATTGTTATGTCTTTTCACCCACCTGCCAGACCGTCGTGTCTGATCCATTTATTTTGGTACTCAGGTCCCGAGCTTATTGCCTTTGAGGAGGAGCCAGAGGAGGCGGTCGGTGCACCGCAACGAGTGATTGAGTGGCAAGCCGATGATGTCATGTAGACATTCGGCCTTGCCTTGAGAACGATACACCTTGAGAATTTGATATCTTTGGTTTAGATTTCATTTGGTTGTACGGTCTTTGTTGACCGTTATTTTGGGAGTTTTAATTAACTGATACTTTGTAATTACACTTAACTTTACTTTTGGGGAAAACATGCTTGATCATTGCTCATCCTGATACCTTATCATTTAACCATAGATTTGTCTTGTTTATGAGATTGAATAGTATTCATATGATTTGCTACACGCTTCCGCAATCTTAAAAATATATTGGATATGGTTACATGTGAGGTGATGTGTACAGATAATCCTCACCGCGGAACCCTGTGGGAAATCACGTGCACGGATAAATGTTCTTTTAATTCCGTGTGCGTTTTAGCCAAAGAGATGCACGTGGCGCGGCATCAACCCGACCTGTCCCGACCTCCCGGACTCGGATCCTTCTTTTCCCCTAGTTTCTCGGTCCGGGGTCGCGACAAAAGTTACATTCTAAATCTTATTAGTTCTATGAACCACTAAGATCTAAGTTTTGGCAGTTCACTAAGTGCCAAAAAAGGGGACAGTTTGGATGTAATTTTTCTGAACCAAGTGAAATAAAATCACCAGCATCTGTTCCCAACCATACCAATCTACATCCACACACACAAACTACTACACAATCGAAGATTTAGTCACCATTCAAAAGCAGCTGGTTTAATGATGCCCTTCTCCACCTCTCTCACAACCAAAGGAGTCCTGCACAGCGGGCACGACCTCCCGTCGCAATCGATCCATCGGTCCAAACACTTGTGATGAAACACATGCCGGCAGAAGAACAACCGTTGGATCTCCTCCCTATCTCCAAACTCTTCAAGGCAAACCGCGCAACCCTCAGGCCTGCCATCCTCTCTCAACTCCTCAAACTTGACAACACCAAGGCTCCCTTTGATGAACATTGCAGTCAATGGCCTGAATTTTGATTGCTGGACTGTCGAATCGCCCCACACGACATCCGGTTCGATGAAATTCGCAAGACCCAGATGCCTGAAAAGGTGACAAACAAGTTGTTGAACATAACCCAGAAGGTATCTTACCTTTAAAACATGTTTGGGAACTAGGATCTCTGAATTGAAGATGATAATTCCCATGGGGGGAATAGAGATTGGTTTAGAGCTATCACCAAGAGCTCTCAGCTGCTCTGTTTTCTTTCTTCTGTGCTTGGTGTGTTCTTAGAGCTGGCATTTGAAATTTAAAGAGGGGCGGTGGAGTGCAGTTGATGGGAGTGTTGGTGTTGTGATATCGAAGCGAATAAATATAATATAGCACCAATTGCTTTCTAGGAAGGAGCCAAAGACGCGGTTCCATCACTACGTTTGGGTGATGAAATTTTGCTCTCTCTGCTTTGAGTAAAGTAAAATAAAAGCTTTGCATTTCACATGTGCTTTTGTTTAATGATAAACGTGCAAGCGGCCTCTTTTTTTAATTGGATGCTTGTTTGTTTTTGTTTCTATTGAAGTAAATCAAATTTCATTGCACAGATCCCATGAGATTGATTGATGGAACCTGTTTTATAAGAGGGATTATGAATATCAATATGGGGCCCATTTGAATGGGACTTCATTTTGAGCTGAAGTGGAGAGAATTGGTTTGATTCTACATTGAGATAAATCACTGTATCTTTGGTTGGAGGAAACCCTCTCAACCGTTCAAATCTACCTAGTTTCTACCAATCTCTATTCTATCTTATCTTATCTTATCTCTAAAACGGTCTTTTCATGGAGAGGATTGTACACCCTTTAATCTCTCTTTATATTGTGCACAAATGTTACCTTTCATTGTGATCATTGGAGCTCTGGTAGAGTACATCACTGTCGCAACCTCTTTTTTTTTTTTTTTTTAATTAGGACCCATACCTTTCATCATCATCTCAGGAATTAGAGATGGCAACGGGTCGGATTGGAGGCGGATATCGCCTCCATATCCAAATCCAATTTCCGGTCTCCATCTCCGCTCCGATCTCCAAACGGATATCCATTCTATCCTCCATCCCCGCCTCCAAATGGAGATCGGATATCTAAACGGAGAATCGGATATCCGAATCATTAAAAAAAATTAAAAAGACAATACAATTCAAAATATAATTTAAGCATTAAAAACATCAAAAAGACAATACAATTCAAAATATATCAAAAAATAAACTTCCAAAATAAAGTCATTCAAGTTTCAACACACTTACACAAGTCATACAAATCCCAATTACTGAAGTGTTCTCTGTAATGTATTGATATATATATATATATATATGGTGTAATATATATAATATTATATAAGATAAGGGGCAAAACTGCAATTAAAGGTTAAACGGATATCCAAACGGGTCGGATACGGGTCGGAGATCGGATATCCAAACGGATATTCGGATCGGATATCTCCATATCCGCCTCCGATCCGATCTCCGAATTTTTTTCAAAATCCATATCCGAATCCGACCATATCTCCAAAAAAATCTCCGAAATCCATATCCAAACGGAGCGGGTATCGGATCGGATAGGACCGGACGGAATTGCCATCCCTATCAGGAATTGACATAAATATAAATATCAAATATAAAGGGCCCTTATTTGAAAGATATTAAATTCTGTGAAGTTATAAGTGATGTATTAAAAGTGGCTAACATAGAAGAAGCAAAGATAACAATCCACAAACCGGTATCGAATAATTTTCTCCTCCAGCAAAAGTCTATTTAACTTAATGTTGATCAAAGCAGTTGTTTAGGAGGTTTTTATCCGGTGCCACCTCCTATAAATTTTTCCGGTGCACGTGGATAAGAGGGTTTGCATGTGCCCATAGAAATTAGTTTTTGGCCATTCAGAATTGACTGTCCGTCGGACTAAAGGTCAAAGGCTCCTGGGCTGGACTGGCCGGGAGATACACTACGTAATAAAAAAAAAATTACAAATGTTTAAGTACTTTAAACTGGTTGGGAAAGCCTATATCCTATCTGAGATGATGGAACAAATTATTTTGTACCTTGTTTTTGAACAATTCATTCATATAATTTTTACCATATGTCAATTTGCCTAAACTATTTTAATCATATATGAGTTTGCTTTTCAATTGAATCGGGCTTGTGCTTTACCAAACAATTCATTTGTAAAATATTTTAATTGGAACAACCTTATTTTGAAGTGATCCAAGCAAATGAGCTCTATTTGAAACATACCATAGTTTTTTAAAAAGGCTTTAAAAAATTAAATCTTAGGAAAGTGAGGTCCTGCTTTTATCTCCCATCAAAAAGTTTCTTTGCACTTATAGTAGATTTTGATGTAAAAGTAATGTGTGAATACTAAATAGGGCTATTTTTATATAAAAAACTTCACAACTCGCAAGGTCTAATGGTACCTCAAAAAGGCGATGATATAATTACTACATGCAACAGTTTGCAGGATCTCAAAGCCCATCAACAGCCTTCAATTTTTTAATGGATTCTTAAATTGTAATCTGAACCGTTTGATATTTTATTGAACTAATAATCCTGAAGACATTTAGTTTTATATTTCAACTCTTCAAAGATTTGAAAGAATAAGAGAAAATGCCAAAAAAGAATTTAGGATCCCAATTGTGCAATATTCTTGTATAAATGAGAAATCTCCTACGTGAGGGTGAGGTTTCATATCTTTGATCCGCATGGTTTATGAGAAAATGTAAAAAAAACCCAAGCACAACTAATTCCCATATGACAATGGTGCTTCCGATCAAATACGGTGATATATTTTGTATATGTAAGTTTTACATATATATATAAATTCTATTTTCATATCCCATGCACACAGGGCCGGTTCACCATATAGGTAGGTGAAGCAAGTGGTGGGGGCCTCACCATGAGGGGGCCTCATAATTTTATCGGCCCAGGTGGCTGGGTTGGGTTTTCTTCCCACTTTCAAAATCGAATCCCAATTCACAAACTCCAAAAGCAGAGAAGATAAAAAAAACTCAAAACCAGAGAAGATAAATGAAACAGAAGCACGGGAAGCACGGTAAAAGTTATTATTCTATTCTAAAATAAGTTCGTTTTTAAAGGTATCAATTCTCACTGGGAATCATCTGAAATGAATTCAAATGAACCCAAGCTAGAAGAGAAAATCTATCACAATTTGACCCGTTTTCTAATGAAACTGAAATCATCGAAAAATTCCATCATTGAAAAATTTTCATAGAATCAGAATTACAAATAAGTCCTTTTTTTTATAGAAAATACTCTTCTTTTTTTTCATAAAATGGCATTTCAAATCAATATGACTCCAAAATAAGAAATGTCCAACACAATTTCAGAAATTCATTGATACCAATAGTTCCATATTATCTTATCATATAATTAATCTAACACATTAATCAACACTAATTACTAATCATGCTTAATTTACAACTAAATATATTTAATTAAATAAAAATACATTCTCAAAAATCATAATCTGATGTCTAAAGGCCTGCTGGATTGGTAACATTAACATGATAACAGAGCTCTTTCCAAAAAAAAGAAAAGAAAATGAAAACAGGGCATGTTTGCCAACGAGAACCATATATGCTGATATGCGTAATAAAAAAAATGAAAAAAAAGAAAGATGGGTTTCAAACCCATGCACTGTTGTGACGGAACGTCACTTGTTCCGCACCGTCCGCCCTTTGATGTGGTTTTGTTTCATGTGCAAATCACATGCGATTCATTCTACCACCCCCTCACATGTAAAAATTAAATCTGAGTACGAAAATAATGTATTTTTATACATCACTTACACGTCAAAATTTCACATGTGATGCGTAAATGACCTCAACCAAACATGAAGATGTGTAAATGATTCACATGAGTTATTTACATACGTAAATGCTCTCAACCAAACAATCCCTAAAAGAATTGTATATGGATAACTCTTGACCTCTCATTGTTAACCATTACTCTTATAATTCAGTAGTTTTTGTCATCACCATTAATGATTTTATGCTCTTTTCAGTTATTTCATTTAGCAGAAGGATTTAAATCGAGGGTTGCATTTTCTGCTTGGATTGGATATTTGGACTGCGCGTGTTCTTTTGGGATGAGGGTTTTCTCATGTCACACATAGAAGCTAGGGGCCTCGTTTATACTTTCACCTTGGGCCACATATTGTCTTGAGACGGCCCTGCATGCACATGATTGAAACAACCACTTCACATGATTGATATAATCCAATAGTGAACAATGTCCCAAAAAGTATAAAATAATATCAATGGCAATTCAAGACGGACTATGTATGTGAAGTGATTGTTATTGCACATAAAGGTGACCCCACTATATGTGTGAAGTGATTGTTATTGCACATAAAGGTAAAAAAAAAAAAAAAAAAACCCCATATGAAACCCCAAAAAATCACACTAAAAAAAGTGGGTGGAGAATTCTCCTATATTATGTGTCCATACTAAAGAAACACATTTCGTTTATTTTTTCCATCTGAATTGTAACTAACAAAAATAAATAAAAGATAAAAAAAATAAAAAATTGATGCAGTCTTTTATCAAAATGAATAAATAAACTTGATGTAGTCTTAGATGAATCAACCCAGTAGTAACTGAATTGTAAGTTTTCATTTTTATCCACTGATTCTCCTTGGTTTTCATTGAATTGACTTGACCAAGTCAAGTTCTACCAATTTCTTAGCACTTCAAATGATTTCATATCTATTTATTATTAATACGCAAGTCAAGACAATAATATTGGGTTTTATTTTCTTTACTGTTTCCAATGTGTGAGACATTTATAACTGTAACGACCTTTGACCCAGAGTTGAAATCACATAAAGAAATAAATAAATAAAACAGGTTTTAAACATGCTCAAAATCATCTCTGCATCTGGACCCAATGAATCAAAATCATTCTATTTCACTTTGACAAACATGGAACACATGACTGATTGAAAGAGTTCAGAACCATTGAACCTTATCAACTGGACAGAGTGTATCAGGACACTTTTAGATTTGGTTTGACAGTGGATTGAAATGGACACTTGGGCTGCATGCTAAAACCCCAAGTTTGCTTGGACAGTTGTAGAATTTTACTGGATGGAGTAGCCTTGTCAACCCATGCCTCAGACTTGACTAGTCATACTGAACATAAATTGTTACTGAAATCTTGAACCCACACAAGTGAAAACATTAGGATGTTATGGAGCTCCAAGAAGACCATTGCAAGAGAAAAAAAAATCTAGTTCTATCTCTACTAGAAGATTGAATAAATGAAAGCATTATAGTTATTAGTTTATTTGATAAGGAGCGAAAATAGGCTTAGTGCTAATAATGTTTGATTTATGTCTTGTATTCGGAATTAATTGGATTGGTCCATTGGGTACGCTGGGGCTAAGCTTTGGTCAAGGTTTTTTATAATTATATCCGAAAATGAAATTTAACACACATGCAAAAACACATACACACACCAGCGCTCAGGTGCTGATGTCTCACACTGTACTATAAAGTCTGCAAGCCCACCTAGGGCCCCACCTCATCAATATCTATTATGATGTAAAACTATTAAATTTGTGACAAATTGAGGGAGTTAGAATGATAAAATTGACCTGAAATTTCATTTATGGGCTAGGTCCACTTGGATATTTCCATCTCCCATATTGTCTTTGATTAGTGGAGCCCTAGCTGGGCACTAGGCACCAAGGCTGTCTTGCAAACTATTGCATGCAAGACATCCACACCAGAACACACACACACGCAATTCGCTCGTGTGCATCTGTCTCCGATGAGAATACCGTGATAGATAGTCATAGTATGTAGGGCTTACTTTATGATCAATCAGAATGGTCCATATGAAAGCCCCCTATATCTTATGCATCTCATGAAGTTTAGATAAATCTAAATGGACTGGATCATTGAATTGAGTGTCATAAATTTCTTTTAGATATAAAGCCTTAAACTCGTGGGCTGCAAATCAAAGGGTTAGGATCATGGATGGATTTGAAAGTTTATATCCGGGGTGGTCCCATCCGAATCTGTCCATCTCCACCCTCTCATGATTTATGGGCACCCAAGTGGTCACCTAGCATCTAAGTTATTTGTGCATGATCTCACCTGAAAACTCCTGGATATAATGGCTGATGAATTAAGGAAATGTGGCCATGAATTGGTTTCTGGTTGGTAGGGGTATTCATGGGCCGTGCCGAAGAATGTCTAGGCCTAGCCCGAATTCCAAACTCTAGGCCTAAGCCTGGCTCGAGCCATAACTGGCTTGTCCAAGCACGGCCTACTTAAAGAAGAATAAGCTCGAGACCCACTCGAGTTGAAGGAGAAAAAAATGTTTTTTTAAAATATCCCAAGCAGTAGCTTAACTGGTTTTGTTATGCATTGCTGTGAGACATATCATATGTTCAAGTCATGTTTCTGTCTTTTCCTACTGTTATTTTTTATGTTTGGGCCGGGCTTGGGCTCTCTACCATTGAATCCTAGCCCGGACCATATTTAAAATGGGTCCAAATAAAAATTGAATCTGGTCTTAGTAATAAAACCTAAGGCCCAAGCCCAGGCAAAATCGGATTAGGCTGGGCTTGGGCTGGCCCGGTCCATAAACACCCCTGCTGGCTGGGTTGGTCACAATGCATAAATAACCGTGGGTTCGGGTTGGTGAATCATAGTACAATTAATTAGGTTGGGTCAAATTCAATTAGGATTAGCATGTCAAATAGTAAGGATGAACTTAATCTGAATCTAATATATTTTTAACTAGATTAGAAATGTCAAACCAACCCTGAATTACTGAGTTGGATTTGGAATGAATTTAAGCTAAATACAAAATCCAAGCACTAAGGGTCGTTTGTCTACACCCATTTACATATGTAAATGGTGAATATGTGTAATATTTACGCATCAGTCATGTTTGTCTACAATTATTTACGCATATTGCATGTAAATCAGATATGTAAATGGTGTGAAAATGAGCCCATTTTCACACCAAAATTTGAATACCTGTTGAGGTGGGAAATGGAGAATACCAAATCACATGCGCCTCCGAAGAATACCCGTTGGGCGGACGGTTTGTTGTTGGGGCCATTTCCGTGAAAGAGGTTTTGGTTTCGAAACCCCCCTCCAACGCAATGCAGAAAAATAATAATAAAAGAGGTCTCAAAGTTGGGGCATTTCCGTGAAAGAGGTTTTGGGTTCGAAACCCCCCTACAACGCATTAGAAAAATAATAATAAAAGAGGTCTCAAAATAGATGATTTTAAGGAACAAAACCTATAAGACAAAAAACATATTAGAAAATGAAAGTGGCTCCAATAAGGGACAAAATTTATAGGAAAAAAAACATATTGATAGTAAGAATTTTAAGGGCCAATCTATAAGATAAATATCTCAATGATTTTTCTATATAAGATAAATATCTAATGATTTTTCTATATCAACTTTTAACTAGTTAATTACCTTATTATTTCAGTTTTCTTCTTATATCTCAATGATTTTTCTAAAGTTATTTATTATTGCAATACTTTAAAATCTTTAAACATGTCTATATGAATGAAGGAATAATGTATTTTATATAGCATTATGGCATCATTCAAAAATCATGTATAAATGTGATTTTATCTAACCATAATAAATTTGTGACACTTTTAATATAATTGAACTTAGCTACAAAATACTCATTTTAAGAACTTTCTATAATTGATTAATATTAGTATAAAGCCTGTGAGATGCATGGATTCAGTTTTATGCAAATTGAATAATGAATTAAGATCAATATTGAATTAAATATTAATTAATAAAAATATTAACAATAATACTATTTGCTTAACCATCAGAATAGAAATTCATATTTTCTTAACTAAACACGTTGGAATTCATTTTTATAAAGGTGATCTGTAGGTGCAGAAAAATATGACCCACAATAATCGAGGTGCCTTACAGGACTTATCCAAATGAAGAAGATAACCCACTGCCTCAAAGCCTGAAAGGGAAGAGCAAACGGTCAGAGAACCCTGGCCTGAGCGGCGCAAGGCTCTCCGATGCCTAAGTCAGTAGTGAACTAGGACAAAGGAAGGAGAGGAAGAAGAGAGGCAGAGTAACGACTCTCAAGTATGGGTTGATGCGTACCTTGCATGTGAAATGAGGTTCTATTTATAGAGAATTGGACGATATCTTGGATGATATTTTGGCGTGGGTCCCATGATTTGATAGGAAAGTCATTATCAGCCCACAAAGTAATAAATGCGGTCCATTCCAACCCACTTTGCATTTAATGCCAGTCGGATCAGCCCACATCGCATTTAATATGCGTCATGTTGGGCCAGATCATGTTGGACGCCTTTGGCGGTAGAGGTACCATCAGATCCACCCTCGGGCCTTGCCCTGATTTGGCTTCAGCCGCTGGATGCCGCCCTGTCAGTGATCTGGCGAAGATTGTGGACGGCTGGATGTCGTATCTGCCTCACTGGCTCGCGCCCCTATTCCTCCACGTGTCCGATGGCTTGGCGGGCGAAGGGCGCAAGTGGAGATTCTCTCTTGCTTCGGCTTTCGTCCCGGCTCCTTTGGCCGAGGTCAAGCTTTTAGCCGAGGTGGGCACCTGGGTAGCCGAGCTCGGCGCTAGCGGCCAGGACCTGTCTGACTTCGGCTGAGGCCTCTGCCCTGGTAGCCGAGGTGAGTCTGGTGCCACGCGGATGGCACGTGAGAATGCTTAGTCCCATCTGATGACCCTGATTAGCGTAATCCTGGAGCTTTGAAAATCTCCCCACACAATTGCCCCCTAGCTTGTGACCTCTTAAGCGTCCTAGCCTTTAGGGGTCAGAAGCTAAAGAACCCGTCTGGAGATGCAGCGATCATTGCTTGATGTCGCTTCAACTTTTCTGAGGCAATAAATGCTTCGTCCTGTCCGTCCTGGGAAGCGAACCGACGGCTACACGTGTAGCTTCTTCACTGATTGCGCTGTCTCATTGATGGAACAGGCGCGGATTGCGAAATCCGTCTCTTCGAATTCGAAAGTGGCGCCCAAAGAGGGTCTCCTTTCTATAAATAGGGTCGTCTTCTTTCTTTCTTTTTTCTGATTTCCTTTGCCCTTGCCTTCGATTTCTGCTCTGCTCTTCGCCTGTCTTCTCGAGATCTCTCTGGCGAGGACAACCGTAGGGCGCCCCCAGATCTGTTCTTGACTCGCCCTCCTGTTTCTGTAAGTAAATTCGTGCCCCTGTCTGTTTTTTAGGGTTTTCCACCTTTAGGGTTACTTTCTGCCTTCTTCTTCATTTAGATATGGGCACCCCTAGGTTTAGGTTAGATACAGACGAGGGCATAGCTAGGTTTAGGGCTACTTACAACATCCCGGAGGGAGTCCGCCTCAGGCCGGCGGATCCCATCGACTACGCCACGTGCGACTGGTCCTGCGGCTGGATGCCGTTCCCTCTGATCTCCGTGATCGAGGGCGGGGTCAGATTTCCTCTACACCCCCTGCTTAGGGCCTGCCTTAGCGTCTAGTCGAATACCCCGTGCCAGCTGATGCCCAATGGCTTCAAAGTCATCATGGGCACGGTGAAACTGAACGAGATCTTGGGGACCAACCTGGGTGTCCATGACATCGAGGACGTCTATGATATCTGCAAGGCTGGGGGAGACAATTATTATCTCTGGGTGAGCAGCGCCGGAGAGGCTTCGTCCTGGCCTTGGAGGATTTCAGTAAGAATGCCGAGGATGATTTCTTCTATGTGTCGGGGGACTGGGAATTCGGCGCTGGTGAGGACAGGAGGCTGATGGTCCCTCGCTACCTCGAGGCCGTCCCAAGTAAATACTGCTTCTTTTCTCTGTTTATTTTGCTCGACCTCTATGTTACCGAGCTGACACTCTTATCGTTTGTGGCGCAGAACTGCACGCGAGGCGACGCCGGGCTGTGAGCGAAGGCTGGAGGAAGAACGTTGACAACCACAAGAAGGTCGAGAGATACAAAGGGCACGAGACCAGATCGGCCTGGAAGTTGCTGGGGTATACGCCGAGGTACCGCGGCCACTACAAGAGAATCGGAGCGACTCCGGAGGACGAGTTGCAGCCTGATCACCCTCCTGTCACCTTGGCCGTGCCTGCCGGGGTTCCTTTGGCCGACCCTGCCGCGAGCCGAGCTGCGTCTGGTGCTGAGGCATCCACCTCTTCTAGCTCGGGGTCACCAAACCTAAGGGAGATAGTAGACGCTTACTCGTCCGACCAGGAGGAAGGAATGGAGGGAGGCTCGAGAGTGCCTGGTACCAAGGACCTGGCGGCCAAGTTCAGGCGCGGATCCTCTTCTTCCGCGACACCATCGTCTGCCAACACCCGTGTGGCTTCGGGCTCGGGGGGTGCTGCTGTCACTTCTGCTCCTGCCACCGCACCGAGCGAGGGAGCGCGGAGACGCTCACCGGATCGCCCGAGGGAGGGGTCCTCGCCCAGGAAGAGATCCAAGGCGGGTGAGAAAGACTCGGGGGCTGAACCGCCTCCGAAGGGTAAGATACCTACGCGAGCTCCCGGGGGCAAGGCTCCGCCTGAGAAAAGTGCGCCGGCTAGCAAGGTGACTGGCGGGGCGGCTCGCGAGCTCACCGTCTCGGTAGGGCAAGGATCCGGATCGGCCTCCGGACCTCGTACTGCCCCAGCGGCATGGAGACCCAAGATGGAGACGCAGCCCTGGAAGCCTATAAATGTCGAGGACTGGGTGATGGGGAACTCCGACGTCATCGGAGCCCTTGCAAAAGCTTGTGCCTTGCCGCGTGACATGGAAGTGCACGCGAGGTACGACAGCGAAAGCCTGCTGGTCTCGGCAATTCAGGTTGAACTTTTGGTAAGTATCTTCAACGCCTTTCTTCAAGTGCTTCGGTTCGGATGTTGTTATCTGACTTATTTTTTCCTTTTGCAGAACCTGCAGAGGCTCCTGGTAGTGATGGAAAGGAGTGACAAGAACGTCGCGAAGGTCACTCAACTGGAGTCTGAGAGGGAAAGGCTGAAGAAGGAGCTGGAGGAGCTGAAGAGTGTTGACATCAAAAATGTCACTTTGCCTCAATATCCAAAGAGCTACATGAAGTCGCAACCTGCCATAAATAGGCAATGCTACTTCCAAAAAAATCAAATCTTGTCAGAATCAAACAAAAACCGCAAGATCCTTCAAGACAGCCAAAAGAGGAGTACACAAGAAGTTTCAGGCCATTTCAAAATCATTTCGCCTAACTTCGCTTCTCCGACAGCTGAAAAGGAGCTCCCGACAGTGAAAGCATCGGAGACATCAAATCTTTGATCAGAGCCGATGGATGGTCTCAAAATACATCCAAAAGGCTCCACGTCAAGTTCCGAGTCAAACCGACAACGTTTGACCCTACATCAACTCTCGAACAGCTAAATCAAGTCTCTCGACGGCGAGAACCACCGAGGCCATCACTCATCAGATAGAGCACATGGACGGCTTCAAAATGCTTACAAAGGGCTGCACGTCAAATTTCAGGTCATTTCGACAACATTTGACCATAGTTTGACGCTCGGAAGCCAAATCAGGCCTCTCGGCGGTGAAGCTCCCTGGGACCATGGTTTCCAAGACAGAGCCTATGGATCATCTTAAAATGACTCCAATAGGTTCCCTGTCAAATTTCAAGTCAATCGGACATCGGTTGACCGCACATCAAACCGCGACATCTTGATCGCGATAAAAGCAAGTCTACTGGTGATAGGACCCCAAACGGCTTCAAAACTCAAACAAAAGCCTATGGTTGGTCTTATTTATTGCTCAGGAGGCTTCACCTCAAATTTTAGGCCATTCCGACATCGTTTGACCCAGTTTCAGCTTCTGACGGAAAATCGACAGCTCTGCGCGACAAAGTCTTCGGCTTTCTCAGAAACTTGGAGACTTTGCAAAATAAAATGCAAGGGTTCTCATCAGGTTTTCTACAGGAAAATCAGGCCAATAAATGATAAAAAAATATCAAGGAAAAATACATTAGAAAAAAGAATAAAAAAACAGCAAAAACGGACACAAAACGGGACAAAAGGGGGAAAACCCCCCCTGCGACCCTGGGGCCCGGGATCGCTCGGTGGGCCCCGAAAACCCCATTTTTCGCCGTTTTTTCGTGATTCGAAGCGTCCGGTCTCTGGTATTTTCCAATATTCATACTTTTGAGACACCAAATCCTCTGACATCCATCAAAAACACTGGTTAATCATCAAGAGTATCGAAATCAACATTGATCGCCAACTGGTCAACCAAAAAAAGTGTGTTTTCTATCCGACCGATCGAGAAATCGACAGGGCAGATGGCACCGACCCGCTGTTGGCAACCAACACCTGAAGTTACATGGTCATCCGATGTCGATCTACATGAAGATCCATCGATGATCATCGCCAGAAGAATCCCAAAAGACGCGGCACGGCCCGCGACTCTTCAACTGCTCGGCGACCACTTAATGCGATTAATTGACTAGCTTTATTACAGTCATTAGTCCATTTCTTTGGATGGACCAATCAGAAGCAAGCATCCGGGAGTTACAAGTCAAGAGATTCATGGCATTTAAACCCATGAAACTCCTCCCATCATGGCTATTAAAGGCGATTAAATGCCATCAATCTCCTCCGGCCAATCAGAAGCCAAGAAAAAGGAGTTACAAAATAAAGAATTCAATCTTGTAACTCCTCCCTTTGTAGCTTTATGACAATTAAGGCTCATAAACCCTCCTAAATGGCTACCTAAAAGCCTATAAATAGGAGAGCTCTCTAAGAAGAAAAGAATCACAATCACACAGACAACAGACTGTAGAAAATCCGGAAACTCAGACAGAAAAAGGCATCGGAAATCTAAGAGAAAAAAAAGAGAGAAAACTTTGCGGAAGTTCTACACCGACCACCGCTACAAGGTGACAAAAGGTCCTTGCCTTCTCCTTCTGCCTCAAATGGCTTAGACGTGGCTTTTCAGCTCGTCTACTTGGTTTTTTATTGGACATAGGACATTCTTTTGGTCTTTGTCCTCTAAAAACCTGAGGTTATAGCCAAGCCAAGCGAATCAATAGCATCATCTGTTCTCATCTGCATGGATGATGGCGAAGTCCACATATGGCTTGCGACCGTCAATCTGAACGGGTCTCCCACAATCTCCTGAGAAGTTAGATCCTCCTTTTCTTGCTTTTCATTGTAGTTTGTATTTTTTTAAAAGAGACAAAAATCATAACTCTTGTCTTTCATTATTGATAAGGATTGTAAATCGGCTATAAACGCCAAAATCGGCTATAAACGCCAAAAATCGGCTATAAACGCCAAAATCGGCTATAAATGCAAAAAAAAAAATCGCCTTTCACGGCAAATCAAGAAAATGTCTCTTTTCTTAAATATATGTGCAATGGAAAACTTGAAAGAAGTTGATTTCTTTTTTACTTGCGAAGGTTGATCTCCGGATCACCACTTGCAATTCCAAGTAAAAATGGAAAATCTGGCACACCCACACAAAAGAAATGTTGATGCACGCCTTTGCCCCCCGGTTACGAATGGGTCGGACCCAACGGACTCCCACGTCCGCCGACCTCGGTAGAACCAGGCAGGAGCGCGGTCCATCAAGCTGGCTTCACCCGGTGGGACTCGTTCATTTGAGAACACGATGCTAGAAATGAAATATTTGCATATCATATCTTTTGCTCTATGTTTATATTTCTTTTCTCGATTCCTTGGCTACTTTCTAATTGGTGGCCTATGTTGGATTCCGCATCTAAAAAAAATGAGATGAGATTTTTTGGGAATTTCTAATTCTTTGAATTTATTTCCACTCTTTCTCTTTTAAAAAAAATTCAAAATTTTCATTTTGGATTCAAAATTGAGAAACCTTGATCCTTTCCTATCGTTCATCGCGCTTGCAGAAATGTTGAGCCTGTTCGACTAAGGTTTTGGGCCATCATTTCTCTTCGATGAGTTCATTAAAGATCTAAAAAAAAAAAAAAAAAAACAAAAAATCAGATTTTTCATTTTGGATTCAAAATTGAGAAACCTTGATCCGTTCCTATCGTTCATCGCGCTTG
Source organism: Litsea cubeba (assembly GCA_012931725.1). Classification (NCBI taxonomy): domain Eukaryota; kingdom Viridiplantae; phylum Streptophyta; class Magnoliopsida; order Laurales; family Lauraceae; genus Litsea; species Litsea cubeba. The sequence goes on from CM022946.1 coordinate 39,269,765, forward strand.
CAGAAATGTTGAGCCTGTTCGACTAAGGTTTTGGGCCATCGTTTCTCTTCGATGAGTTGATTAAAGATCTAAAAAAAAAAACAAAAAAAAATTAGTTTTTTTTTTCATTTTGAATTCAAAATTGAGAAACCTTGATCCTTTCCTATCGTTCATCGTGCTTGCAGAAATGTTGAGCCTGTTCGACTAAGGTTTTGGGCCATCGTTTCTCTTCGATGGGTTCATTAAAAATGAAAAAATAAAAAATATATATAAAAAAGAAAAGACATAGACCACTAAGGTTAAACCAACTGCGTTCTTTGATCATGTTTGATTCAAGAAAAGCCTTGTGCAAAATGTGGAGACAGCTTGACTGTTCTAGGCAAGAGTCCTCCAAACGGGTTCATTAAGTAATCATACCCTTACCTGGGGGCAATTCTATCCATCGAGATTTCAGAAGTCTGGGTTAATTAGGAGGCCTATGTGTACTCTCTCGTCTTTTAAATAAATTTTTTTCCAAAAATAAAATTTTTAAAATAAAAAATAAAAAAATAAAAAAAAATTTCAAAAAAAAAATCTAAAAAAAATATAAAAAAATATTAAAAAAAAATTCTTCAAAAAAAATCTTTAAAAAAAAAAAATTCCGTCATTTTGGATTTATATTGGAGAAATCTTAGTCTTCTCCTTTCTGAGCACTGGCGCTCGCGGAAATCGCTGAGCCAGTGTTCAGATTGGAGTGCCTTTTGCTATCTTTGATGAACCCGATATTGGCCTTTCCAAAAAAAAAAAAAAACTCGTCATTTTTGGATTCAGATCCGATAAATTATGGTTCATTTCTTTCTGAGCACTGGCGCTCGCGGAAATCGCTGAGCCCGTGTTCAGATCGGAATACCATCTGCTATCTTTGATGAATCCAATCTTGACCTTTCAAAACAGAGAATCTCATCTCATGGATGCGGTCTTAAAACATTTGGGTCTAGCGGTACTAGTACGCCCTTTCAGGGTCTACTGTATTGCGACCGGCACATTTGTAACTCCAACTTTATATTCTTCTTTCCTCGAGCAAGCTCTGCTTCTCGATAAGTCGAATTTAAGTTCACAATTGCTTCTAGCAGTCACTGGAACGCTCATTCTGGGCTTACCATACCTGCGATCAGAACAATTGTACCCTCTATTGCATTTTGCCTTCTTCATATTGCTTGGGTCATCTCCCTCGAGCGATTTGAAAAGACAAAACCATAGAACTTCCCATTTATGATCTTTATATTCTTGTGATTACTAATGGATGTGGTCTTGTTTCAGAAATTTTAAAAAAAACTAACAATGGCAGCATCACTTACCATTACTTTCGATGAGAGCAAGCACCAACTCATGCTTCAACAGAAGCAAACTACGCGCATCTACAAGCGCCCCATCAACTGCCGAAGCGTCAACTCCCTCGGCAACTCTCTAAGCTCCAGGTCGATCTCGACTCCCCGGACTATTGTCTTTGGGACGCTGGGACCATTCCCACTTCCTGAAGAACAAACTGCTCCTCCCAAGAAGCCGAAACTCGCCTCTCAACGTGTCACTACCGTGACACCAAAGGCGAGCACCAGAAGGCCCGAAGCCCGTGGCAACCCCACGAAGCCTCGACCAGCAAACGACCAGGTCTATCCCAAGACTTGGTCCCCAAGACCTTCACCAAAACAGAGAAGGTCCCAAACATCCACTAAGCCAGCATTCCTGGCCCCACTCAAAGAGAACCAGTTCTACCCTATTGCTTACATGAAAGAGGAGAGACCCATCTCCAACCTGACTCTCAAGTCAAACCAGCATGAGCCGGCTTGTTCCTACAAGCCCAAAATCAAATCATGCATCACAAGGCCTCTGCAAGCACCTGCTAGAGCCTACAAACTTGCAGTTCGACCCTTCATCTCTACAGGGGCCGAACTCCAAAAATTCAAAGCTTCGCTGCAACAGGCGAAGTACAGGGTTAGCATCCTGTCCTTGCCCAGCTACAAAGAAGACAAGCCCGGCTGCTGCGCCCGAGGGAGCACATCCTTCATCGTCAAAGCCCAGCCAGAGCTGACCGAAGCTCAAGTTGCTCGTCGTATACGCCGCCGCGAGTCGTATCGGCAAAAGAAACTAGAAAAGCAAAGGACCCAGCCTCCTACACTTCAAGTCTCTCCCAAATGGGTCAAAAAAGAAAGACCCAACCAAGTTGCTGCCGTCCATATGGTTGGAAAAACCAGAAGACGCCAAAAGTCGGCAACAAAAATCCATGTTCGACGTCCGATGACCCGCAGCGTCTCCAGGACAAGAAAACATTCAGAAGAATCCCCTGCTCCTTCAAGCAAAGGACGACAGAGTGATCCTTCCTCAAGCTCTTCTTCAAAAAGAATGAGCCCCAGCTCAGTCACCAGGACAGTTTCTTCATTCGAATCACGAAGGATGAACGTCTTGGCTACAAATTCTGAGCCACCACCCCGCAATCCACCTCAAGATGATGCGATCACCCGCATCCAGCAATTGGAACAAGGCCAGCAGAGGATTGAAACTCTGATGGAAAACCTTCCCCTCGCCTTTCAAAATCAGGCGAACAATGAACCTCCTCCGAATCATCAAGACGATGAGGTAAATGGAGAAGAAAATGAGTCACGCGCCCTTACCAAAAAGGATGTAGACAGTATCCTCGCCAAAGCAAAAGAAGAGGATATACTCAAGGAGCATGGGATCAAGCCACCATATCCCTTTTGGATGGACTCGGTCCCGTTCCCCACCAAATTCAAGCATCCTACTCTCCAAACATATACGGGGAAAGGATCAGCCAGATAGCACGGGAGCTATCGCGGATCAGGATGCACTCAAGATCCACCTCTTTGCAAGTACCCTAAAAGGTACGGCCTTCGATTGGTACTCCACTCTGCCGGAGGACTCCATCCAAAACTGGGCCATGCTAGAGACACGCTTCCTGACTCACTTCAAAGGTGAGGATCATCCTGCTACTATGGCTCAACTGTGCAGCCTAAAACAGGGGGAGAATGAGTAAACATATGACTTCATTCATAAGTGGAAAGCAATGGCGTACAAATGCTCTGATGTACTGCCACAAGCGTCGCTAGTCGACATCTGCCGAAATAACATGAGAGCCAGAATCCGCTCCATGATCATCGGCAACAAATCAAAAAACCTGGGAGAACTCCTAGAAGCTTCCGTGGAAGCTGAAACGGTGACTAAAGACCTCAACAATCAGAAATCATCAAGAAAAGAGCCAACCGCCATTGCAACCTCAAAACCAAAGAAAAAAGAGGTCCTTAATGTGCAGACCAAGTCAGCTCCTTAGCCATCAAAGAAAGCTGAAAACAAAGCTGCTGGTAAGAGACCTGTACTCTCAGATGCCTTCAAAGAACGAGTCGAGAACAAATACCCGTTTGATGAAGATGTTGATGAAATCTTCGGGGCTCTTGTGGCAAACGGCAAGCTCACCTTGCCTGAACCAAAAAGACCGGGTGATGTTGGCAAAACCAACGATCCTTGGTATTGTCCATACCACCAGATGATCTCGCATCCTCTCAATCGATGCTTCGTTGTGAGGGAGAAAATAAACGAGATATGGAAAAACGGAGTCATCACCTTTGACAAAAACTATGGGTCTGCCTCCGTCAACATGGTGATATGTGGACAAACATCAAAATCACCGAAGAAGAAGATCACTACTTCCTTCAAGGTGATAAACTCAATCCAAGCGTCCGAGGAACTGGTTCCTTACCCGACACCAGACGGACAACCCATATGGGTACATCCTGATCTCCTGGAAGATGAAAATTGGGAGGTCGTGAAAACAAAGCCTACAGCTCAACAGCGAAGGCAGGCTAGGAAACATCTTCTCAAGCTCAAACGGCAAGAGAAGACCCAGCCAAAACAAGAAGTCAAAGAAAGGCAGAGGCTTCCTCTACCGCTTCACTGGAGGTAACAAAAACATCCCTTCCAGAGACTTCAAAGGGGGTTAGAAAATTCACTCTTAGTGATTTCATGCCACCTCAATTCAAAGAAGCCACGCAGGAGGCATCATACTCTTGCAACTACATCATCGGTGTCGCTGGACTCGTATCCAACTACACAGACGAGTGGGAGGAGTCCCTTGAAACAGGAGAATATCTCTCCAATGAAGAAGGGGTTCCTGAGAATCATCTTATGCCAGTGGTCTGGTATAACCCCCTATAGCCACAAGGATCCTGGTCTGATGATGAAGAAGACCAAGAGGCTGTACAAGAAAATGCTGCTGACCCAGCACCTCTCATTGCTCCAGTGGAAATCAACCATGTTGAGCCACAAAGAGTTGATGAAGAAGAAGATTTGGCTCCCATGCCTGATCTTGAAGAATATGCAAGGATCTTGCAGCGTCTCGCTCTAGAACAAGAGCAAGACCGCGTCAACGAGCCTCCTCGCAATCTAGAGCCTGAAGTCCCTGAAGACCATCAGGTACATCCTCCCTTAACTCCTGAAAATGGAGAAAATTACTGGATAGACGATCCTCTTACATCCGAGGATGAGTCTGACTCCGATCAGGCAACGTCTCCCGTCAGAGCTTCCTATAATGTGATAATTCGGGATTATAGCTCTTCCGAAGCATCGTCTGATGAGAGCACTTACACTCCGGCTTTGCAAACACAAATTGCGAATGAATCCTCTGAAATGCTTCTTCGGCGCCTCGTCGGGTAAGTTCCTCGGATTCTTAGTTCGGAAAGCTGGAATAGAGCTTGACCCCATAAAAGTCAAAGCCATTCAAGAAATGCCCTCTCCAAGAACCTTGAGAGAACTCAAAGGACTTCAAGGGAGATTGGACTACATCAGGCGGTTCATCTCCAATCTTTCTGGGAAATGCCGTCCATTCTCCCGGTTGATGAAAAAAGGTGTAAACTTTGTCTGGGATGCTGACTGTGAAGCTGCTTTCCAAGACTTCAAGTCATACCTGACAAAACCTCCAGTGTTAGCTGCTCCTACCACTGGAAAACCATTCATCTTGTACACAAGAGCCCTTGATCACTCTTTGGGAGCTCTGCTTGCGCAAGAAAATGATCAAAGAAAAGAAGCTGCTCTATATTACCTCAGCCGCATGCTAGTAGGTGCAGAGCATCGCTACTCCCCAGTCGAAAAAGAATGTCTTGCAGTGATGTTCGCCGTACAAAAGCTGCGTCACTACTTGCTTTCCAACACAGTATACCTAGTCAGAGATGATCTCCCAGACGAACCAGTCTACAAATGTGGAGACTTTCTCGCAAAGTGCTTCTTGGGACATGTACTTTGATGGTGCAACCAGGACAAATGAAAAAAGACAGCTGATCTCGGGAGTTGGCATCCTCTTTGTTAGCCCCGACAAATACATGATTCCACACGCTTTCTCGTTACTCGAACCATGCACAAACAATGCAGCTGAATATCAAGCTCTGATCCTAGGATTGGAACTCGCCATCGAATCCGGTATCACCATGCTGGAAGTCTTTGGAGACTCTCAACTGATCGTCAACCAGATGAATCAGAAATTTGAAGTCAGGAAGCCAGATTTGCGGCCTTACTAGAACAAAGCACAATCGCTTCTGCAAAAGTTTGTGGATGCTCTGTGATCACCACAATGGTGTGGGATTGGAAATAATGGGAGAGCTTACGGGAGGCGCTGACGAGCGCCAGTGCGAGCTTCTCCAGCAAAAGGTATCTGGTCTCAGCATCAAGCAGGATCTTGCTTGTATAGTAAATTGGTTTTTGAACTCCTTCGTCCTCTCTGATGAGGACGGAGTACACCGCATGATCCGAGACCGCAAGATATAGATATAAAATTTCCCCCTGAGTTGGGGTAGAGAGTAAGGGTGGTGAAGACAAATAAGATTTGAGTGCTGCCAATGCTTTGCCGCACTCAGGGGTCCATTGGAATTTTAAATTTTTTCGCAGAAGCTGAAAGAAAGGCCGACACTTATCTGATGATCGGCTGATGAAGCGATTGAGTGCTGCAGCCATGCCTGTAAGCTTCTGGACCTCCTTTGTAGTAGATGGGCTCTGGATGCCCAAGATTGCAGTAATCTGGTCTGGGTTGGCCTCTATTCCTCTATGCTTTACCAGGCTTCCGAGGAACTTGCCAGAAGCTACGCCGAAGGCCCACTTGGAAGCATTCAGTTTGAGCTTGAACGCGCGAAGGATTCTAAAGACTTGGCCCAGATCTGCCAGATGGTCACTGGAGTGTTTGGACTTGACGACCATGTCATTAATGTAGACCTCCACTGTCTTGTAGAGCTGAGCCTAGAACACCTTTGTCACGAGGCGCTGATACGTTGCCCCCGCGTTCTTTAGCCTGAAGGGCATCACCTTGTAGCAGTAAGTGCCGCGGGGGGTTGCACACGGCGTGGCTCCTCCACTGCTGCAGCTTTGCCTTTGAGAGGGCGCTCACGTCGACGCTCGTCCCGTTGGGGAGGCTGACTTCATCGTCAGAGCACGAGGTCTCAACTCCCTCTTGGAAGGGAATCTCGATGAAGGGTCGCGAGCCTACGCGCTCCTCGCCTGCAGATGCGCCTTGCACCGCTCCGGACCGTCCCTGAGGAGGGACGTCCGTTGACGGGCTCGGACGCTCGAGTCTTGCTCTCAGGGACTCTCCGCCCTTCTTAGCTTTCGGAGGCATGGTTTCTGGGAAGATTGAGAAGGTCGGGAAGGTTGGGATAGTACTTCCCCACAGACGGCGCCAATTATAGGTGCAGAGAAATATGACCCACAATAATTGGGGTGCCTTACAGGACTTATCCAAATGAAGAAGATAACCTGCTGCCTCAAAGCCTGAAAGGGAAGAGCAAACGGTCAGAGGACCCTAGCCTGAGCGGCGCAAGTCTCTCCGATGCCTAAGTCAGTAAGTGAACTGTGACAAAGGAAGGAGAGGAAGAAGAGAAGCAGAGTAACGACTCTCAAGTATGGGTTGATGCGTACCTTGCAGTGAAATGAGGTTCTATTTATAGAGAATTGGACGATATCTTGGATGATATTTTGGCGTGGGTCCCATGATTTGATAGGGAAGTCATTATCAGCCCACAAAGTAATAAATGCGGTCCATTCCAGCCCACTTTGCATTTAATGCCAGTCGGATCAGCCCACATCGCATTTAATATGCGTCATATTGGGCCAGATCATGTTGGACGCCTTTGGCGGTAGAGGTACCATCGGATCCACCCTCGGGCCTTGCCCTGATTTGGCTTCAGCCGCTGGATGCCGCCCTGTCAGTGATCTGGCGAAGATTGTGGACGCCTGGATGTCACATCTATCTCACTGGCTCGCGCCCCTATTCCTCCACGTGTTCGATGGCGTGGCGGCCGAAGGGCGCGAGTGTAGATTCTCTCTTGCTTCGGCTTTCGTCCCGGCTCCTTTGGCCGAGGTCAAGCTTTTAGCCGAGGTGGGCACCTGGGTAGCCGAGCTCGACGCTAGTGGCCAGGACCTGTCTTACTTCGGCTGAGGCCTCTGCCCTGGTAGCCGAGGTGAGTCTGGTGCCACGCGGATGGCACGCGGATGGCACGTGAGGCACGTGAGAATGCTTAGTCCCATCTGATGGCCGTGATTAGCATAATCCTGGAGCTTTGAGAATCTCCCCACACATGATCATTGATAAAGATGTATTTTTTTTAAAAGTATATTTCATATTGAAAGATAAATTCCTTTTGAAGTATCTAAAATGCAAATAAAGACTTTCATATAAAATGGACATTTTTGTCTCCTTTTCAAATAATTATAGTAGAATTTAATTTAATGAATAATAAGTATCTTTTACAAATTCATCTAATACATTTACACATATCATTGAAACAAACATGGTAAAATAAATCATATATGTAAATGATGCGAAAATGGTGTTATTAGACAAACGTTGTAAAAAAAAAAGCACGTGTAAACGTTACATACTTAAAATTTGATTATTCATCATTTACATGTGTAAGTTGTATTTGATATCCCATACGTAAAAGACAAACGACCAGAATTCAGGTTAAATTGGAGTCATCAAATTAGGTTAGGGAATCAATGCTAGGCTCAAGGTGGAACTGTTGCCCTTTTCTAGAAAGGGGACAATCTCTCCTTTGAGTCCGAATCTTCTAAAACTTGGGCTCATAGGCAGGGCGAAGCTAGAAACTTCTCTTGGAGAGGCCGCTATGTTAAATCTTAGGGGGGCAACATAAAATAAAATAAAAAAATAGAAAAAACACTAAGAATCTCTATAACATTGGAGGGTTTTCTAAACTTTTTGGGTGGTCAATGTAAAAATAAATAAATGAATAGGGTTGTTTTTCAGTTGAAATACAAAATGCTCCTTGGAAAAATATCGCTAAAAAAGCAAATTTTGTCCCATTATATAGCCTTTGTTGCTAAATTCCATATTGGAGAGGATTCGCAAAGAAAGTTACTGTGGAAAAAAGAAGAGTACAAGTGACTTTAATGCCCAAAGCTCCACATACGAGAAAAAAACATCACAAATAGTTTAGACATCCATCAAGTCTAGAAAATACGATTATATCTTCATTGATCCAACGATTGAGAAGGTCTATTCAATTATCCAAGTATCCAAAGTTTTCAGTACTAAAGAAAGTAGGTAGGGAACCTAGTTTTTGAAACTGAAGAAATTTGGATCCGAATTTGGATCCATGCATATAGGACCTGTGAATAGATCCTTTCATGAACTAACTTGTGATGGACTGCGCATTCTGCTCGGTGCTACCGAGGTAGGCGGGGTACGACCTTTTCACGATCGGGGGGCAAAAGCGGGCATCAATATTTTTTTTTGTGTGGGTGTGCCAGATTTTCTATTTTACTTGGAATTGCAAGTGGTGATCCGAAGATCGACCTTCGCAAGTAAAAAGGAAATCAACTTCTTTTAAGTTTTCCATTGCACATATATTTAAGAAAAGAGATATTTTCTTGATTTGCCGTGAAATACGATTTTTTTGGCATTTATAGCCGATTTTTGGCGTTTATAGCCGATTTTGACATTTATAGCCGATTTTGACATTTATAGCCGATTTTTTGCATTTATAGCCGATTTTGGCGTTTATAGCCGATTTACAATTCTTATCAATAATGAAAGACAATATTTGTGATTTTTTTCTCTTTTAAAAAAATACAAACTACAATGAAAAGCAAGAAAAGGAGGATCTAACTTCTCAGGAGATTATGGGAGACTCGTTCAGATTGACGGTCGCAAGCCATATGTGGACTTCTCCATCATCCATGCAGATGAGAACAGATGATGCTCTTGATTCGCTTGGCTTGGCTATAACCTCAGGTTTTTAGAGGACAAAGACCAAGAGGAGGTCCTATATCCAATAAAAAACTAATTAGACCGGCTGAAAAGCCACGTCTAAGCCATTGGAGGCAGAAGGAGAAGGCAAGGGGGGTACCCCCCAAGGGACTTTTGTCACCTTGTAGTGGTGGCCGGTGCAGAACTTTCGCAGACTTTTCTCTCTTTCTTTCTCTGGATTTTCTGTGCTTTTTTCTTATTTGGGATCTTTTTTATTTTTCCGATCCGGATTTCTTTGGAGTGCTCTCCTATTTATAGGCTCTTGGTAGCCGTTTAGGAGAGTTTATGGGCTTTAATCGTCATTAAGCCGCATAATGGGAGGAGTTACAAGATTGAATTCTTTATTTTGTAACTCCTTTTTCTTGGCTTCTGATTGGTCGGAGGAGACTGAGGGCATTTAATCGCCTTTAATCACCATGATGGGAGGAGTTTCATGGGTTAAATGCCATTAATCTCTTGACTTGTAACTCCCGGATACTCGATTCTTATTGGGCCGTCCAAAGGAATGAATTAATGACTGCAATAAACCTTGTCAATTAATCGCATTAAGTGGTCGTCGAGCAGTTGAAGAGTCGCGGGCCATGCTGCGTCTTTTGGGATTCTTCTGGCGATGATCATCGATGGATCTTCATGTAGATCGACATCGGATGACCATGTAACTTCAGGTATCGGTTGCCAAAAACAGGTCGGTGCCATCTGTCCTGTCGATTTCTCGATCGGTTGGGTAGAAAGTATACTTTTTTGGTTGACCGGTTTGCGATCAATGTTGATTTTGATACTCTTGACGATTGACCCGGGATTTTGACGGATGTCAAAAGATTTGGTGGCTCAAAGTATGAATTTTGGAAAATCCCAAGAGTTGGAAGCTTCGAATCGCGAAAAAACGACAAAAAACGGGCTTTCCGGGGCGAACCCGGCGATTCCGGGCCAGAGACCATGGACCAGGGTCGCGGGGGTCTATGACCCTTTGGGGGGGGGATTTTCCCCTTTTGTCCCGTTTTGCGGTCGTTTTTTATGTTTTTCGTTTCTTTTTTCTTCTGTATTTTTTCTTGATATTTTTTATTATTTATTGGCCTGATTTCCCTGTAGGAAATTTGATGAGAACCCTTGCATTTTGGAGTGAAAATTTTTTAATTTTCTGGAAAAGCCGAAGACTTTGTCGCGTAGAGCTGCCGATTTTCCGTCAAAAGCTGAAACTGGGTCAAACGATGTCGGAATGACCTGAAATATGGGGCGAAGCCTCCTGAGCAATAAATAAGACCAACCATAGGCTTTTGTTTGAGTTTTGAAGCCGTTTGGGGTCCTATCGCCAGTAGACTTATTTTTGTCGCGAGGGGGATGTCGCTCTTTGATGTGCGGTCAACCGGTGTCCGATTGACTTGAAATTTGACAGGGAATCCATTGGAGTCATTTTGAGATGATCCATAGGCTTTGTCTTGAAAACCATGGTCCTGGGGAGCTTCGCTGCCGAGAGGCCTGAGTTGGTTTCCGGGCGTCAAAGTCTGGTCAAAGGTTGTCGAAATGACCTGAAATTTGACGTGTAGCCCTTTGTAAGTATCTTGAAGCCAGCCATATGCTCTGTCTGATGAGTGATGGCCTCGGTGGTTCTCATCATCGAGAGGCTTGATTTAGCTGTTCGAAGGTTGATGTAGGGTCAAACATTGTCGGTTTGACTCGGAACTTGACGTGGAGCCTTTTGGATGTAGTTTGAGACCATCCATCAGCTCTGATCGAAGATTTGGTGTCTCCGATGCTTTAGCGGCCGGGAGCTCCTTTTCAGTTCCCTGAGAAGCGAAGTTAGGCCAAACGATTTTGAAATGGCTCGAAACTTCTTGTGTACTCCTCTTTTGGCTGTCATGAAGGATCTTGCAGTTTTTGTTTTATTCTGACAAGATTTGATTTTTTGGAAGTAGTATTGCCTATTTATGGCAGGTTGGGACTTCATGTAGCTTTTTGGATCTTGAAGAGGCAAAGCGACAATTTTGGTGTCAACAAATGCCCCCTCGAGGTGCAGCGACGAGTTGCTTAACTTTTGTAGTCGATGTGCCTTGAAGAGATTTTTGAAGGAGAGCTTGTGACTTGACCAAGTGTCTTTGAGGAGTCTTTCTTTTGGTATTTGTAGCCTTTTGAACTTCCAGGGGAATTTTATGGTAGTGAAAGGGATCACGTACCATCTTGAGGCAAAGTTTTGAAGATGACATCAGGGATGTGGATTTGGGTTTTTGTTTTTGACATTGTGATCTAACAAGCTGTATGTGGCAGGTTAGGGGGTCGGGTTTGGTTTTGACCGTGTGACCCAACAAGCTGTATGTGGAATGTTAGGGGGGCGATTTTGGTTTTGATCTTGTGACCTAACAGGCTGTATGTGGCAAGTTAGGGGATCGATTTTGGTTTTAGTTTTGGTCTTGTGACCTAACAAGCTGTATGTGGCAAGTTAGGGGACCAGGATTTGGTTTGGATTTTTGTGGAATGTCATTTCAAGATTTTGGCTCAATTTGGTAGATGAGGCTGGATGGTTTGATTTTTGGAAGCTCATGGGGCTTGGAATTCTTTTTTGTATGGTCCAATCAACTCAAAAAAAGACATGGAACCATTTTTCTATGCTCTTGGTAAGAGGGACTTCTCTTTAACTAAAAGCCCAATTTTTTTTTTAGTGCCTAGGTGGTCAAACCTGGCTCATATGGGCTAACCCATGGGACCTTAAGCTTTTGAAATGGCTTAGATCTCGATCATATGGTGTCTTTTTTGTAAAGAATATCTAAAAATATCTCCTTTGGATAGAGAATATCTTTACTTGGAGAGAATCTCACATGTTCCCTTTATCATGGAAGGAGCAGTTTGTTCTTCGGGAAGTGGGAGTGGTCCCAGCATCCTAAAGATGATAGTCTGGGGAGCCGAGGTCGACCCGGAGTTGAGAGAGTTGCCGAGGGAGTTGACGCTTCAACAGTTGATGGGGCGCTTGTAGGTGCGCGTGGTTTGCTTCTGTTGAAGCATGAGCTGGTGCTTGTTCTCGTTAAAAGTAATGGTTAGCGAACCTCCCATTGTTAGTTTTTTCAAAAAATTTCTGAAACAAGACCACATCCATTAGTAATCGCAAGAATATAATGATCATAAATGGGAAGTTCTATGGTTTTGTCTTTTCAAATCGCTAAAGGGATATGACCCAGGCAATATGAAGAGGGCAAAAAGCCATAGAGGGTACAATTGTTCTGATCGCAGGTATGGTAAGCCCAGAATGAGCATCCCAGCGACTGCTATAAGCAATTGTGAACCTAAATTCAACTTATCAAGAAGCAGAAGAAGCAGAGCTTGCTCGAGGCAAGAAGAATATAAGGTTGGAGTTACAAATGTGCCGGTCGCGAATACAGTAGACCTTGAAAGGGCATACTAGTACCGCTAGACACAAATGTTTGGAGACCACATCCATGAGATGAGATTCTCTGTTTTGAAAGGTCAAGATTGGATTCATCAAAGAGAGCAGATGATATTCCGATCCAAATACGGTCTCAGCGATTTCCGCGAGCGCCAGTATTCAGAAGGAAATGAACCATAATTTCTCGGATCTGAATCCAAAATGATGACTTTTTTTTTGAAAGGCCAATATCGGGTTCATCAAAGAGAGCAAGAGGCATTCCAATCTAAACACGGGCTCAACGATTTCCGCGAGCGCCAGTGCTCAGAAAGGAGGAGACCAAAACTTCTCCAATCTGAACCAAAAATGACGGAAGTTTTTTTTTTTTTGAAGATTTTTTTTTAAAAAATATTTTTTTATATTTTTTTATTATTTATTTATTTATTTTATTTTTTTAGATTTTTTTTGAAATTTTTTTTATTTTTTATTCTTTATTTTAAAATTTTTTATTTTAAAAAAATTTATTTTGAAAATTTTTTATTTAAAAGACGAAAGAGTATACATAGGCCTCCTAACCCGGTCTTATGAAATCTCGATTGATAGAATTGCCCCCAGGTAAGGGTAGGATTACTTAATGAACCCGTTTGGAGGACCTTGCCCAGAACAGTTAAGCTGTCTCCACACTCTGGACAAGGCTTTTCTTGAATCAACCGTGATCAAAGAACGCAGTTGGTTTAACCTTAGTGGTCTATGTCTTTTTTTGTTTTATATATATATATTTAGATCTCAAATAGACTTATCGAAGAGAAATGATGGCCCAAAACCTTAGTCAAACAGGCTCAACATTTCTGCAAGCACGATGAATGATAGGAGAGGATCAAGGTTTCTCAATTTTAAATCCAAACTGAAAAATCTGATTTTTTTATTTTTTATTTTTTAGATCTTTAATGAACTCATCGAAGAGAAACGATGGCCCAAAACCTTAGTCGAACAGGCTCAACATTTCTGCAAGCACGATGAACGATAGGAAATGATCAAGGTTTCTCAATTTTGAATGCAAAATGCAAAATCTGATTTATTTATTTATTTATTATTATTATTATTATTTTTAGATCTTTAATGAACTCATCGAAGAGAAATGATGGCCCAAAACCTTAGTCGAACAGGCTCAACATTTCTGCAAGCACGATGAACGATAGGAAAGGATCAAGGTTTCTCAATTTTGAATCCAAAATGAAAAATCTGATTTTTTATTTTTTCTTTTTCTTTTTCTTTTTTAGATCTTTAATGAACTCATCGAAGAGAAACGATGGCCCAAAACCTTAGTCGAACAGGCTCAACATTTCTGCACGCACGATGAACGATATGAAATGATCAAGGTTTCTCGATTTTGAATCCAAAATGAAAAAATATGATTTTTTTGTTTTTTTATTATTATTATTATTTTAGATCTTTAATGAACTCATCGATGAGAAACGATGGCCTAAAACCTTAGTCGAACAGGCTCAACATTTCTACAAGCACGATGAACGATAGGAAAGGATCAAGGTTTCTCAATTTTGAATCCAAAATGAAAAATCTGATTTTTTTGTTTTTTATTTTATTTTATTTTATTTTGTTTTAGATTTTTAATCAACTCATCGAAGAAAAACGATGGCCTAAAACCTTAGTCGAACAGGCTCAACATTTCTGCAAGCACGATGAACGATAGAAAATTATCAAGATTTCTCAATTTTGAATCCAAACTGAAAAATCTGATTTTTTTTATTTTTTATTTTTTATTTAGATTTTTAATGAGCTCATCGAAGAGAAACGATGGCCCTAAACTTTAGTCGAACAGGCTCAATATTTCTGCAAGCACGATGAACGATAGGAAAGGATCAAGGTTTCTCAATTTTGAATCCAAACTGAGAAATCTAATTTTTTTTAAAAGAGAAAGAGTGGAAATAAATTCAAAGAATTAGAAATTTCCAAAAAATCTCATCTCATTTTTTTTAGGTGCGGAATCCAACATAGGCCACCAATTCAAAAGTAGCCAAGGAATCAAGAAAAGAAGTATAAGCATAGAGCAATAGATATGATATGCAAATATTTCATTTCTAGCATCATGTTCTCAAATGAACGAGTCCCACTGAGTGTGCCAGCTTGATGGGCAGCGCTTCTGCTTGGTTCAACCGAAGTCGGCGGACGTGGGAGTCTGTTGGGTCCGACCCTTTCGCAACTCGGGGGGCAAAGGCATGCATCAACATTTTTTTTTTGTGTGGGTGTGCCAGATTTTCTATTTTACTTGGAATTACAAGTGGTGATCCGGAGATCGACCTTCGCAAGTAAAAAGGAAATCAACTTCTTTCAAGTTTTCCATTGCACATATATTTAAGAAAAGAGACATTTTTCTTGATTTGCTGTGAAAGGCGATTTTTTTTTTGTTGCATTTATAGCCGATTTTGGCGTTTATAGCCGATTTACAATTCTTATCAATAATGAAAGACAGGATTTGTGATTTTTGTCTCTTTAAAGAAAAATACAAACTACAATGTAAAGCAAGAAAAGAAGGATCTAACTTCTCAGGAGATTGTGGGGGACTCGTTCAGATTGACGGTCGCAAGCCATATGTGGACTTTGCCATCATCCATGCAAATGAGAACAGAGGATGCTCTTGATTCGCTTGGCTTGGCTATAACCATAGGTTTTTAGAGGACAAAGACCAAGAGGAGGTCCTATATCTAATAAAAAACTAAGCAGACGTGCTGAAAAGCCACGTCTATGCCATTGGAGGCAGAAGGAGAAGGCAAGGAGGACCTTGGGGGGGGGGGGGGGTACCCCCCAAGGGACTTTTGTCACCTTGTAGTGGTGGCCAGTGCATAACTTTCGCAAAGTTTTCTCTCTTTCTTTCTCTGGATTTCCTGTGCTTTTTTCTTATCAGGGATCTCTGTTTGGTTTTTTCCGATCTGGAATTCTTTGGAATGCTCTCTTATTTATAGGCATTTAGATAGCCATTTAGGAGGATTTATGAGCCTTAATTGTCATAAAGCTACATAAAGGGAGGAGTTACAAGATTGAATTCTTTATTTTCTAACTCCTTTTTCTTGGCTTCTGATTGGCCAGAGGAGATTGAGGGCATTTAATCGCCTTTAATCACCATGATGGGAGGAGTTTCATGGGTTAAATGCCATGAATCAATTGACTTGTAACTCCCGGATGCTTGCTTCTGATTGGGTCGTCAAAAGAAATGAATTAATGACAGCAATAAAGCTAGTCAATTAATCTCATTAAGTGGTCGCCGAGCAGTTGAAGAGTCGCGGGCCGTGCCGCGTCTTTTGGGATTCTTCTGGAGATGATCATCAATGGATCTTCATGTAGATCGACATAGGATGACCATGTAACTTCAGGTATTGGTTGCCAACAGTGGGTCGGTGCCATCTGTCCTGTCGATTTCTCGATCGGTCGGGTAGAAAGCACACTTTTTTGGTTTGACCGGTTGACGATCAATGTTGATTTTTATACTCTAGATGATTGACTTGTGATTTTGACGGATGTCAGAGGATTTGGTGTCTCAAGAGTATGAATTTTGAAAAATCCCAAAAGTCGGACGCTTCGAATCGTGAAAAACGACGAAAAACGGTGCTTCTGGGGCCCACCCGGCGATCCTGGGCCCCATGGTCGCCGGCGACCATAAGTTAGAGTCGCAGGGTTCAGCGACCCTGGGGGGTTTTCCCCCTTTTTATCCCGTTTTGCGTCCGTTTTTTATGTTTTTCGATTCTTTTTTCTTCTGTGTTTTTTCTTGACATTCTTGATCATTTATTGGCCTGATTTTCCTATAGAAAACCTGATGAGAATCCTTGCATTTTGGATTGAAAAGTTTCCAATTCTCCGAGAAAGCCGAAGACTTTGTCGCGCAGAGCTGCCGATTTTCCGTTAGAAGCTGAAACTGGGTCAAACGATGTCGGAATGATCTGAAATTTAGGGTGAAGCCCCCTGAGCAATAAATAAGGCCAACCATAGGTTTTTGTTTGAGTTTTGAAGCCGTTGGGGTCCTATCGCCAGTAGACTTTTTTTTGTCGCTATGAAGATGGCGCGGCTTAATGTGCGGTCAACCGATGTCCGATTGACTTGAAATTTGACAGGGAACCTATTGGAGTCATTTTAAGATGATCCATAGGCTCTGTCTTCGAAACCATGATCCCGGGGAGCTTCACCGCCGAGAGGCCTGATTTAGCTGTTCGAGGGTTGATGTAGGGTCAAACGTTGTCGGTTTGACTCGGAAATTGACGTGGAGCCTTTTGGATGTATTTTGAGACCATCCTTCGGCTCTGATCGAAGATTTGGTGTCTCCGATGCTTTAGCAGCCGGGAGCTCCTTTTTAGTTCCCGGAGAAGTGAAGTTAGGCCAAATGATTTTGAAATGGCCCGAAACTTCTTGTGTACTCCTCTTTTGTTTTATTCTGACAATATTTGATTTTTTGGAAGTAACATTGCCTATTTATGGCAGGTTGCGACTTCATGTAGCTTTTTGGATCTTGAAAAGGCAAAGTGACATTTTTGGTGTCAACAAATGCCCCCTCGAGGTGCAGCGACGAGTTGCTTAACTTTTGTAGTCGATGTGCCTCGAAGAGATTTTTGAAGGAGAGCTTGTGACTTGACTAAGAGTCTTTGAGCAGTCTTTCTTTTGGTATTTGTAGCCTTTTGAACTTCCAGGGGAATTTTATGGTAGTGAAAGGGATCACGTACCATCTTGAGGCAAAGTTTTGAAGATGACATCAGGGATGTGGATTTGGATTTTTGTTTTTGCCCTTGTGACCTAACAAGCTGTATGTGGCTGGTTAGGGGGTCGGGTTTGGTTTTGACCGTGTGACCTAAAAAGCTGTATATGGAATGTTGGGGGGTCGATTTTGGTTTTGATCTTGTGACCTAACAGGCTGTATGTGGCAAGTTAGGGGATCGGTTTTGGTTTTGGTTTGGTCTTGTGACCTAACAAGCTGTATGTGGCAAGTTAGGGGACAAGGATTTGGTTTGGATTTTTTTGGAATGTCAATTTCAAGATTTTGGCTCAATTTGGTAGATGAGGCTGGATGGTTTGATTTTTGGAAGCTCATGGGGCTTGGAATTCTTTTTTGTATGGTCCAATCAACTCAAAAGAGGCATGGAACTATTTTTGTATGCTCTTCATAAGAGGGATTTCTCTTTGACTAAAAGCCCAAAATTTTTTTTTTTAGTGCCTAGGTGGTCAAACCTGGCTCATATGGGCTAACCCATGGGACCTTAAGCTTTTGAAATGGCTTAGATCTCATATGGTGTCATTTTTGTAAAGAATATCTAAAAATATCTCCTTTGGATAGAGAATATCTTTACTTGGAGAAACTCTCTCATGTTCCCTTTATTTTGGGAGAGAATATCTCAAGATATCTTTCTTTGGGAGAGAATATCTCAAATTTCCTATCTTTTGGGAGAAAATCTCTCAATGATTTCTTTTTGGGAGAGAATCCCTCAAGATATCTTTCTTTTGGGAAAGGTATCTTTCTAATTTCTTTATTTTGGTAAGGTTACTAATTAGTAACACTTACCTCTTTCTTCTTTTCTTCTTCGGTTTGCTCTTTTCTATAAAAGCAAGGAGGAGGTTGGATCTCTTGCTCTTACTGCTTTCTTTTGCAACAATCCCAAGAGGGCTTTAAGACCAAGAGTTCTTTTTCTTCAAGATCTTCAAGACTTTTTCTTCTTCTTCTCCAACAACGGCTTCAATTAAGTTCCCTTTTTCAAGAAAACTCCATTGTATGAAATAGGATGATAAAAAGTTCTTTCTCTTTTTTTTGTTTCTTTCTTTTCTTTTTTTTTTCTTCACGTGTTTTCCCCTTTTTTTTACACGTTTTTCTTTTTTTTTCTCGTGCTTTCTTTTCCTTTTTTTTTGTACGTTTTTTTTTTTTACTTTCGTGGGCCGTACAGACAGATCCGCACGGATCTGGCCGTACGGCCACGTGGCCTGTGGGCCAACTCCTGTTTTTTTTGTTTTCTTTCTCTCTTTTTTTTTGAGAAAGTTTTCTTTATTTTTTTTCTTCTTTTTTTTTTTGCTTATCATGATAATGCGTTTTTTTTTTTTTTGCAAACCAAGATGTCCATGCATGCATTCTTTTGTAAATTGAATTTGTAGCATGATGTGATAGCATACCTGAAAGTTTTTGCAAATTTGGAAATTTGGAGCTCGTAGCGATGTTGAGCCGTACCTGATTTTGCGGAGACTTTGAGGTTTCTAAAGTTTGGAGTTTCGGAGCTCGCAGCAATGTTGAGCCCATCTTCAAGCTTTCTATTTCTTTCGGGATATTTCCTTTTTCTTCGGAATTACCCCGGAGTCATGTCAAAACTTCGCCAGATTTTTTTTAGCGAAATTCTATCATTTTGATGTTTGATCTTTTTCTTTTCCAACCTTTGCAGGTGGTTCCTCCAGAACGAACAAGGGTAAAAGGCCTGCTACAAGCGTACCTCGTCGATCTGCTAGATCTTCTAATCCGGCCGTTCAGCAGGCTTGGGAGAAAGTCCAGTATGTTGAGAGAAATCTGGAAGAGTGCGACTCCCTCAACAGAGATGAGATGAGGCAGCGACTGATCGCTCTCAATGGAGAGGAATTTTATAAGATCATGTAAGCAGTTGTCCATGGGTGATGGAAGATCAGAGGGTTTTGCCCCGGCCTACCTTCTTCTTTGTTGATGTAGTCCCTGATGACATGACATACCGAGAAGATGTTTTCAGTTCCCTTTCACAGCAGATGGTGAGAAGAAGAATGTTGTTACTCGGTCGACGTTTGATCGCACCGTCTCGATCATGAACCTTGCCTCCACGTGCTCTAAGAGGGAAGATCCTCCAAGCTGGGTGAGAAGGACAAATGTAATCAAGACCGGGGTTTTTGTTGGCGGTTCTCCTGGATATGCAGAGAAGTCGCCTGTTGACATGGACATGTTGATGCCAGCCAGCGGCTACCAGGGCTCTGATTATCCGTCGGTCGATTTGAGACCGGTGGGCCTTGGCATTTTCAGTGGTGACGGCAGCAGTTGGGTGAAGCCTTTTCACCTTCGTGGCCGTTTCAGTGCTGACTCTGAGTGGAAGTCGTGGACTGATCCCGTCCTGCTGATTGGTGGCACCGTTTTGAAGGAAGCTGGGATTTTTGATGTGGTCCACGCCTTCAGGGGGACCGTGATCTTTTCCGACGAGGCCTTCATGGCTATGTTGGAGTCATTCCTTCCACAAACCAATACCTTCGTTGTGACGAATGGTGAGATTGGTTTCTCTTTGAAGGAGCTGAGCGCCATTACTGGATTGCCCATCCTTGGTAGACTTTATGAGGAGTTTATGCCGATTGATAGAGTCTTTGAGGAGTAGTCTGAGGGGTTCAGGTTTCTGTACTTTCAGCTTGTTGCCTTCTATGATTTTTTTAAGGAGAAGGAGGGCTTGAAAGTTAGATCCAGTAGTTGGAAGAGTTCTGGCTCTTCATTCCTCAACTTTTTTGACAACAGGGAGTCTTCTGATAGTATGTTCAGGGAAGACAGGAAGAAGACTTCGGCCATGCAAAAAGAGTTGAAAGATTTCTTTGCGAGTACAAATGCCATATGTCTTGACATTGCACTGCGGAGAGATCTCGCTGTTTACCTCACTTATTGGCTTGGTGAGGCTATTTTTGCTGGAGGAGATGGAACGCACATCAGGCTGCATTGTATGTTTCCGGCTTGTCAGATGGCGTTTGGAGAGTGGCTTGCTTTGGTGCCAGCTCTTTACTCATACTTGTGTACCGAACTGCAGGCTGCTGCATTTTCGGTTCGGCTTGGGGTTCCCATGAACGGGGTATTTTCAGCCCACATTTTCTATTCGTGGTTTGTATACCACTGTCCTGGCTTCCACTGGCTGGGTGTTGCACAGGATGATGATCCTCTGATGATTCGACTGGCTAAGGGCAAAGCCGTGTCCGAATCACTTTTGTTTGCCCGCATGAGGATCTGACGGTTCAGAGACGTTGAGATGGGGCAATCTTCAGTGAAGCTTTCTCCGGAGTTGCGAAAGAAGGCCTTTGATTTTGGTGCCTCCCGAGACTCTACCAGGGCAGGGTCGGGAAGGCATTACTCCTTGACAAATGCAGAGAAGGAGTGGCTTTTCAGCATACGTGTCGGCACAATGGTGTACCACAGACATCTTTTCGTCGACATCCAACCGTATGTACCTTCTCGCTTTGCTCTGCAGTTAGGCTTTTCTCAAGGCGTTGTTGGAGCGCCTTCAAGCATGGTGAAGCGCTTTGGAGGTTTACAGGATGGGAGAAACGCATGGGCTTTCTATAGTGCTGAAGACACTACAGCCATGATCTCTTATCCTGTGTTGTCGACTTCCAGGACTGCCGGCTTCGCAAAGTGGTTCGCGGAGAGCTTTTCGACATATCGAGGGCTTTCCAAGAAGGAGCTTAATGTGAAGCTATCGTCTGGAAAAGGCCTTGGAAAGTCGGATGGCATCCGGCGAGATAAAGTTTGGGCCTTCCTTTCTGGAGAGATTTACAAGATAGGCTTTCTCGGTGACCAGGGCGTCATTGGTTCTGAAGTTGTTCGAGAAATACCTGATGAGGGTTTGGAGCAGCTAGAACAAGAGGAAGCTGAGATTGATGCTTGGATGCAAGCGGCATAGAGGCAAGCTTCCATGGAGTCTACTGGCAAGAGTAGACCATCCAGTGAGGAGTCAAATGGGAAACCTGACTCTGACAACGGGGCAGGTTCTTCTAGGAGGCGAGCCCACAGAAGTAAGAGGAAGAGGAGCCATCATCGCAGCATGGGGCAACATGAGGTCTCTCCTGACATAGAAGTCCCTCTTACTATTAATGAGGAGGTGCCAGGGAATGCTGACGAGCCTCCAGAAAAGAGAAGTCGAGAAGAAGAGACCATCGGCGAAGGTATGATTCTTCCTTTTTCTCTTTTCCATTTCTTTTCATGGGATTTTTCCATGTTCTAATTTGTTTTCTCCCCCTGCTGCTTTTTTTTAGCAGAGGATGAAGACTTGGTGACGCTGAGGTTCCTACCGATGAGGCGGTGATGGATCCTGTTGCGGCACCAGAAGAAGAACCTAGGGATTCTGGAGTAGTTCTAGAATCTCCAATTGGTATAACTTCTTTTGCTTTCTTTTTTTTGTCTGTGACTTGGCTTGCTAACATTTTTCTTGTCAGCTGACTTGCCACAGGATTCCAATGTCTTTGAACCATCGATGGACGCAAATGTTGACGATGCTTCCGATGGGTTCATGGGGGAAGAGAGTGTTCCACCAGTCGTCGAAGAAGGTATTTTGTAGTAATAACCCTAATAATGATTTTCAAACATGATCATATTCATACCTTTTTGTGTTTCTTTGGCAGGTTTTGAGGTGAGAGAGGAGAGTCCATCGCTTCCTTCAGAACCAGAGCAAGAGATGCCAGAGGTTGATCCGGAGGTAGAGGCTCCTGCAACCAATTTTGACACGGTGGAGGAGGTACCTCGTGCTGAGATTTCTTCCATAGCAGCTCCGACTGGAAAGAGTTCTTTTGTTCCTTTTCCAACGGGGCATGATATGAGCAGCTGACCGACAGAGCGGGGCGAATCTTCAGCTGGGCCATCTCTTCTTTTTGCGAAGAAGGTGGTGGTGCGGGTTCTGAGCTCTTGGATTGAGACTCTCCTTGCTGGACACTTGGATGCCGGATTTGGCATGATCCAGCATGTGCAGGAGATTCTCGGTGATGCCGAAGAGGCTGGTCTGGATGTCACAGGTGCTAGGGCGATCGTTGATAGGATCATTGCACTGGGTGACAAGTGGTTTGTGACCATGGGTTTTGTTGATGACTAGTTCTTCAAGGAGATGTTCCTGGACCCTGCTGATTAGGCTAAGTCTGACCTAAATGAGGCTATACAAAGCAGGAAGCAGCTAGTCCGAGAGAAGAACTTAGAAAAGCTAGCCATCATTGGGCTGACACATGACCTTAACATCCTTGATAGGGAGGTCGATGAGGCCAGGAAACGTCTTGAGCATCTGAAGGCACAAGTCGCTGCCAAGTGGGCTGTATAACAGAGGCTCGTGACAGGGAGAGTGCTCTGATTCACCGGATTGCAGATGCTGATCGAGTACTTGAAAGGAAGTTTCAAGAGGATAAACAACGACAAACTGCTCGGGATAAGCTTCCCGGTGTGAAAGAAGGGTTGCAGCCTTCTCCAGCATCTCATGGCAAGTTTCTGAAGAAGCGTGCCCTGGAAACTCTGACAGCTGAGGCCAAAAGTTTGCCTGAGGAGCTGAAATTTTGGCTGGGAACCATTTTTGGTTGAGCTCCTGATTTTTGTAACAGAAACTATCCTTCTTCTTTTTTTTTGGTACCACATATATTTTTTTTGGTACTTTTTTTTGTTTTCCTTATGCTCACTTAAATCTTTTTGTGATAAAAGTAATTGCTAAATGGGATGCTTTTTTTTTTTGTTTTCCCTACGCTCACTTAAATCTTTTTGTGATGAAAGTAATTGCTAAATGGGATGCTTTTTTTTTTGTTTTCCCTACGCTCACTTAAATCTTTTTGTGATGAAAGTAATTGCTCAATGGGATGCTTTTTTTTTCCCTACGCTTACTTAAATCTTTTTGTGATGAAAGTAATTGCTAAATGGGATTTGATCAAAAGCTTGTCATTTTGTGAAAATCTTTTGTCAAATGATTGTTTTGGCATGGGAGCCATATTTTTTTTTTGTGGCATGGAAGCAGGTTTTGGTATGAGAGCCAGTTTTGTGTGGCATTGATAGCCGAGTTTTGTGGCATTGATAGCCGGGTATTTTGAAAGCCAAGTTTTGGTTGGTGGCATTGATAGCCGATTTTGTTTTGTTCCATTGATAGCCGGTTTGTTTTGTGGCATTGATAGCCGGTTTGTTTTGTGGCATTGATAGCCTGTTTTGGTTGCATTGATAGCCGGTTTGTGGCATTGATAGCCTGTTTTGGTGGCATCTATAGCCGTTTTGGTTTTCAAAAATGCAAGTATCGACTAAAAGTCACCTCTCTACTGAATGGTCTTGCAAGTATCGATGGAATGTCGCATCCTTGCTCATTCGGTTGTGAGTATCGATGGAATGTCGCATCCTTGCGGATTTGGGTGCAAGTATCGATGGAATGTCGCATCCTTGCTTTTCAAAAATTTTGGTTTTGCGGGTCCTAACTTGATGTCGTTTCCCTACGATTTTTTAAATTTACGGTTTTCTCGAACCTTTGGGTTATGGATATCAACTGCAATGTTGCATTTCCATGATTTCTTGGTTTTTTCGAACCTTTGAAATTTGGGTTGTGGATATCAACTGAAATGTTGCATCTCCACGGTTTTTAAGGTTTTTTCGAACCTTTGAAATTTGGGTTGTGGATATCAACGAAATGTTGCGTCTCCACGGTTTTTTGGGTTTTTTCGAACCTTTAAAATTTGGGTTGTGGATATCAACTAAAATGTTGCATCTCCACGGTTTCTTGGTTTTTTCGAACTTTTGAAATTTGGGTTGTCGATATCAACTGAAATCTTGCGTCACCACGGTTTTTTTTTGTTTGATTTTGCAAGTATCGTCGAAATGTCGCTTCCCTGCGATTTTGAAAATGTCGAACGTGGTTGGCATTCTTCCGATTAGTGCGAGTATCGACTAAGCGTTGCTTTCCCGCGGTTTTTTTTTTTTTTTTGAAAAACCATTTTTTTGTTTAAAGACACTAGGGTCATAAGTTTTGACCTAAAACCATTTTGGCGGTAAAAGGCAGGGTGGACTAGGGTGGAAATCCCTGAATCCGGATTTTGTTTCAAACCATGAATTTTGGGTTCAAGGGTTGAAAATTTTGATCAAGTTAGGGAAAGGTTCCTAAACTTGGAATTTTTTTTTAAACAATGAAACGATGAAAGTAAGCATTGTTTAAATTTCTAGAAATCTCAACATTTGATATGAAAATTCTAAAAAGAGTGGGTTTAGTGAGCGTGTACATGGAAACCGGTTTTGGCCATACAGGCATTGCTTTTACCCAGTTGGGTAAGTCTTCAAGGGTAGTACCGCTTTAAGAACTTGTCGTTGATGGGCAGTATACATATGTCACCCTCCATGTTTAGGAGTGCGTATGCACCGTTGGAGAAAACCTTGTCGATGATGTAGGGTCCCTCCCATTTTGGCTCAAATTTGCCTTTTGACTTGTGAGCGAAGACCATTGGTCTTTTTACCGCAAGAACCAAGTCACCCTTTTTAAAGGCGCGTTGCTTGACCTTTTTGTCGAAAGATCCTGCCATGCGTGCTTGGTAAACTTCAATGCTTTGTCGAGCTTCGAGTCGTTTCTCATCGAGATTGTCCAGCTCATGGAGTCGCAATTTGACTTTGCTTTCTTGAGTCATGTCATTTCGCAAGGATACCCTCAAGGAAGGAATTTGTACTTCCAAGTGTATGACAGCTTCGAATCTATAGACCAAGGAGAATGGTGTGCTATGGGTTGGTCCTCGAATGGTGGTTCGATAGGCCCACAAAGCTTCAGATAGTTTGTCGTTCCAGTCTCTTTTATGACTATAGACCATTTTCTTGAGGATTTTGCAGAGTGTCTTGTTGAAAGCTTCTATTAATCCGTTTGCTGCCGGATTGTATGGAGTTGAAGGACAACTTTGGATTTTGTATTTGTCGCAGAACCTGTAGAATCAATCATCCCGAAATTGTGGTCCGTTATCATGGACGAATCTCTTGGGTATGCCGAAACGACAAATGATATTGGTGCGTATGAACTGAAGGACTGATGAGGTCTATATTTCTTTGAGCGCAAATGCTTCTGACCACTTGGAGAAATAATCCGTAGCGGCGAAGATGAAGCGATGACGTTTGCTCGAAGGGGGAGAAACAGGACCTATGATGTCCATACCCCAGGCTTCGAAAGGCCATGAAATCGCTGTAGGATGTAGCCATTCTGGAGGCATGTGAACATAATCTCTGTGAACTTGGCATTGTTGGCAGCGCTTAGCAAATTGCATTGCGTCAGCTACCATGGTAGGCCAGTAATAACCTAACCTTTTTATCTGATCATAGAGCTTGTGACCAGCCTGATGAGCTTCGCAAAGACAAGCATGAACTTCTTTGAGTGTTTCTTCAGCCTCTTGTTGTGACAAGCAGTGTAGAAGTACTCCGTTGAAGGAATATCCAAATGAAAGCTTGGGGTTCGCCTTTGGATGCTGACCCATTCTTTTGGATCTTCAGGTAGGATTCTGAGAATAGTGTAATCAATGAACGAATCCCTCCAGCGCTTATTGAAGGTTGAAGGATAGAGATCCGACTTCCAACCACTTGGTGGCATTCAGCAACTGCTTGGTGTGTGTTAAGAGGAGGAAGAATTTTTCTTTTGCACACTGTGATTTGCATGTTTTCCCCTTCCTGGATTGCCATAGATGCAGAAGTCCAGCCAGGGCATCTGCACGTATGTTTTCACCTCTACGAATGTGGGTGATGTGACAGATGTCAAACTTTTGCAAAAGCGATTATGCCTTGTTGTAGTAAGGCAGCAGATCAGGCTTCCTGACTTTAAATTTCTGATTCATCTGGTTGACGTTCAGTTGAGAGTCACGAAAGATTTCCAGCATAGTGATACCGGATTCGATGGCGAGTTCCAATCCTAGGATCGGAGCTTGATATTCAACTGCATTGTTTGTGCATGGTTCCAGTAGCGAGAAATCGTGTGGAATCATGTATTTGTCGGGGCCAGCAAAGAGGATGCCAACTCCCGAGATCAGCTATCTTTTTTCATTTGTCCTGGTTGCACCGTCAAAATACATGTCCCAGGAAGCTTTTTGTGAGAAAGTCTCAACATTGTAGACTGGTTCGTCTGGGAGATCATCTCTGAGTGGAGAATCTTTAGGCAATGGATGCTCTGCGAGAAAGTCTGCTAGAGCTTGCCATTTGATTGCCTTTTGTTGTACATACCTAATATCAAATTATGACAGAAGGATGGACCATTTTGCCAGTCGGGCACTGAGAGAACTTGCTTTTGTGACGAGGACCGTCAAGAGGTCGATCCTGGAGACCAAGTAGACTGCATTGGAAAGCAAATAGTGATGCAGCCTTTGTATGGCAAACATCACTGCAAGGCATTTCTTTTCGACTGGAGAGTAGCGATGCTCTGCACCTACTTGCATGCGGCTGAGGTAGTATAGAGCAACTTCTTTTCTTTCGTCATTTTCTTGTGCAAGCAGAGCGCCCAGAGAGTGATCATGGGCACTTGTGTACAAGATTAATGGTTTTCCAGTGGTAGGAGCAGGTAACACTGGAGGTTTGGTTAGGTATGACTTGATATCTTGGAATGCAGCTTCACAGTCGGCATCCTAGACAAAGTTTACACCTTTTCTCATCAACCGGGAGAATGGACGACATTTCCCCGAAAGATTAGAGATGAACCGTCTGATGTAGGCCAATCTCCCTTGAAGCCCTTTGAGTTCTCTCAAGGTTCTTGGAGAGGGCATTTCTAGAATGGCTTTGAATTTTATGGGGTCAAGCTCTATTCCAGCTTTCCGAACTAAGAATCCGAGGAACTTACCCGATGAGACGCCGAAGAATCATTTCAAAGGATTCATTCGCAGTTTGTGTTTGCGAAGTCGGAGGAAGACTTCTCGAAGGTCTTCGAGATGCTCTTCCTTTCTTTTGTTCTTAACGGCGAGGTCATCAACGTAACATTCGGCCGTCTTGTGCTGCATATCTTGGAATATCTTCATCATAACCCTCTGATATGCTGCACCAGCATTTTTCAGACCAAATGGCATGACAGTGTAGCAATACACGCCAAATGGGGTCCGAAAAGATGTATGTTTTTCATCTTCAGGATGCATCTTTATCTGATTGTATCCAGAGAAACCATCCATGAATGTCATTCGCTCGAATCCACAGGTATTATCAATCATTACCTCTGGTATGGGGAACGGAAATTCATCTTTAGGGCATGCGCCATTCAGGTCTCTATAGTCAATACAGACCCTGATTTGCCCGTTTTTCTTTGTCACGGGGACAATGTTGGCCAACCATTTAGGATGTTGTTCCTCACGGATGAAGCGGACGCTTTTGAGTTTTTGAACTTCTTGTTCAATTTTATCCATCACATCTGGACAGAATCTTCTTTGGCCCTGCTTGACAGGCTTGATGTCTTCTTGAAGATTGAGTTTGTGGACTGCTATTTTGGGGTCCAAGCCAGGCATTTCAGCGTAAGACCATGCAAAGCAATCAACGAACTCACGAAGAAAGGCGATATACTCGGGTAACTCATCATCCTTTATATTCTTGCTTATGAATACAGGACGTGGGTTATCTGGTGTTCCCAAGTCTATCTTTTGAGATCTTCTGTTGGAAGGTTTGAAGGTGGTTCCTCGACAATATTTTTGGAGACTTCCAGCTCAACGAAACTTTTTGGAGTTTCAAGGGCATTTCCAGACCAAGGTTTTGTTCCTTTCCACGGGTCTTCATGGTCGGCAATTTTCCCAAGGCTTGCTATGAGATGATCCCAATCGCCTGTTGAAACCGTGTCGAAGTAGGCTACTTCTTTTGGAGATGAGGGTTCTTCTGTGTCAGAAGACCACACGTCTGTGCCATCGGACAATTCCTCTTCATCGTCAGAGAAATCGTACCAATTGGTTGAGCTTCCTGGATCTTTTTCAGGTGACTCATCGAAGAGATATCCAGGGAGATCGATGTCGTCATGGACTTGAGATGTTGAGGCTTGGTCGGTAAGTCAACTTTTAAGCCTTTGTGTCAACTGTCTCAGAGGAGTGTCGGGATCATACCCTAGCCCGATAATACCCTAGCCCGTGTGAAGACTTTTCTACATGGCCGTAGAGTCTCCAATCTTCCAGCTGGCTTTTGGTCAAGACGGGCCCCAATGGTGTGAGAATTCTGCGTCCTTCTCCCAAACCGACTGGGTTTTGAGCATCATAGACATTTTCTTCATAATAGCTTGTGCCACCGGACTATATAAGGATAGTTGAGGCATACCGTCATTTTGGAAAGGTTCAAGCATGGAGTTTGATGAAGAAGTATCCGATCTATGGAAGAAGATCGACTTTTCCTTTGCTGAAGTTGCTGGAACAACGAAGGAAGCTAACGTAGGATCTTCTATGTCAAAAGTTGTCTCCATTGGAGTAAGAGCAGACCAAACTTGCTGAGTGTCAGCTTGGTTTGACGATGTGTCGTCTTCTGGCTCTGAATCCGAATCCGTGTCTTGCATGATAGATACGAAAGAGACAACAAATTTACCCCCAGATTTTTGCTTTGCCTTCTTCACTTTAGTTGTGATGACCAAAGGCTTTGAAGGTTTGAGGGAGATGATGAAGGGAGTTTGAATGCTCTTTTCGGATTTACCTGATGGTTTGTTTTCTTCTGGTGATTGTTGAGGAGCCTTGCCTTTATCTTTATGGAGATTTTCGGAAAAGGGTGCTGTGTGCTTCCCCTCTTCTTCTTTTTCACCTTCATACATCTGTGAGTCTGCGAAGTGGACTTCTTTACCTTTGAAGGGTTTTCTGTCCGCAAAGACTCAATGTATCATGCCGTCGTCGCTAACAAACTCGATGCATTGATGTAGAGTTGAAGGGACAACACCATTCTCATGGATCCAGGGGCGTCTGAGAAGGATGTTGTAGCATGAAGGGATTTTTATTGCATACATAGTGACCTCAGAGATAAGATCACCGACTTGCAACTTGAACCTGATTTTGCCGATAGGCCTTTGAGTACTCCCATCATATCCAAAGATAGATACAGATGTGTGGCTCAGCTTGCTGGGTGGGATGCCCAACTCTTCGAGAGCCAATGTGGAGATAAGGTTGAGTGCAGAACCTGGGTCGATCTGAACTCTGTGCATAGGCATTCCTTGATGTACCCTGTGAAGTACCGGGGTCGGTTGTGCCTCGTTTCGCCAAGTAGGGGGTCGTCCTTAGTGAAGCCGATGGTTTCACTGGCTGCTTTTTGAACCGAGAGGCATTCAATGCATGATCCCTTAGTTTTCTTCTTTTCTCCCTTTGAGGAAGCTTCTGTGTTTTTGATCCGGTGGTCCATTTCAATTTGGAGGACTTGCGGGGCATGTTTGTCGACATCCTCATTCAGCTTTTGTAATTCTGAAATGAGACTATTACGAGTGTGAGGAGACATTCGCAATAAATCTAGGATGTGCAGACGTGCAGGTATGTGCTTGAAATGTTCAATCAAGTACCTGAAAGCCTCCTTAGGGCCTGCATGTTCATCATTGTCGCCACTAGGGGCGCTTACAACATCTTTTCTCGAAGGATTTACATATGTAAAGGAAGATTGGTTGTAACTTTTGTGGAAGTCCCGGCCAGAGCGGGTGGCTCTACCAACTTCGAGAGCTTCTTGAGAAGGGTCTTCATTTGGAAGATTATCTTCGGGATCAAGCGGCTATCGTTTTTCATTTGCTGAGGATGTATCTGCAGCAGAGTTGCCATCTTTAGTGATTATGTTGCATGGAGCTTTTTCTAGGAACAAGTCCTGAACATCATCCAGCAACCTTTCTTCTTCGTTGACCAATTCATCGTTCCAAGCATCAATAGCTGGGGATTCTTCAGTCAGGAAGGGTGTGAACTTTGAAGTCACAGTCTCAGGAGAAGAAACCTAAGAGGGTGTCGTCTTAGTGAAAGTCACGTGAGATGAGGTGGCTCCAGAAGATACATTGCTAGGCGTCGTAGGAGTATAAGTGATCCAATCAGACGATGCTTCGGAAGAGCTTTAACCCCGAACTATCACATTACAGGAAGCTCTGACAGGAGACGTTGCCTGATCCGAGTCAGACTCATCCTCGGACGTAAGAGGATCGCCTATCCAGCAATTT
Organism: Litsea cubeba; assembly: GCA_012931725.1. Classification (NCBI taxonomy): domain Eukaryota; kingdom Viridiplantae; phylum Streptophyta; class Magnoliopsida; order Laurales; family Lauraceae; genus Litsea; species Litsea cubeba. The sequence continues at coordinate 39,300,219 of CM022946.1, forward strand.
CCTCCATTTTCGGGAGTTAAGGGAGGATGTACCTGATGGTCTTCAGGGACTTCAGGCTCTGGATTGCGAGGAAGCTCGTTGACGCGGTCTTGTTCTTGTTCTAGAGCGAGACGCTGCAAGATCCTTGCATATTCTTCAAGATCAGGCATGGGAGCCAAATCTTCTTCTTCATCAGCTCTTTGTGGCTCAACATAGTTGATTTCCACTGGAGCAATGACGGGTGCTGGGTCAGCAGCATTTTCTTGTACAGCCTCTTGGTCTTCTTTATCATCAGACCAGGATCCTTGTGGCTGTAGGGGGTTATTCCAGATTACTGGCATAAGATGAGTCTCAGGAACCCATTCTTCATCGGAGTGATATTCTCCTGTTTCAAGGGATTCCTCCTACTCATCGGTGTAGTTGGATTCGAATCCATCATCGGTGTTGTTGGACTCATATCCATCAATGGAGAATTCAACTACCGAATTGCAAAAGTATGATGCCCCTTGCGTGGCTTCTTTGAATTGAAGTGGCATGAAATCACTGAGAGTGAATTTTCTTACCCCCTTTGAAGTCTCTGGAAGGGACGTTTTTGTTGCCTCCAGTGAAGCGATAGAGGAAGCCTCTGCCTTTTCTTTGACTTTTTGTTTTGGCTGTCTTATCTTACCGTTTGAGCTTGAGGAGATGTTTCCTAGCCTGCCTTTGCTATTGAACTGTAGGCTTTGTTTCCACGACCTCTTAATTTTCATCTTCTAGGAGATCGGGATGTACCCATATGGGTTGTCCGTCTGGTGTCGGGTAAGGAACCAGTTCTTCGGACGCTTGGATTGTGTTCATCACCTTGAAGGAAGTATGATCTTCTTCTTCGGTGATTTTGATGTTTGTCCACATGACACCATTTTGACGGAGGCAGACCCATAGTTTTTATCAAAGGTGATGACTCCGTTTTTCCACATCTCGTTTATTCTCTCTCTCACAACGAAGCATTGATTGAGAGGATGCGAGATCATCTGGTGGTATGGACAGTACCGAGGATCATTGGTTTTGCCAACAACACCCGGTCTTTTGGGTTCAGGCAAGGTGAGCTTGTCGTTTGCCACAAGAGCCCCGAAGATTTCATCAACATCTTCATCGAACGGGTATTTCTTTTCTACTCATTCTTTGAAGGCATTAGAGAGTTCATGTCTCTTACCAGCAGCTTTGTTTTCAGTTTTCTTTGGTGGCTGAGGAGCTGACTTGGTCTGCACATTGAGGACCTCTTTTTTCTTTGGTTTTGAGATTGCAATGGCGGTTGGCTCTTTTCTTGATGATTTCTGACTGTTGAGGTCTTTAATCACCGTTTCAACTTCCGTGGAAGCTTCATGGAGTTCTCCCAGGTTCTTTGATTTTCTGTCGATGATCATGGAGCGGATTCTGGCTCTCATATTGTTTCGGCAGATGTCGACTAGCGACGCTTGTGGCAGTACATCAGAGCATATGTACGCCATTGCTTTCCACTTATGAATGAAGTCATATGTTGACTCATTCTCCCCCTGTTTTAGGCTGCAAAGCCGAGCCATAGTAGCGGGATGATCCTCACCTTTGAAGTGAGTCAGGAAGCGTGTCTCTAGCATAGCCCAATTTTGGATGGAGTCCTCCGGCAGAGTGGAGTACCAATCGAAGGCCGTACCTTTTAGGGTACTTGCAAAGAGGCGGATCTTGAGTGCATCTTGATCCGCGATAGCTCCCGTCAAGATCTTGAAGTGGATGACGTGCTGTCTGGCTGATCCTTTCCCCGTATATGTTTGGAGAGTAGGATGCTTGAACTTTGTAGGGAACGGGACCGAGTCCATCTATAAGGGATATGGTGGCTTGATCCTATGCTCCTTGAGTATATCCTCTTCTTTTGCTTTGGCGAGAATACTGTCTACGTCCTTTTTGGTAAGGGCGTGTGACACATTTTCTTCTCCATTTACCTCATCATCTTGATGATTCAGAGGAGGTTCATTGATCGCCTGATTTTGGAAGGCGAGGAGAAGGTTTTCCATCAAAGTTTCAATCCTCTGCTGGCCTTGTTCCAACTGCTGGATGCGTGTGATCGCATCATCTTGAGGTGGATTGCGAGGTGGTGGCTCGGAATTTGTAGCCAGGACATTCATCCCTCGGGATTCGAATGGAGAAACTGTCCTGGTGACTGAGCTAGGGCTCATCCTTTTTTATGAAGAGCTTGAGGAAGGATCACTCTGCCGTCCTTTGCTTGAAGGAGCAGGGTATTCTTCTGAATGTCTTCTTGTCCTGGAGACGCTGCGGGTGACCGGACCTCGGACATGGATTTTTGTTACTGACTTTTGGCATCTACTGGTTTTTCCAACCATATGGACGGCATCAACTTGGTTGGGTCTTTCTTTGTCGACCCATTTGTGAGAGACTTGAAGTGTAGGGGGCTGGATCCTTTGCTTCTCTTGTCTCTTTTGTAGATACGACGCGTGGCGGCGTATACGACGAGCAATTTGAGCTTTGGTCAGCTCTGGCTGGGCTTTGACAATGAAGGATGTGCTCCCTCGGGCGTAGCAGCCGAGCCTATCTTCTTTGTAGCTGGGCAAGGACAGGATGCCAACCCGATCCTTCGCTTGCTGCAGTGAAGCTTTGAATTTTTCGAGTTCGGCCCCTGTAGATATGAAGGGTCGAACCGAAGGATTGTAGTCCTTAGCAGGTGCTTCAAGAGGCCTAGTGATGCATGATCTGATTTGGGGCTTGTAAGAACAAGCCGGCTCATGCTGGGTCAACTTGGGAGTCAGGTTGGAGATGGGTCTCTCCTCTTTCATGTAGGCGGGAGGGTAGAACTGGTTCTCCTTGAGTGGGACCAGGTATGCTAGCTTAGTGGATGTTTGGGACCTTCTTTTTTTTGTGAAGGTCTTGGGGACCAAGTCTTGGGATAGACCTGGTCGTTTGTGGGTCGAGGCTTCGTGGGGGTGCCACGGGATTCAGGCCTTTTGGTGCTCGCCTTTGGTGTCACGGCAGTGACACATTGAGAGGAGAGCTTCTGCTTCTTGGAAGGAGCAGTTTGTTCTTCGGGAAGTGGGAATGGTCCCAACGTCCCAAAGACGATAATCCAGGGAGTCGAGGTCGACCCGGAGTTTAGAGAGTTGCCGAGGGAGTTGACGCTTCGGCAGCTGATGCGGCGCGTGGTTTGCTTCTGTTGAAGCATGAGCTGGTGCTTGTTCCCGTCGAAAGTGATGGTTAGCGAAGCTGCCATTGTTAGTTTTTTCGAAAAAATTCTGAAATAAGACCACATCCATTAGTAATCGCAAGAATATAATGATCATAAATGGGAAGTTCTATGGTTTTTTCTTTTCAAATCGCTAGAGGGATATGACCCAGGCAATATGAAGAAGGCAAAAATCCATAGAGGGTGTAATTATTCTGATCGCTGGTATGGTAAGCCCAGAATGAGCGTCCAGGTGACTGCTAGAAGCAATTGTGAACCTAAATTCGACTTATCAAGAAGCAGAGCTTGCTCGAGATAAGAAGAATATAAGGTTAGAGTTACAAATGTGCCGGTCGCGAATACAGTAGACCCTGAAAGGGCGTACTAGTACTAGTGCCGGTCGGGTTTGGTTTTAACCGTGTGACCCAACAAGCTGTATGTGGAATGTTGGGGGGTCGATTTTGGTTTTGATCTTGTAACCTAACAGGCTGTATGTGGCATGTTAGGGGATCGATTTTATTTTGGTTTTGGTCTTGTGACCTAACAAGCTGTATGTGGCAAGTTAGGGGACCAGGATTTGGTTTCGATTTTTGTAAAATGTCAATTTCAAGATTTTGGCTCAATTTGGTAGATGAGGCTGGATGGTTTGATTTTTGGAAGCTCATGGGGCTTAGAATTCTTTCTTATATGGTCCAATCAACTCTAAAGAGGCATGGAACCATTTTTGTATGCTCTTGGTAAGAGGGATTTCTCTTTGACTAATAGCCCAAAATTCTTTTTTTAGTGCCTAGGTGGTCAAACCTGGCTCATATGGGCTAACCCAAGGGACCTTAAGCTTTTGAAATGGCTTAGATCTCATATGGTGTCATTTTTGTAAAGAATATCTAAAAATATCTCCTTTGGATAGATAATATCTTTACTTGGAGAGAATCTCTCATGTTCCCTTTATTTTGGGAGAGAATATCTCAAGATATCTTTCTTTGGGAGAGAATATCTCAAATCTCCTATCTTTTGGTAGAAAATCTCTCAATGATTTCTTTTTGGGAGAGAATCCCTCAAGATATCTTTCTTTTGGGAAATGTATCTTTCTAATTTCTTTATTTTGATAAGGTTACTAATTAGTAACACTTACCTCTTTCTTCTTTCCTTCTTTGGTTTGCTCTTTTCTATAAAAGCAAGGAGGAGGTTGGATCTCTTGCTCTTACTGCTTTCTTTTGCAATAATCCCAAGAGGGCTTCAAGACCAAGAGTTCTTCTTCTTCAAGATCTTCAAGACTTTTTCTTCTTCTTCTCCATCAATGGCTTCAATTAAGTTCCCTTTTTCAAGAAAACTCCATTGTATGAAATAGGACGATAAAAAGTTCTTTCTCTATTTTTTGTGTCTTTCTTTTCTTTTTTTTTTCTTCACGTGTTTTCCCCTTTTTTTTACACGTTTTTCTTTTTTTTTCTCGTGCTTTCTTTTCCTTTTTTTTGTACGTTTTTTTTTTTACTTTCGTGGGCCGTACAGACAGATCCGTACGGATCTGGCCGTACGGCCACGTGGCCTGTGGGCCAACTCCTGTTTTTTTTGTTTTCTTTCTCTCTTTTTTTTTTTGAGAAAGTTTTCTTTATTTTTTTTCTTCTTTTTTTTTTTTGCTTATCATGATAATGCATTTTTTTTTTGCAAACCAAGATGTCCATGCATGCATTCTTTTGTAAATTGAATTTGTAGCATGATGTGATAGCATACCTGAAAGTTTTTGCAAATTTGGGAATTTGGAGCTCGTAGCGATGTTGAGCCGTACCTGATTTTGCGGAGACTTTGAGGTTTCGAAAGTTTGGAGTTTCGGAGCTCGCAGCAATGTTGAGCCCATCTTCAAGCTTTCTATTTCTTTCGGGATATTTCCTTTTTCTTCGGAATTACCCCGGAGTCATGTCAAAATTTCGCCAGATTTTTTTTAGCAAAATTCTGTCATTTTGTTGTTTGATCTTTTTCTTTTCCAACCTTTGCAGGTGGTTCCTCCAGAACGAACAAGGGTAAAAAGCATGCTACAAGCGTACCTCGTTGATCTGCTAGATCTTCTAATCCGGCCGTTCAGCAGGCTTGGGAGAAAGTCCAGTATGTTGAGAGAAATCTGGAAGAGTGCGACTCCCTCAACAGAGATGAGATGAGGCAGCGACTGATCGCTCTCAAGGGAGAGGAATTTTATAAGATCATGGTATGCAGTCGTCCATGGGTGATGGAAGATCAGAGGGTTTTGCCCAAGCCTACCTTCTTCTTTCTTGATGTAGTCCCTGATGACATGACATACTAGAGAAGATGTTTTCAGTTCTCTTTCACAGCAGATGGTGAGAAGAAGAATGTTGTTACTCGGTCGACATTTGATCGCACCGTCTCGATCATGAGCCTTGCCTCCACGTGCTCTAAGAGGGAAGATCCTCCAAGCTGGGTGAGAATGACAAATGTAATCAAGACCGGGGTTTTTGTTGGCGGTTCTCCTGGATATGCAGAGAAGTCGCCTGTTGACATGGACTTGTTGATGCCAGCCAGCACTACGAGGGCTCTGATTATCCGTCGGTCGATTTTAGACCGGTGGGCCTTGGCATTTCCAGCGGTGACGGCAGCAGTTGGGTGAAGCCTTTTTGACTTCGTGGCCGTTTCAGTGCTGACTCGGAGTGGAAGTCGTGGACTGATCCCGTCCTGCTGATTGGTGGCGCCGTTTTGAAGGAAGCTGGGATTTTTTATGCGGTCCGCACCTTCAGGGAGACCGTGATCTTTTCCGACGAGGCCTTTATGGCTATGTTGGAGTCATTCCTTCCACAAACCAATACCTTCGTTGTGACGAATGGTGAGATTGGTTTCTCTTTGAAGGAGCTAAGTGCCATTACTGGATTGCCCATCCTTGGTAGACTTTATGAGGAGTTTATGCCGATTGACAGCATCTTTGAGGAGTAGTCTGAGGAGTTCAGGTTTCTGTACTTTCAGCTTGTTGCCTTCTATGATTTTTTGAAGGAGAAGGAGGGCTTGAAAGTTAGATCCAGAGTTGGAAGTTCTGGCTCTTCATTCCTCAACTTTTTTGATAGCAAGGAGTCTTCTGATAGTATGTCCAGGGAAGACAGGAAGGAGACTTCGGCCATGCAAAAAGAGTTGAAAGATTTCTTCGCGAGTACAAACGCCATATGTCTTGACATTGCACTGCGGAGAGATCTCGCTGTTTACCTCACTTATTGGCTTGGTGAGGCTATTTTTGCTGGAGGAGATGGAACGCACATCCGGCTGCATTGTATGTTTCCGGCTTGTCAGATGGCGTTTGGAGAGTGGCTTGCTTTGGTGCCAGCTCTTTACTCCTACTTGTGTACCAAATTGCAGGCTGCTGGATTTTCGGTTTGGCTTGGGCTTCCCATGAACAGGGTATTTTCAGCCCACATTTTTTCCAATTCGTGGTTTGTATACCACTGTCCTGGCTTCCACGGGCTGGGTGTTTCACAGGATGATGATCCTCTGATGATTCGACTGGCTAAGGGCAAAGCCGTGTCCGAATCACTTTTGTTTGCCCGCATGAGGATTCGACGGTTCAGGGACGTCGAGATGGGGCAATCTTCAGTGAAGCTTTCTCTGGAGAAGGCCTTTGATTTTGGTGCCTTCCGAGACTCTACCAGGGCGGGGTCGGGAAGGCATTACTCCTTGACAAATGCAGAGAATGAGTGGCTTTTCAGCATACGTGTCGGCACAATGGTGTACCACAGCCATCTTTTCATCGACATCCAACCGTATGTACCTTCTCTCTTTGCTCTACAGTTAGGCTTTTCTCAAGGCATTGTTGGAGCGCCTTCAAGTATGGTGAAGCGCTTTGGAGGTTTACAGGACGGGAGAAATGCATGGGTTTTCTATAGTGTGAAGTGACTCCCAGATGCTTGCTTCTGATTGGGCCGTCCAAAGATATGAATTAATGACTACAATAAAGCTAGTCAATTAATCTCATTAAGTGGTCGCCGAGCAGTTGAAGAGTCACGGGCCGTGCCGCGTCTTTTGGGATTCTTCTGGCGATGATCATCGATAGATCTTCATGAAGGTCGACATCGGATGACCATGTAACTTCAGGTATTGGTTGCCAACAGCGGGTCGGTGCCATCTGTCTTGTCGATTTCTCGATCGGTCGGGTAGAAAGCACACTTTTTTGGTTTGACCGGTTGGCGATCAATGTTGATTTTTATACTCTTGATGATTGACTTGTGATTTTGACGGTTGTCTCAAAAGTATGAATTTTGGAAAATCCTAGAAGTCAGACGCTTTGAATCGCGAAAAACGATGAAAAACGGTGCTTCCGGGGCTCACCCGGCGATCCTGGGCCCCATGGTCACCGGCGACCATGGGCCAGGGTCGCAGGGGCCTGCGACCCTGGGGGTTTTCCCCCTTTTTATCCCGTTTTGCGTCCGTTTTTGATGTTTTTCGATTCTTTTTTCTTCTGTGTTTTTTCTTGACATTATTGATCATTTATTCGTCTAATTTCCCTATAGAAAACCTGATGAGAATCCTTGCATTTTGGATTGCAAAGTTTCTAATTTTACGAGAAAGCCGAAGACTTTGTCCCGCAGAGCTGCCGATTTTCCGTCAGAAGCTGAAACTGGGTCAAACGATGTCGGAATGACCTGAAATTTGGGGTGAATCCTCCTGAGCAATAAATAAGACCAACCATATGCTTTTGTTTGAGTTTTCAAGCCGTTTGGGGTCCTATCGCCAGTCGACTTGTTTTTGGTCGCGATGAAGATGTCGCGGCTTGATGTGCGGTCAACCGATGTCCGATTGACTTGAAATTCGACAGGGAACCTATTGGAGTCATTTTAAGATGATCCATAGGCTCTGTCTTGAAAACCATGGTCCCCGGGAGCTTCACCACCGAGAGGCTTGATTTGGCTGTTCTATGGTTGATATAGGGTCAAACGTTGTCGGTTTGAATCGGAACTTGACGTGGAGTCTTTTGGAAGTATTTTGAAACCATCTATCGGCTTTGATCGAAGATTTGGTGTCTCCGATGCTTTCGCCGCCTGGAGCTCCTTTTCAGTTGCCGGAGAAGCGAAGTAGGCCAAATGATTTTGAAATGGCCCGAAACTTCTTGTGTACTCCTCTTTTGGCTGTCTTGAAAGATCTTACAATTTTTATTTGATTCTGACAAGATTTTATTTTTTGGAAGTAGCATTGCCTATTTATGGCAGGTTGCGACTTCATGTAGCTTTTTTATCTTGAAGAGGCAAAGTGACATTTTTGGTGTCAATAGTCCTAGCTTTCACCGGCTGGGTGCTGCACACGATGACGATCCTCTGATGATTCGATTGGCTAAGGGCAAAGCCGTGTTCGAATCGCTTTTGTTTGCCTACATGAGGATCTGACGATTCAGCGACGTCAAGATGGGGCGGTATTCAGTGAAGCTTTTTCCGGAGTTGTGGAAGAAGGCTTTTGATTTTGGTGCATCCCGTGACTCTACCAGGGCAAGGTCGGGAAGGATTACTCCTTGAAACATACAGAGAAGGGGTGGCTTTTCAGCATACGTGTTGGCACGATGGTGTACCGTAGACATCTTTTCGTCGATATCCAGCCGTATGTGCCTTCTCGCTTTGCACTGCAGTTAGGCTTTTCTCAAGGCCTTGTTGGAGCGCCTTCGAGTATGGTGAAGTGTTTTGGAGGTTTGCAGGATGGCAGAAATGCATGGGCCTTTTATAATGCTGAAGACACTATTGCCATGATTTCTTATCCTGTGTTGTCGACTTTTCGAACTACTAGCTTCACGAAGTGGTTCGCGGAGAGCTTTTCGGCATATCGATAGCTCTCCAAGAAGGAGCTTGATGCAAAGCTATCTTCTGGAAAAGGCATTGGAAAGTCGGATGGAGTCCGGCGAGAGGAAGTTTGGGCCTTCCTTTCTAGAGAGAAGCACAAGATAGGCTATCTCAGTGACCAGGGCGTCATTGGTCCTGAAGCTTTCCGGGAGGTACCTGATGAGGTCTTAGAGCAGCTAGAACATGAGGAAGCTGAGCTTGATGCTTGGATGCAAGCGCCACAGATTGATTTGAACAAAAGTTGTGTGCAAACATGTATTTTTTTTTGTACTCTTTTTTTTTAGTGCTTTGTAAACACCTTTTTCTTTGGTACCACATGTATTTTTTGGTACTCTTTTTTTTTTGTTTTCCCTACGCTCACTTAAATCTTTTTATAATGAAAGAAATTGTTAAATGGTATTTTTTTTTGTTTTCCCTACGCTCACTTAAATCTTTTTGTGATGAAAACAATTGCTAAATGGGATTTCATCAAAAGTTTTTCATTTTGTGAAAATCTTTTGTCAAATGATTGTTTTGGCATGGGAGCCAGATTTTGTTTGTGGCATGGAAGCCAATTTTGGCATGAGAGCTAGTTCTTTTGGCATTGATAGCCGGTTTTGGTGGCATTTATAGCCGGGTTTTTTGAAAGCCAAGTTTTGGTTGGTGGCATTGATAGCCGGTTTGTTTTGTGGCATTGATAGCCGGTTTTGGTGGCATTTATAGCCGGTTTTGGTTTAAAAAAAAAATGCAAGTATCGACTAAAAGTCACCTGCCTGCTGAATGGTCCTGCAAGTATCAATGGGATGTCGCATCCTTGCTCATTTGGTTACGAGTATCGATGGATTGTCGCATCCTCGCGAATTTGGGTGCAAGTATCGATGGAATGTCACATCCTTTCTTTTCAAAAATTTTGGTTTTATGGGTACTGACTTGATGTCGTTTCCCCATGATTTTTGAAATTTGCGGTTCTCTCAAACCTTTAGGTTGTGGATATCAACTGCAATGTTGCATCTCCATGATTTCCTGGTTTTTTCGAACCTTTGAAATTTGGGTTGTGGATATCAACTGAAATGTTGTATCTCCACGGTTTTTTAGGTTTTTTTGAACCTTTGCAATTTGGGTTGTGGATATCAACTGAAATGTTGCGTCTCCACGTTTTTTTTTTAGGTTTTTTTCGAACCTTTGAAATCTGGGTTGCGGATATCAACTGAGATGTTGCGTCTCTACGGTTTTTTTTTTAGGATTTTGCAAGTATCAACGAAATGTCGCCTCCCTGTGATTTTGAAAGTGTCTAACATGGTTCGCATGCTTCCAATTTGTACGAGTTTCGACTAAGCGTCACTTCCTCGCGGTTTTTAAAATCCATTTTTTTTAAAGACACGAGGGTCATAAGTTTCGACCTAAAACCATTTTGGCGGTAAAAGGCACGGTGGACTAAGGTGGAAATCCCTGAATCTGGATTTTATTTCAAACCACGAATTTTGGGTTCAAGGGTTGAAAATTTTGGTCAAGTTAGGGAGAGGTTCCTAAACTTGGAATTTTTGAACAATGAAACGGTGAAACTAAGCATTGTTTGAATTTCTAGAAATTTCAACTTTTGATATGAAAATTCTAAAAAGAGTGGGCTTAGCGAGCGAGTACCTGGAAACCGGTTTTGGCCGTACAGGCATTGCTCTTACCTAGTTGGGTAAGTCTTCAAGGGTAGTACCGCTTTAAGAACTTGCCGCTGATGGGCAGCATACATCTGTCACCCTCTATGTCTAGAAGTGCGTAGGCGCCATTGGAGAAAACCTTGTCGATGACGTAGGGTCCCACCCATTTTGGCTCAAATTTGGCTCTAGACTTGTGAGCGAAGACCATTGGTCTTTTTACCGTAAGAACCAAGTCACCCTTTTTGTAGGAGCGTTGCCTGACCTTCTTGTCAAAAGATCCTGCCATGCGTGCTTGGTAAAGTTCAATGCTTTGTCAAGCTTCGAGCTGTCACTCATCGAGATTGTCCAGCTCATGGAGTCGCAATTTGACTTTGCTTTCTTGAGTCATGTCATTTTGCAAGGATACCCTCAAGGAAGGAATTTGTACTTCCAAGGGTACGACAGCTTTGCATCCATAGACCAAGGAGAATGGTGTGCTATGGGTTGGTCCTCGAACGGTGGTTCGATAGGCCCACAAAGCTTCAGAGAGTTTGTCGCTCCAGTCTCTTTTGTGACTAGAGACCATTTTCTTGAGGATTTTGCAGAGTGTCTTGTTGAAGGCTTCTGCTAATTTGTTTGCTGCCGGATTGTACGGAGTCTAAGGACAGCTTTGGATTTTGTATTTGTCTCCATGAACTTGGCATTATTGGCAGCGCTTAGCAAATTGCATTGCATCAGCTACCATGGTAGGCCAATAAAAACCTAACCTTTTAATCTGATCGTAGAGCTTTGGACCAGCTTGATGAGTTTCATAAAGACCAGCATGAACTTCTTTGAGTGTTTCTTCAGCCACTTGTTGTGATAAGCAGTGCAGAAGTATATCATTGAAGGATTTCCTGTAAAGGATTTTTGAAGGAATATCCAAATGAAACTTTGGGGTTCGCCTTCGGATGCTTACCCATTCTTTTGGATCTTCAGGTTGGATTCCGAACATAGTGTAATCAATGAACGGATCCCTCCAGTCGCCAATTGAAGGTTGAAGGATAGAGATCTGACTTCCCACCACTTGGTGGCATTCAGCAACTGCTTGGTGTGTGTTAAGAGGATGAAGGATTCTTCTTTCGCACACTGCTATTTGCATGTTTTCCCCTTCCTAGATTGCCATAGATGTAGCAAGTCCAGCCAGGCATCTGCACTTATGTTTTTACCTTTGCGAATGTGGGTGATGTGACAGATGTCAAACTTTTGTAGAAGCGATTGTGCCTTGTAGTAGGGCAGCAGATCAGGCTTCCTAACTTCAAATTTCTGATTCATCTGGTTGACGATCAGTTGAGAGTCTCCAAAGATTTCAAGCATGGTGATACCGGATTCGATGATTAGTTCCAATCCTAGGATCGGAGCTTGATATTTAGCTGCATTGCTTGTGCATGGTTCCAATAGCGAGAAAGCGTGTGGGATTATGTATTTGTCATGGCTAACAAAGAGGATGCCAACTCCCGAGATCAGCTGTCTTTTTTCATTTGTCTTGGTTGCACCGTCAAAGTACATGTCCCAGGAGACATTTCGTGAGAAAGTCTCTACATTGTAGACTGGTTTGTCTGGGAGATCATCTCTGAGTGGAGAATCTTTAGGCAATGGATGCTCTGCAAGAAAGTCCGCTAGAGCTTGCCCTTTCATTGCCTTTTATGGTACATACCTAATATCAAATTGTGATAGAAGGATGGACCATTTTGCCAGTCGGGCATTGAGAGAACCTGTTTTTGTGACAAGGACCTTCAAGAGGTTGATCCTCGAGACCAGGTAGACTGTGTTGGAAAGCAAGTAGTGACGTAGCTTTTGTACGGCGAACATCACTGCAAGGCATTCTTTTTCGTCTGGAGAGTAGCGATGCTCTGTACCTACTAGCATGCGGCTGAGGTAGTATAGAGCAGCTTCTTTTCTTTCATCGTTTTTTTGCGCAAGTAGAGCGCCTAGTGAGTGATCAAGGACTCTTGTGTACAAGATGAATGGTTTTCCAGAGGTAGGAGTAGCTAACACTGGAGGTTTGGTCAGGTATGACTTGATATCTTGAAATGCAGCTTCACAGTTAGCATCGCAGAGAAAGTTTACACCTTTTTTCATCAACCGGGAGAATGGACGGCATTTCCCTGAAAGATTGGAGATGAACCGTCTGATGTGGGCCAATCTCCCTTGAAGCCCTTTGAGTTCTCTGAAGGTTCTTGGAGAGGGCATTTCTACAATGGCTTTCGCTTTTATGAGGTCAAGCTCTATTACAGTTTTCCGAACTAGGAATCCGAGGTACTTACCCGATAAGACTCCAAAGAAGCACTTCAGAGGATTCATCCGCAGTTTATTTTTGCGAAGTCGGAGGAAGACTTCTCGAAGGTCTTCGAGATGATCTTCTTTTCTTTTGCTTTTGACGGCGAGGTCATCAACGTAACATTCGACCGTCTTGTCCTGCATATCTCGGAATATTCTCATCATAGCCCTCTTATATATGGCACCAGCATTTTTCAGACCAAATGGCATGACAATGTAGCAATACACGCCAAATGGGGTCCGAAAGGATGTATGTTTTTCATCTTCAGGATGCATCTTTATCTGATTGTATCCAGAGAAACCATCCATGAATGTCATTCGCTCAAGTCACAGGTATTGTCAATCATTACCCTTGGTATGGGGAGCGGAAACTCATCTTTAGGGCATGCGCCATTCGGGTCTCTATAGTCAATACAAATGCTGATCTGCCCATTTTTCTTTGTCACGGGGACAATGTTGGCCAACCATTCAGGATGTTGTTCCTCACGGATGAAGCCGACGCTTTTGAGTTTTTGAACTTCTTGTTCAATTTTATCCATCACATCTGGACAGAATTTTCTTTGGCCCTGCTTGATAGGCTTGATGTCTTCTTGAAGATTGAGTTTGTGGACTGCTATTTTGGGGTCTAAGCCAGGCATTTCAATGTAAGACCATGCAAAACAATCAACGAACTCACGAAGAAAGGTGATATACTCGGGTAACTCATCATCCTTTATATTCTTGCTTATGAATACAGGACGTGGGTCATCTGGTGTTCCCAAGTCTATCTTTTGAATAGGATCTTCTGTTCGAAGGTTCGAAGGTGGTTCCTCCATAATTTTTTCGGAGGCTTCCAGCTCTACGAAACTTTCTGGGGTTTCAAGGGCATTTCCAGACCAATGTTTTGTTCCTTTCCACGGGTCTTCTTGATCGGCAATTTTCTCAAGGCTTGCTATGAGATGATCACAATCGCCTGTTGAAACCTGGTCGAAGTAAGATACTTCTTTTGGAGACGAGGGTTCTTCTGGGATAGAAGACCATACGTCTGTGCCATCGGACAACTCCTCTTCATTGTCAGAGAAATCGTACCAATTGGATGAGCTTCCTGGATCTTTCTCAGATGACTCATCGAAGAGATATCCAGGGAGATCGATGTCTTCATGGATACGAGATGTTGAGTCTTGGTCGGTAAGTCGACTTTTAAGCCTTTGTGTCAACTGTCTCAAAGGAGTGTCGGGATCATACCCTAGCCCGTATGAAGACTTTTCGACATGGCCGTAGAGTCTCCAATCTTCCAGCTGGCTTTTGGTCAAGACGGGCCCCAATGGCATCAAAATACCGCGTCCTTCTCCCAAACTGACTGGGTTTTGAGCGTCATAGCCCATTTTCTTCATAATAGCTTGTACCATAGGACTATATAAGGATAGTTGAGGCATACCTTCATTTTGGAAAGGTTCAAGCATGGAGTTTGATGAAGAAGCATCCGATCTATGGAAGAAGGTCGGTTTTTCCTTTGCTGAAGTTGCTGGAACAACGAAGGAAGCAGATATAAGATCTTCTACATCAGTAGGTGTCTCCATTGGAGTAAGAGCAGGCTGAACTTGCTGAGTGTCAGCTTGGCTTGACGATGTATCATCTTCTGGCTCTGAATCCGAATCCGAATCTTGTATGATAGACACGAAAGAGACAACAAATTTGCCCCCTGGCTTTTGTTTTGCCTTCTTCACTTTAGTTGTGATGACCAAAGGCTTTAAAGGTTTTAGGGAGATGATGAAGGGAGTTTTAACGCTCTCTTCGGATTTACCGGATGGTTTGTTTTCTTCCGGTGATTGTTGAGGAGCCTTGCCTTTATCTTTCTGGAGATTTTCGACAAAGGGTGCTGTGTGCTTCTCCTCTTCTTCTTTCTTACCTTCATACATCTGTGAGTCTACAAAGCGGACTTCTATACCTTTGAAGGGTTTTTTGTCTGCAAAGACTCGATGTATCATGCCGTCGTTTCCAACAAACTTGATGCATTGATGTAGAGTTGAAGGGACAACGCCATTCTCATGGATCCAGGGGCGTCCGAGAAGGATGTTGTAGCATGAAGGGGTTTTTATTGCATAGACAGTGACCTCAGAGATAAGATCACCGATTTGCAACTTCAACCTGATTTTGCCGATAGGACTATGAGTACTCCCATCGTATCCAAATATAGATACAGATATGTGGCTCAGCTTGCTGGGTGGGATGCCCAACTCTTCGAGAGCCGAAGTGGAGATGAGGTTGAGTGCAGAACCTGGGTCGATCTGAACTCTGTGCATAGGCGTTTCCTTGATGTACCCTGTGAAGTACAGGGGTCGGTTGTGCCTTGTTTCGCCGAGTAGGATGTCTTCCTTAGTGAAGGCGATGGTTGCACTGGCTGCTTTTTGAACCGAGAGGCATTCGATGCATGATCCCTCAGTTTCTTATTTTCTCCCTTTGAGGAAGCTTCTGGGTTTTTGACCCGGTAGTCCATTTCAATTTGAAGGACTTGTGGGGCATGTTTGTCGACATCCTCATTCAACTTTTGTAATTCTAAAATAAGATTATCATGAGTGAGCGGAGACATTCGCAATAAATCTAGGATGTGCAGACGTGCAGGTATGTGCTTGAAATGTTCAATCAAGTCATACTTGAAAGCCTCCTTGGGGCCTGCATGTTCATCATGGTTGCCACTAGGGGCGTTTACAACATAATTTCCCTAAGGATTTACATATGTAAAGGAAGATTGGTTGTAATTTTTATGATAGTCCCGGCCAGAGCGGGTGCCTCTACCAACTTCAAGAGCTTCTTGAGAAGGGTCTTCATTTGGAAGATTGTCTTCAGGATCAAGAAGCTGTCCTTTTTATTTGATGGCGATGTATCTGTAGCAAAGTTTCCATCCTCAGTGATTGTGTTGCATGGAGCATTTTCCGGGAACAAGTCCTGAACAGCATCCAGCAACCTTTCTTCTTCGTTTACCAATTTATCATCCCAAGCATCAATAGCTGGGGATTCTTCAGTCAGGAAGGGTGTGAGCTCTGAAGTCATAGTCTCAGGAGAAAAAACCTGAGAGGGTGTCGTCTCAGTGAAAGTCACGCGAGATGAGGTGGTTCCAGAGGAAACATTGCTAGGCATCGTCGGAGTGTAACTGATCTCTTCAGACGATGCTTCGGAAGAGCTATAATCCTGAATTATCACATTACAGGAAGCTCTGACAGGAGACGTTGCCTGATCGGAGTCAGACTCATCCTCGGATGTAAAAGGATCGCCTATCCAACAATTGTCTCCATTTTGAAGAGTTAATGGAGGATCTACCTGATGGTCTTTAGGGACTTCAGGCTCTGGATTGCGAGGAGGCTCGATGATGCGTTCTTGCTCTTGTTCTATAGCAAGATGCTGCAAGATCGTTACATATTCTTCAAGATCAGGAATGGGAGCGAAATCTTCTTCTTCGTCTGCTCTTTGTAGTTCAACATGGTTGGGTTCCATTGGAGCAATGACGGGTGCTGGTTCAATAACATTTTCTTGTACAGCCTCTTGGTCTTCTTCATCATCATACCAGGATCCTTGTGGCTATAAGGGGTTACACCAGATTACTGGCATAAGATGAGTCTCAGGAACCCATTCTTCATCGGAGAGATATTCTCCTGTTTCAAGGGATTCCTCCCACTCGTTGGTGTAGTTGGATTCGAATCCATCATCGGTGTCGCTGGACTTGTATCAATCAATGGAGAATCCAACTACCGAATTGCAAGAGTATAATGCCCCTGCATGGCTTCTTTGAATTGAGGTGGCATGAAATCACTGAGAGTGAATTTTCTTACCCCCTCTGAAGTCTTTGGAAGGGACGTTTTTGTTGCCTCCAGCGAAGCAGTAGAGGAAGCCTCTGCCTTTTCTTGGACTTCTTATTTTGGCTGGGTAGTCTCTTACCATTTGAGCTTGAGGAGATGTTTCCTAGCCTGCCTTTGCTGTTGAGCTGTAGGGCTTTTTCATGACCTCCCAATTATAATCTTCCAGGGGATCGGGATGTACCCATATGGGTTGTCCGTCTGGTGTCGGGTAAGGAACCGGTTCTTCAAACGCTTGGATTGTGTTTATCATCTTTAATGAAGTAGTGATCTTCTTCTTTAGTGATTTTGGTGTTTGTCCACATGACACCATGTTGACGGAGGCAGACCCATACTTTTTGTCAACGGTGATGACTCCGTTTTTCCACATCTCGTTTATTTTCTCCCTCACAACGAAGCATTGATTGAGAGGATGCGAGATCATTTGGTGGTATGGACAGTACCGAGGATCGTTGGTTTTGCCAACATTATCCGGTCTTTTGGGTTCAGGCAAAGTGAGCTTGCCGTTTACCACGAGGGCCCCGAAGATTTCATCAACAAAATTCATCGAACGAGTATTTCTTTTCTACTCGCTATTTGTAGGCATCAGAGAGTTTGGGTCTCTTACCTACAGCTTTGTTTTCATCTTTCTTTGGTGGCTGAGGAGCTGACTTGGTTTGCACATTGAGGACCTCTTTTTTCTTTGGTTTTGAGGTTCCAATGGCGGTTGGCTCTTTTCTTGATGATTTCTGACTATTGAGGTCTTTAATCACCGTTTCAGCTTCCAAGGAAGCTTCTAGGAGTTCTCCCAGGTTCTTTGATTTGTTGACGATGATCATGGAGCGGATTCTAGCTCTCATGTTGTTTCGGCAGATGTCGACTAGCGACGCTTGTGGCGGTACATCAGAGCATTTGTATGCCATTGCTTTCCACTTGTGAATGAAGTCACATGTTGACTCATTCTCCCCCTTTTTAGGCTGCACAGCTGAGCCATAGTTGCGGGATGATCCTCACCTTTGAAGTGAATAAGGAAGCATGTCTCAAGCATGGCCCAATTTTGGATGGAGTCCTCCGGAAAAGTGGAGTACCAGTCGAAGGCCGTACCTTTAGGGTACTTGCAAAGAGGCAGATCTTGAGTGCATCTTGATCCACGATAGCTCCTGTCAAGATCTTGAAATGGATGACGTGTTGTCTGACTGATCGTTTCCCCGTATATGTTTTGAGAGTACGATGCTTGAATTTTGTGAAGAACGGGACCGAGTCCATCCATAAGTGGTATGGAGGCTTGATCCCATGCTCCTTGAGTATATCTTCTTCTTTTATTTTTGCGAGGATATTGTCTACGTCCTTTTTGGTAAGGGAGCGTGACTCGTTTTCTTCTCCATTTCCCTCATCATCTCTATGATTCAGAGGAGG
Source organism: Litsea cubeba (assembly GCA_012931725.1). Taxonomy (NCBI): domain Eukaryota; kingdom Viridiplantae; phylum Streptophyta; class Magnoliopsida; order Laurales; family Lauraceae; genus Litsea; species Litsea cubeba. The sequence continues at coordinate 39,318,349 of CM022946.1, forward strand.
TTCATTGTTCACCTGATTTTGGAAGGCGAGGAGAAGGTTTTCCATCAGAGTTTCAATCTTCTTTTGGCCATGTTCCAACTGCTGGATGCGTGTGAGTGCATCATCTTGAGGTGGATTGCAAGGTGGTGTTTCAGAATTTATAGCCAGGACGTTCATCCCTCGGGATTCGAACGAAGAAACTGTCTTAGTGACTGAGCTGGGGCTCATTCTTTTTTATGAAGAGCATGAGGAAGGATCAATCTGCCGTCCTTTGCTTGAAGGAGAAGGGGATTCTTCTGAATGTCTTCTTGTCCTGGAGACGTTGCAGGTCATCGAACGTCGGACATGGATTTTTGTTGCTGACTTTTGGTGTCTTCTGGTTTTTCCAACCTTATGGACAGCAGCAATTTGGTTGGGTCTTTCTTTTTCGACCCACTCAGGAGAGACTTGAAGTGTAAGAGGCTGGGTCATTTACTTCTCTAGTCTCTTTTGTCAATACGACGCGCGGCGACGTATACAACGAGCAATTTGAGCTTCGGTCAGCTCTGGCTGGGCTTTGACAATGAAGGATGTGCTCCCTCAGGGCGCAGCAGCCAAGCCTGTCTTCTTTGTAGTTGGGCAAGTACAGGATGCGGACCCGGTCCTTCGCCTATTGCGGCGAAGCTTTGAATTTTTTGAGTTCGGCCCCTGTAGATATGAAGGGTCGAACCGAAGGATTGTAGGCCTTAGCAGGTGCTTGTAGAGGCCTTGTGATGCATGACTTGATATTGGGCTTGTAAGAACAAGCCGGCTCATGCTGGGTTGAGTTGGGAGTCAGGTTGGAGATGGGTCTCTCCTCTTTCATGTAAGCAAGAGGGTAGAACTGGTTCTCCTTGAGTGGGGCCAGGTATGCTGGCTTGGTGGATGTTTAGGACCTTCTTTGTTTTGGTGAAGGTCTTAGGGACCAAGTTTTGGGATAGACCTGGTCGTTTGCGGGTCGAGGCTTCGTGGGGGTGCCACAGGCTTTGGGCCTTTTGGTGCTCGCCTTTGGTGTCATGGTAGTGACACGTTGAGAGGCGACCTTCTACTTCTTTGAAGGAGCTATTTGTTCTTCGGGAAGTGGGAATGGTCCCAGTGTCCCAAAGATGATAGTCCGGGGAGTCGAGGTCGACCCGGAGTTCAGAGATTTGCAGAGGGAGTTGATGCTTCGGCAGCTGATAGGGCGTTTGTGTTGGGATTGGTGTATGCCCTAAAGACCACTAGCTGCACTCTCATTCTTTGTTACTGGATATTGACTGGTTATTTAATGGAAAGACTCTTTTATGCTTAAACATGTATATATGTATGGTTGTGTAAGGCCCATTGTTTCTAGTAAATGAATTAGGTGTGTAGTGTCTACGCACAGATAGGTCTAATTCATGGACAACTGGAAACATCATATTTGTTCATAACTGAAAGATGGAGCTGGGCACTTCATCTTGGTAGAAGTTATAATGAGAGACTCTCCTGTATTCAGGGTGACTTACCTAAGTCATGGGAGGGTTTTCCCGGATTCATCTCATTAGTGCATATGCTATGCATTGAACAGGACCATGGTAGGTGTGATCTCTAAAATAGAACTATCACAGAAAGAGATCAAGTCACCTCATGCTACTGAGTGACCGGTGCTCTTAATCTTGAGTATTTGTGGATGAACTGACGAAGTCAAGTTCTTGTGCTTTAATTCACTATGGGTGAGATTCTTTTCATGGGTCAACAGCTCTGTGTTTTGGGTACTCGGACTTGATCAGTTGGGACGTGCAGATGCAATATAGAATCTATGCCATCTGATGATGGAATAATCGTCCCCTTAGAATTATCCGATTAATCATCAAAATCTAAGATCTTAGTATATGGATGTTCCATATGGATATTGAACTTGTGGGTCGCTCCCTGGATCAAGAGAATGATATTCGAATGATGATTATGTTAAGGATATGAAGTTCTAAGGTTTAGATGTAATCGGGAAGGTTGATAGTACATGTGATAACCTGACTCGATTATGGATGTTACATAGAGGGGCATTCAGGTCATTACACTTAGTAGGTCGAAGACAACCGTCATTTTATGACGAGCTTATTATATTATATATTTGTCCTTGGAGTTCAACCATAACTCTTTAGTGGAATGAGTTAAGGTTAAAATGGTCTTTATGTTGCTATGGGTTTCGCATGGACATTTTGGTCATTTTGGGAGCCAATGGCAAATATGTCTTTTGGTCCCTTCTCTAGTCACTTACCAAGATTGGCATGGTTTCCTAAGATGTTTAGATAACATAAGGATGAATTATTTTAGTGGAAAAATAATTTTGAGTTTAAATTCAAATAGGCCTTTGATGGCATACATGAATTTAACTCTAGATAAATTGTATGTGGGCCATGGTGTGCATTGATATGTGGGACGTCCATAATAGGATTTCCATGGGTAAGGTTTCCAACTTTGAGTAGGACTCTCTACTTGGAAAGTTGGACTCCTCTTTGGATTAGTATTCCTATGAGTTAAATTCCTTTTTGGATTAGGAACTTAAAATTAGTAAGTGTTCTACAACTAGGATTACTAATTGCATGGAAAGTTCCTTTTAGTTTCCTTTTCTAATTGGAGTGTTTCTTAAAGGAAATAAGTCTTTCCTTTTTGGACATCAATTAGAATAAGGAGAGATAACTTTATGGGAAAGGTTTCCAAAAAGTTTCTATAAAAGAAACCACATGGCCCTTGGACGTCCAACACTAAGAAAGCCCCACAAGTCTCCCACACGTCCAGCCTTGGTTGCTTCTCTTCTTGATAGATGAGAGCTTAAGGTCTGAGATTTTCCCTTGGAGAAATAGTTCTTGTTTCCTAGATTAAGATCCCACCATCTTAGCTAATCAGATTTGGAAGTGGGATAGAGGAGAAGATCAAAGGCAATACTAGTGCAGAAAATTCCAGCAACTTGTTTGCAAATTGCAAGTCTGAGTTCGGGCCTTTGGATCTATTTTTTCAGAGATTTGAAGTCTACAAATCTTCGAGGTAATAGTCTTCTATCATCTCTATTAATTAAACACATGTTGATCATGATTTAATGGAGTTTCAATGCGATTCTTTATGGCTGATTTCAGCTGCATAGTGCAGAAATCAGATTTTTTAAAATCTGTCATACTTTGCATCAGCCATAGTAGTCTCTTTAGGAGAAGTTTCATATCTGAATCGCAGTTTCTTTCAGTTTGTAGGTGCGCGTGTTTTGCTTCTGTTTAAGCTTGAGTTGGTGCTTGTTCTCATCGAAAGTAATGGTTAGCGAAGCTGCCACTGTTAGTTTTCAAAAAATTTCTGAAACAAGACCACATCCATTAATAATCGCAAGAATATAATGATCATAAATGGGAAGTTCTATGGCTTTGTCTTTTCAAATCACTCGAGGGATATGACCCAAGCAATATGAAGAAGGCAAAAGGCCATAGAGGATACAATTGTTCTGATCGCAAGTATGGTGACCCCCGAATGAGCATCCCAGTGAATACTAGAAGCAATTGTGAACCTAAATTCTACTTATCGAGAAGCAGAGCTTGCTCGAGGTAAGAATAATCTAAGGTTGGAGTTACAAATGTGCCGGTTGCGAATACAGTAGACCCTGAAAGGGCGTACTAGTACTGCTAGACACAAATGTTTGTAGACCGCATCCATGAGATGAGATTCTCTATTTTGAAAGGTCAAGATTGGATTCATCAAAGAGATCAGATGGTATTCCGATCCAAATACGGGCTCAACGATTTCCGCGAGCGCCTGTACCCAGAAGTGAAGGAACCATAATTTCTCAAATCTGAATCCAAGAATGACGAGTTTTTTTTTTTAAAGGTCAAGATCGGGTTCATCAAAGATAGCAAAAGGCATTCCAATCTGAACACGGGCTCAACGATTTCCGCGAGCGCCAGTGCTCAGAAGGGAGGAGACCAAAGTTTCTCCGATCTGAACCCAAACATGACGGAAGTTTTTTTTTTTTGAAGTTTTTTTTTTAAAAACTTTTTTTTATTTATTATTTTTTTTAAGATTTTTTTTAAAAATCTTTTTTTTTTATTTTAAAATTTCTATTTAAAAAAAATTTATTTTTGAATTTTTTTATTTTAAAAAAATTTATTTAAAAGACGAGAGAGTTCACATAGGCCTTCTAACCCGGTCTTATGAAATCTTGATTGATAGAATTGCCCCCAGGTAAGGGTACGATTACTTAATGAGCCCGTTTGGAGGACCCTTGCCTAGAATAGTCAAGCTGTCTCCACACTCTGGACAAGGCTTTTCTTGAATCAACCGTGATCAAAGAACGCAGTTGGTTTAACCTTAGTAGTCTGTCTTTTTTTTTTAGATCCCCAATAGACTCATCGAAGAGAAACAATGGCCCAATCAGCGATTTTCGCGAGCGCCAGTGCCAGAAGGGAGAGGATCAAAGTTGCTCAATTTTGAATCTAAAACTAGAAATCTGATTTTTTTATTTATTTATTTGATTTTTTTTTTTGAAATCCCGAACAGACTCATCGAAGATAAACGATGGCCCAATCCCCGATTCGTCACAAGCTTAACATTTCTGCAAGCACCGGTGCCCGAAAAGGAAATGATCAAAGTTTCTCAATTTTGAATCTAAAATGAGAAATCTATTTTTATTTTTTTTGAAATCCCGAACAGACTCATCGAAGAGAAACGATGGCCCAATCCCCGATTCGTCACAGGCTCAACATTTCTACAAACACCGGTGCCCGAAAAGAAAAGGATCAAAGTTTCTCAATTTTGAATCTAAAATGAGAAATCAAATTTTTTTGATTATTTTTTTTTGAAATCCCGAACAGGCTCATCGAAAAGAAACGATAGCCCAGTCATCGATTCGTCACAGGCTCAACATTTCTGCAAGCACCGGTATCCGAAAAGGAAAGGATCAAAGTTTCTCAATTTTGAGTCCAAAAAGAGAAATCTGATTTTTTGATTTTTTTTTTAAAAGAGAAAGACTGGAAATAAATTCAAAGAATTAGAAATTTCCAAAAAAATCCAACATAGGCCACCAATTAGAAAGTAGCCAAGGAATCCAGAAAAGGAGTATAAACATAGAGCAAGAGATATGATATGCTAATATTTCATTTCTAGCATCGTGTTCTCAAATGAACGAGTCCCACCGGGTGTGCCAGCTTGATAGATCACGCATTCTACTCGGTGCTACCGAGGTCGGCGGACGTGGGAGTCTGTGGGGTACGACCTTTTCGCGGTCGGGGGGCAAAAGCGGGCATCAACATTTTTTTGTGTGGATGTGCCAGATTTTTTTATTTTACTTGAAATTGCAAGTGGTGATCCGGAGATCGACCTTCGCAAGTACAAAGGAAATCAACTTCTTTCAAGTTTTCCATTGCACATACATTTAAGAAAAGAGACATTTTCTTGATTTGCCGTGAAAGGCGATTTTTTTGGCATTTATAGCCTATTTTTGGCGTTTATAGCTGATTTTGGCGTTTATAGCCGATTTACAATTCTTATCAATAATGAAAGACAAGAGTTGTGATTTTTGTCTCGGTTAGAAAAATACAAACTACAATGAAAAGCAAGAAAAGGAGGATCTAAGTTCTCAGGAAATTATGGGCGACTCGTTCACCATCATCCATGCAGATGAGAACAGATGATGCTCTTGATTCGCTTGGCTTGGCTATAACCTCAGGTTTTTAGAGGACAAAGACCAAAAGGAGGTCCTATGTCCAATAAAAAGCTAAGTAGACGGGATAAAAAGCCACGTTTAAGCCATTGGAGGCAGAAGGAGAAGGGAAGGACCTTGGGGGGGTTACCCCCCAAGGGACTTTTGTCACCTTGTAGTGGTGGCCGGTGCAGAACTTTCGCAGAGTTTTCTCTCTTTCTTTCTCTGGATTTCCTGTGCTTTTTTCTTATCAGGGATCTCTGTTTGGTTTTTTTCGATCTAGAATTCTTTGGAATGCTCTCCTATTTATAGGCTTTTAGGTAGCCATTTAGGAGGATTTATGAGCCTTAATTGTCATAAAGCTACATAAAGGGAGGAGTTACGAGATTAAATTCTTTACTTTCTAACTCCTTTTTCTTGGCTTCTGATTGGCCGGAGGAGATTGAGGGCATTTAATCGCCTTTAATCGCCATGATGGGAGGAGTTTCATGGGTTAAATGCCATGAATCAATTGACTTGTAACTCCCGGATGCTTGCTTCTGATTGGGCCATCAAAAGAAATGAATTAATGACAGCAATAAAGCTAGTCAATTAATCTCATTAAGTGGTCGCCGAGCAGTTGAAGAGTCGCAGGCCGTGCCGCGTCTTTTGAGATTCTTCTGGAGATGTTCATCGATGGATCTTCTTGTAGATCGACATCGGATGACCATGTAACTTCAGGTATTGGTTGCCAACAGCGGGTCGGTGCCATCTGTCCTGTCGATTTCTCGATCGGTCGGGTAGAAAGCACACTTTTTTGGTTTGCCCGGTTGGCGATCAATGTTGATTTTGATACTCTTGGCGATTGACCCATGATTTTTGAAATTTGGAAAATCCCAGGAGTTGGAAGCTTCGAATCACGAAAAAACGACGAAAAACGGGCTTTCCGGGGCGAACCCGGCGATTCCGGGCTCCATGGTCACCGCCGACCATGGGCCAGGGTCGCAGGGGCCTGCGACCCTGGGCCTAGGTCGAGGGGGTCTGCGACCATGGGGGGAATTTTCCCCTTTTGTCCCATTTTGCTGTCGTTTTTTATGTTTTTCGTTTCTTTTTTCTTCTGCAGTTTTTTTGACATTTTTTATCATTTATTGGCCTGATCTCTCTGTAGAAAATTTGACGAGAATCCTTGCTTTTTGGAGTGCAAAGTTTCCAACTTTCTGGAAAAGCCGAACACTTTGTCGCGTAGAGCTGCCGATTTTCCGTCAGAAGCTGAAACTGGGTCAAACGATGTCGAAATGACCTGAAATTTTGGGTGAAGCCTCCTGAACAATAAATAAGACCAACCATGGGCTTTTGTTTGAGTTTTGAAGCCGTTTGGGGTCCTATCGCCAGTAGACTTATTTTTGTAGCGAGGGGAATGTCGCACTTTGATGTGCGGTCAACCGGTGTCCGATTGACTTGAAATTTGACAAGGAACCTATTGGAGTCATTTTGAGATGATCCATAGGCTCTGTCTTGGAAACCATGGTCCCGGGGAGCTTTGCAGCCGAGAGGCCTGATTTGGTTTCCGAGCGTCAAAGTCTGGTCAAATGTTGTCGAAATGACCTGAAATTTGACGTGTAACCCTTTATAAGCATCTTGAAGCCAGCCATATGCTTTGTCTGATGAGTGATGGCCTCGGTAGTTCTGGCCACCGAGAGGCTTGATTTAGCTGTTCGAGGGTTGATGTAGGGTCAAACGTTGTCGGTTTGACTCGGAACTTGACGTGGAGCTTTTTGGATGTATTTTGAGACCATCCATCGGCTCTGATCGAAGATTTGGTGTCTTCGATGCTGTCACCGCCGGGAGCTCCTTTTTAGCTGCCGGAGAAGCGAAGTTAGGCCAAATGATTTTGAAATGGCCCGAAACTTTTTGTGTACTCCTCTTTTGACTGTCTTGAAGGATCTTGCAGTTTTTGTTTGATTCTGACAAAATTTGATTTTTTTGGAAGTAGCATTGCCTATTTTTGGCAGGCTGCGACTTCATGTAAGTTTTTAGATCTTGAAGAGGCTAAAGCTGAGGAGAGGGTCCGCTCACCACGTGCGATGCCCAACTGCGTTGAAACCTCAAGTGTTTTCAATCCACACATGAGTAGAGCCCACCCAAGAAATTTTCATTTCCCCGCTCTCCGATCGGGAGCCAAAATCAAATCCACTTCATCCAAAAACCAGCCCCATTCGCTCTCCTCTCTCTCTCCATTTCGCCCAAATCGCTTCCCTCTCTTCTTCGACGATCTCCGCAGCGAATCACTTCCCTCTTTTCTTCGACGATATCAGCCCCATTCACTCTCCTCTCCCTCACTCTCTCCATTTCTTCCAAATCGCTTCCCTCTCTTCTTCGACGATCTCTGCAGCGAACCCATTTCTTCTTCGACGATCTTCTTCAAGCCATTTCTTCTTCGATGATCTCTCTTCATCGACCCATTTTCAACATCTTGAAAGAGCTCTCTGCATCGAACTCTTTTCTTCTTCTTGGACGAGCTCTCTGCAGAGGAACTCCCCTACCCAGCCTCAAACCCAATCTCCAGCCATCCAAGTTTCATCTTCAAGGTATGCCTTTTCTTCCTTCTTTTTTTTTTCCTTTGTTTTCTTCTGGAACCCATTCAGCTTCTGTGATTTGTGGGGTTTTGCATGCTAATGATTCTGATTCGTGGTATTTTTTGGTTGGATTGATTACTTTGAGTTTTGTATTATTTTGATTGGATTCCAAAGAATTTTTGGGGGTTCCAGCAGGCTTAGGAGGCTACTTAGCCTTTCTGTTTATATCTTTTAGTTAACTGTTTTTTATGTTGTACTGTTGTTGAATGAGAAAGATCCAAGGAACACTGAGTTTGTTTGTGGCGTTCACGTTTTCAGATGGGGAAAAATTATGGGTCTTGTTTACAGTTGGTGATTTTTCTGTTATACAATTTTGATAATCAGAACTTTGTTTTTTATTTCACTCATGTTATTATTTATTTATTTTATTTCATCTAAGCTTCAACATGATTCTTATTATGGATTTGGAAGTAATCTTTGTTAGTTTCACTTTCTCTGCTAGAAATGCAGACTTTGTGGGATTTTCATCTGAAAAAGAGAGATCATATGGGCCATAGTCATTTCATTGATTTTTTTTATATTCAATTTGTTTTACTGCATTTGCACATATGACCAAGAATTTTCTTCTTTTGTCAATTTCATGTTTTTGTTTAGATTAAATGGTGTGTTATTTTTTACTTCACTGTGTAGCTGATAGGAATTTCAAGTTTCAGTTCAAATTGGATAACACTTTTTGCCCAAGAAGTAGCAGGGTAGTTCTCTGTGGTAGATAGAATTCATTTATGACTGTTCACTATAAACAGTTTATGAGAATATTCTTGGTTCAGATATTTCTAACAACACAGTGCATAGAACTGAAATAAATCTTCCATTTCCACTAGCCGACCTATCTTCCTTTGTACATTCTTTCTTTCTTTCTTTCTTTCTTTTATTTATGTTTGAATTTGTATGAACAATTCAGCACCATAATATATATTATATGTGGTCTAGTTTCAAGATGGATATAAGCTCCTCATCAACATCTTTGCATTATTTAGATGTAGAAAAGGATATGACCCCAAAAGTGGGAATGCATTTTGATAATTTAATGGAGGTGTATGGATTTTATAATGCTTACGCGAAGCTTGCTGGGTTTAGTGTAAAAAAAGATTCTACTCGAACTAAGGATGGGGAGGTACTTTGGAAGCGATATTTCTGTTCAATGGAGGGTAAAACAGATGAGAAACATTGGAAAGAAAAGGAATGTGTTCAAAGGCGTCGGATGGAAATAAGAGAAAACTATAACGCTCATTTGCAAATTAAAAAAGATCAGTCAGGTGGTTATATAGTGTCCAAGTTTGTTCCTGAGCATTCCCATGCCCCCGCCATTCCTCACAAGAGATTCATTCTGAGATCGCATCAAGAGGTGCCGGAATCAAAGAAACAATTAATAAATACACTTGATTCTACCAATATTCGAAGCACCCAACAGATGGTAGTGTTTCGAAAGCAATCGGGGGGACTCAAAAATATTGGATTTACAGATAAAGATGCTGAAAATCATCGTAGAAATGAAAAGGAAAAGAAAAAGGGACTAGATGGGCATATGTTATTTCAACATTTTGAGAATCGAAAAGAAATGAGTCCTAGTTCTACCAAGGTCGGCGGACGTGGGAGTCCGTTGAGTCCGACCCTTTCGTAACCGGGGGGCAAAGGCGTGTATCAACATTTCTTTTGTGTGGGTGTGCCAGATTTTCTATTTTTATTTGGAATTACAAGTGGTGATCCGGAGATCAACCTTCGCAAGTAAAAAAGAAATCAACTTCTTTCAAGTTTTCCATTGCACATATATTTAAGAAAAGAGACATTTTCTTGATTTGCCGTGAAAAGGCGATCTTTTTGGCATTTATAGCCGATTTTTTGGCATTCATAGCCGATTTTTGGTGTTTATAGCCGATTTTGGCGTTTATAGCCGATTTACAATCCTTATCAATAATGAAAGACAAGAGTTGTGATTTTTGTCTTTTTAAAAAAAAATACAAACTACAATGAAAAGCAAGAAAAGGAGGATCTAACTTCTCAGGAGATTGTGGGGGACCCGTTCAGATTGACGGTCGCAAGCCATATGTGGACTTCGCCATCATCCATGCAGATGAGAACAGAGGATGCTATTGATTCGCTTGGCTTGGCTATAACCTCAGGTTTTTAGAGGACAAAGACCAAAAGGAGGTTCTATGTCCAATAAAAAACCAAGTAGACGAGTCCGCATAATGGGAGGAGTTACAGGATTTAATTCCTTTATTTTGTAACTCCTTTTTCTTGGCTTCTGATTGGCCAGAGGAGATTGAGGGCATTTAATCGCCTTTAATCGCCATGATGGGAGAAGTTTCATGGGTTGAATGCCATGAATCTCCTGACTTATAACTCCTGGATGCTTGCTTCTGATTGGTCCGTCCAAAGAAATGGATTAATGACTGTAATAAAGCTAGTCAATTAATCGCATTAAGTGGTCGCCGAGCAGTTGAAGAGTCGCGAGCCGTGCCGCGTCTTTTGAGACTCTTCTGGCGATGATCATCAATGGATCTTTATGTAGATCGACATCGGATGACTATGTAAGTTCGCGTGTTGGTTGCCAACAGCGGGTCGATGCCATCTGTCCTGTCGATTTCTCGATCGGTCGGGTAGAAAGCACACTTTTTTTGGTTGACCAGTTGGCGATCAATGTTGATTTCGATACTCTTGCTGATTAACCCATGTTTTTGATGGATGTCAGAAGATTTCGTGTCTCAAAAGTATGAATTTTAGAAAATAGCAGAGGCCAGACGCTTCAAATCGCAAAAAAAGGCGAAAAACGGGGTTTCCGGGGCCCACAGGGCGATCCCGGGCCCCACCTGCGACCCTGGGGGTTTTCCCCCCTTTTTGTCCCGTTTTGTGTCCGTTTTTGCTGTTTTTTTATTCTTTTTTCTTCTGTATTTTTCATTGACTTTTTTTTATCATTTATTGGCCTAATTTCCCTGTAGAAAACCTGATGAGAATCCTTGCATTTTATTTTCCTAAGTTTCCAATTTTCTGAGAAAGCCGAAGACTTTGTCGCGCAGAGCTGCCGATTTTCCGTTAGAAGCAGAAACTGGGTCAAACGATGTCGGAATGACCTGAAAATTGGGTGAAGCCTGCTGAGCAATAAATAAGACCAACCATAGGCTTTTGTTTGAGTTTTGAAGCCGTTTGGGGTCCTTTTACCCGTAGACTTGCTTTTGTCGCGATAAAGATGTCGCGGCTTGATGTGCGGTGAACCGATGTCCGATTGACTTGAAACTTGACAGGGAACCTATTGGAGTCATTTTAAGATGTTCCATAGGCTCTATCTTGGAAACCATGGTCCCGGGGGGCTTCGCCACCGAGAGGCCTGATTTGGCTTCCGAGCGTCAAACTATGGTCAAATGTTGTCGAAATGACCTGAAATTTGACGTGTAGCCTTTTGTAAGCATTTTGAAGCCGTCCATGTGCTCTACTTGATGAGTGATGGCCTCGGTGGTTCTCGCCGCCAAGAGGCTTGATTTAGCTGTTCGAGGGTTGATGTAGGGTCAAACGTTGTCGGTTTGACTCGAAAATTGACGTGGAGCCTTTTGGATGTATTTTGAGACCATCCATCGGCTCTGATCGAAGATTTGGTGTCTCCGATGCTTCCGCCGCCGGGAGCTCCTTTTCAGCTGCCGGAGAAGCGAAGTAGGCCAAATGATTTTGAAATGGCCCGAAACTTCTTGTGTAATCCTCTTTTGGCTGTGTTGAAGGATCTTGTAGTTTTTGTTTGATTCTGACAAGATTTGATTTTTTGGAAGTAGCATTGGCTATTTATGGCAGGTTGCGACTTCATGTAGCTCTTTGGATCTTGAAGAGGCAAAGTGACATTTTTGGTGTCAACAAATGCCCCCTCGAGGTACAGCGACGAGTTGCTTAACATTTGTAGTCGATGTGCCTCAAAGAGATTTGTGAAGGAGAGCCTGTGACTTGACCAAGAGCCTTTGAGCAGTCTTTTTTTTTTGTATTTGTAGCCTTTTGAGCTTCTAGGGGAATTTTATGGTAGTGAAAAGGATCACGTACCAACTTGAGGCAAAGTTTTGAAGATGACATCTGGGATGTGGATTTGAGTTTTGACCTTGTGACCTAACATGCTGTATGTGGCAGGTTAGGGGGTCGGGTTTCGTTTTGACCGTGTGACCCAACAAGCTGTATGTGGAATGTTGGGGGATCAATTTTGGTTTTGATCTTGTGACCTAACAGGCTGTATGTGGCAAGTTAGGGGATCAGGTTTTGGTTTTTGGTTTTGGTCTTGTGACCTAACAGGCTGTATGTGGCAAGTTAGGGGACCAGGATTTGGTTTGGATTTTTGTGGAATGTCAATTTCAAGATTTTGGATCAATTTGGTAGATAAGGCTAGATGGTTTGATTTTTGGAAGCTCATGGGGCTTGGAATTCTCTTTTGTATGGTCGAATCAACTCAAGAGAGGCATGGAACCAGTTTCGTATGCTCTTGGTAAGAGGGATTTCTCTTTGACTAAAAGCCCAAATTTTTTTTTTTTAGTGCCTAGGTGGTCAAACCTAGCTCATATGGGCTAACCCATGGGACCTTAAGCTTTTGAAATGGCTTAGATCTCATATGGTGTCATTTTTGTAAAGAATATCTAAAAATATTTCCTTTGGATAGAGAATATCTAAGAATATCTTTACTTGGAGAGAATCTCTCATGTTCACTTTATTTTTGGAGAAAATATCTCAAGATATCTTTCTTTTGGGAAAGAATCATTCATTGATCCTATCTTTTGGGAGAAAATCTCTCATTGATTTCTTTTTGGGAGAGAATCCCTCAAGATATCTTTCTTTTGGGAAAGAATCTTTCTAATCTCTTTCTTTTGGTAAGGTTACTAATTAGTAACACTTACCTCTTTCTTCTTTCCTTCTTTGGTTTGTTTTATTATATAAAAGCAAGGTGGAGGTTGGATAACTTGCTCTTATTACTTTCTTTTGCAACAATCCCAAGAGGGCTTCAAGACCAAGAGTTCTTCTTCTTCAAGATCTTCAAGACTTCTCTTCTTCTTCTCCATCAATGGCTTTAAGTAAGTTCCCTTTTTCAAGAAAACCCCATTGTAGGAAAAAAAAGTTCTTTCTTTTTTTGTTTCTTTCTTTTCTTTTCTTTTCTTTTTTTTTCTTTTCCACGTGTTTGCTTCTTTTTTTTACACGTTTTTTTTTTTTTTGCTTTATTCTTTTTCTTTTTTTTTGCATGTGTTTTTTTTTCTTTTGTGGGCCGTATGGACAGATCCGTACGGATATGGTCGTACGGCCACGTGGCCAGTGGGCCACGGCCTGTGGGCCAGCCCCTTTTTTTTTTTTCTTTTTTTATTTTCTTTCCTTCCCTTTTTTTTTGAGAAAGTTTCTTTTCTTTCTTTCTTTCTTTTTTGTTTTCTTTCCCTCCCTTTTATTTTAAGAAAGTTTCTTTTCTTTCTTTTGCTCATCATGATAATGCATTTTTTCGCAAACCAAGATGCTCATGCATGTATGTTTTTTTTTTAAATTGAATTGTAGCATGATGTGATAGCATACCTGAAAATTTTAGCAAATTTGGGAATTTGGAGCTCGCAGCGATGTTGAGCCCTTCCTGATTTTGCGGAGACTTTGAGGTAAGTTTGGAGTTTCGGAGCTCGCAGCAATATTGAGCCCATCTTCAAGCTTTTCATTTTTTTCGGGATAGTTCCAAGAGGGCTTCAAGACCAAGAGTTCTTCTTCTTTTTCTTCTTCCAGAACGAACAAGGGTAAAGAGCCTGCTACAAGCGCACCTCATCGATCTCCTAGATCTTCTAATCCGGCCGTTCAGCAAGCCTTTGAGAAGGTCCAGTATGTTAAGAGAAATCTTGAAGAATGCGACTCCCTCAACAGAGATGAGATGAGGCAGCGACTGATCGCTCTCAAGGGAGAGGAATTCTATAAGATCATGGTAAGCAGTCGTCCATGGGTGATGGAAGATCAGAGTGTTTTACCCAAGCCTACCTTCTTCTTTGGTGATGCCGTCCCTGATGACATGACATACCTGAGGAGATGTTTTCAGTTCTCTTTCACAGTAGATGGTGAGAAGAAGACTGTTGCTACCAGGTCGACGTTTGATCTCACCGTCTCGATCATGAGCCTTGCCCCCACGTGCTCTAAGAGGGAAGATCCTCCAGGCTGGGTGAGAAGGACAAATGTAATCAAGACCGGGGTTTTTGTTGGCGGTTCTCCTGGATATACGGAGAGGTCGCCTGCTGACATGGACCTGTTGACGCCATCCAGCGGCTACCAGGGTTCTGATTATTCGTCGGTCGATTTGAGATCGGTGGGCCTTGGTATTTTCAGTGGTGACGGTAGCAATTGGATAAAGCCTTTTCGACTTCGTGGCCGTTTCAATGCTGACTCCGAGTGGAAGTCGTGGACTGATCGCGTCCTGCTGATTGGTGGCACCGTTTTGAAGGAAGCCGGGATTTTTGATGCGGTCCGCGCCTTTAGGGAGACCGTGATCTTTCCCGACGAGGCCTTCATGGCTATCCTAGAGTCATTCCTCCCACAAACCAATACCTTCGTTGTGACGAATGGTGAGATTGGTTTCTCTTTGAAGGAGCTGAGCGCCATTACTGGATTGCCCATCCTTGGCAAACTCTATGAGGAGTTTATGCCGATCGACAGCGTCCTTGAGGAGCAGTCTGAGGAGTTCAGGCTTCTGTACTTTCAACTCGTCGCCTTCTATGATTGTTTTACAGAGAAGGAGGGTTTGAAAGTTAGATCCAGCAGTTGGAAGAGTTCTAGCTCTTTGTTCCCCAACTTTTTTGATAGTAGGGAGTCTTCTGATAGTGCGACCCAGGAAGCCAGGGTTCAGGATCCAAGTTCGAAGAAGATCTTGGCTATGCAAGAAGAGTTGAGAGATTTCTGTGCGAGTACAAACGCCATATGTCCTAACATTGCACTGCGGAGAGATCTTGCTGTTTACCTCACTTATTGGCTTGGTGAGGCTATTTTTGCTGAAGGAGATGGAACGCACATCAGGCCGCACTGTATTTTCCGGCTTGTCAAATGGCGTTTGGAGAGCAGCTTGCTTTGGTGCCAGCTCTTTACTCCTACCTATGTACCAAACTGCAGGCTGCTGCTTTTTTGGTTCGGCTTGGGCTTCCCATGAATAGGGTATTTTCAGCCCATATCTTTTATTCGTGGTACGTGTACCACTGTCCTGGCTTCCACCGGCTGGGTGCTGCACAGGATGATGATCCTCTGATGATTCGGCTGGCTAAGGGCAAAGCCGTGTCCGAATCAATTTTGTTTGCCCGTATGAGGATCTGACGGTTCAGGGACGTCGAGATGGAACAGTCTTCAGTGAAGCTTTCTCCGGAGTTGCGGAAGAAGGCTTTTGATTTTGGTGCCTCCCGAGACTCTACCAGGGCAGGGTCGGGAAGGCATTACTCCTT
Organism: Litsea cubeba; assembly: GCA_012931725.1. Taxonomy (NCBI): domain Eukaryota; kingdom Viridiplantae; phylum Streptophyta; class Magnoliopsida; order Laurales; family Lauraceae; genus Litsea; species Litsea cubeba. The sequence continues at coordinate 39,334,002 of CM022946.1, forward strand.
GACGAATGCAGAGAAGGAGTGGCTTTTCGGCATGGGTGTCGGCACGATGGTGTACCGCAGACATCTTTTTGTCGACATCCATCCGTATGTACCCTCTCGCTTTGCTTTGCAGTTGGGTTTTTCTCAAGGCGTTGTTGGAGTGCCTTCAAGCATGGTGAAGCACTTTGGAGGTTTACAGGACGGGAGAAATGCATAGGCTTTCTATAGTGCTGAAGACACTACAACCATGATCTCTTATCCTGTGTTGTTGACTTCCCGGACTACCGGCTTTGCGAAGTGGTTCGCGGAGAGCTTTTCGGCATATCGGGGGCTTTCCAAGAAGGAGCTTGATGTGAAGCTGGCATCTGGAAAGGGCCTTGGAAAGTTGGATGGCGTCCGGCGAGAGGAAGTTTGGGCCTTCCTTTCTGGAGGGAAGCACAAGATAGGCTTTCTCGGTGACCAGGGCATCATTGGTTCTGAAGCTGTTCGAGAAATACCTGATGAGGCTTTAGAACAGCTAGAACAGGAGGAAGCCGAACTTGATGCTTGGATGCAAGCGGCGCAAAGGCAAGCTTCCATGGAGTCTACTGATAAGGGTAGACCCTCCAGTGAGGAGTCAAGTGGAAGACCTGACTCTGATAGTGGGGCAGGTTCCTCTAAGAAGCGAGCCTGCAGGAGTAAGAGGAGGAGTAGTCATCATCGCAGCAAGGGGCAGCATGAGGACTCTCCTGACTTGGAAGTTCCTCTTACTATCAATGAGGATGTGCCAGTGGATGCTGGCGAGCCTCCAGAGAAGAGAAGCCGAGAAGAAGAGATCATCGGTGAAGGTATGATTCTTCCTTTTTCTCTTTCCATTTCTTTTCAAGGGATTTTTCCATGTTCTGATTTGCTTCTTGTTTCTGCTTTTCTTTTTTTTTTAGCAGAGGAAGATTTGGCGATGCCTGAGGTTCCAACCGATGAGGTGGTGACGGATCCTATCGGGGCACCTGAAGAAGAACCGAGGGACTCCGGAGTGAATCTAGAATCTTCAATTGGTATGACTTCTTTTGTTTTCTTCTTTTTTTCTATTTGTCTGTGACTTGGTTTGCTAACATTTTTCTTGCCAGCTGACTTGCCACAGGATTCCCATGACTTTGAACCATCGATGGACGCAAATGTTGATGATGCTTCCGATGAGTTCATGGAGGAAGAAAGTGTTCCGCCAGTCGTCGAAGAAGGTATTTTGTAGTAATAACCCTGATAATGATTTTCAAATAGGATCATGTTCATACCTTTTTGTGTTTCTTTGGCAGGTTTTGAGGTGATAGAGGAGAGTCCGTCGCTTCCTTCAAAATCAGAGCAAGAGATGCCAAAGGTCGATCCAGAGGTAGAGACTCCTGGGACCAGTTCTGACACTGTTGAGGAGATACCTCGTGCTGAGATTCCTTCCCGAACAGGAGCAGTTTCAACTGGAAAGAGTTCTTTTGTTACTCTTCCAACGAGTGATGACATGAGCAGTCGACCAATGGAGTTAGGCGAATCTTCAGCTGGGCCATCTCTTCTTTTTGCGAAAAAGGTGGTGGTGCGGGTTCTGAGCTCTTGGATTGAGACTCTACTTTCTGGGCACTTAGATGCCGGATTTGGGATGATCCAGCATGTGCGTGAGATTCTCGATGATGCCGAAGGGGCTGGTCTGGATGTCACACGTGCCAGGACGATTGTTGATAGGATCATTGAGCTGGGTGACAGGTGGTTTGAGACCATGGGTTTTCCTGACGACCAGTTCTTCAAGGAGATGTTCCTGGACCCTGCGGATAAGGCTCAGTCTAACCTGGATGAGGCTACACAAAGCAGGAAGCAGATAGTCCGAGAGAAGAATTAGAAGAGTTAAACATCACTGGGCTGACACATGACCTTAACATCCTTGATAGGGAGGTTGATGAGGCTAGGAAATGTCTTGAGCACCTGCAGGCACAAGTCACTGCCAAGTGGACTGCAATAACAGAGGCTCGTGACAGGGAGAGTGCTCTGATTCGCCGGGTTGCAGATGCCGATCGAGTTCTTAAAAGGAAGTCTGAAGAGAACAAATAATGGCAAACTGCTCGAGATAAGCTTCCCGGTGCGAAAGAAGGGTTACAGCCCACCCCAGCATCTCATGGCAAGTTCTTGAAGAATCGTGCCCTGGAATCCCTGACGCTGAGGCCAAAAGTTTGCTTGAGGAGCTGAATTCTTGGCTGGAGACCATTTTTGATTGAGCTCCAATTTTTTTTTTAACAAAAACCATCCTTCTCTCTTTTTTTATACCACTTGTATTTTTTTGGTACTTTTCTTTTTTTTTGTAGTGCTTGTGAACACTTTCTTCTTTTTGGTACCACATGTAGTTTTTTGGTACACTTTTTTTTACTTTTCCCTACGCTCACTTAAATCTTTTTGTGATGAAAGTAATTGCTAAATGGGGTGCCCTTTTTTTTGTTTTTCCAACGCTCACTTAAAACTTTTTGTGATAAAAGTAATTGCTAAATGGGATTTGATCAAAAGCTTGTCATTTTGTGAAAATCTTTTGTCAAATGATTGTTTTGGCATGGAAGCCAGATTTTTGTTTGTGGCATGGAAGCCGATTTTGGCATGAGAGACAGCTTTTCTGTGGCATTGATAGCCGAGTTTGTTTTGTGGCATCTATAGCCGGGTTTGTGGCATTTATAGCCGGGTTTTTTGAAAGCCATTTTTTTCTTTTGTGGCATTGATAGCCGGTTTTGTTTTGTGGCATTGATAGTCGGTTTGTGGCATTTATAGCCTGTTTTCGTGGCATCTATAGCCGTTTTTGTGGCATTTATAGCCAGTTTGGTTTTCAAAAAATGCAAGTATCGACTAAAAGTCGCCTCCCTACTGAATGTTCTTGCAAGTATCGATGGAATGTCGCATCCTTGCTCATTCGGTTGCGAGTATCGATGGAATATCACATCCTCGCGGATCGCGGATTTGGGTGCAAGTATCGATGGAATGTCACATCCTTGCTTTTCAAAAATTTTGGTTTTACGAGTACTGACTTGATGTCGTTTCCCCACGATTTTTGAAATTTGTGGTTTTCTCGAAGTTTTGGGTTATGGATATTAACTGAAATGTTGCGTCTCCATGGTTTTTTAGGTTTTTTTCGAACCTTTGAAATTTGGGTTGTTGATATCAACTGAAATGTTGCGTCTCCACGGTTTTGGATTTTGGGTTGTGGATACCAACTGAAATATTGCGTCTCCACGGTTTTGGATTTTGCAAGTATCGACAAAATGTCGCTTCCCTGCAATTTTGGAAGTGTCGAACGTGTTTCGTATGCTTCCGATTTGTGCGAGTATCGACTAAGCGTCGCTTCCCCGCGGTTTTTTTTTTTTTTTTAAACCTTTTTTTTTGTTTAAAAACACGAGGGTCATAAGTTTTGACCTAAAACCATTTTCGCGGTAAAAGGCAGGGTGGACTAGGGTGGAAATCCCTAAATCCGGATTTTATTTCAAACCATGAATTTTGGGTTCAAGGGTTGAAAATTTTGGTCAAGTTAGGGAAAGGTTCCTAAACTTGGGTTTTTTTAACAATGAAACGATGAAAGTAAGCACTGTTTAAATTTCTAGAAATTTCAACGTTTGATATGAAAATTCTAAAAAAAAGGTGGGTTTAGCGAGCGTGTACCTGGAAACCGGTTTTGGCCATACAGGCATTGCTCCTACCCAGTTGGGTAAGTCTTCAAGGGTAGTACCGCTTTAAGAACTTGTCGTTGATGGGCAGTATACATCTGTCACCTTCCATGTTTAGGAGTGCGTATGCGCCGTTGGAGAAAACCTTGTCGATGACATAGGGTCCCTCCCATTTTGGCTCAAATTTGCCTTTGGACTTGTGAGCGAAGACCATTGGTCTTTTTACCGCAAGGACCAAGTCACCCTTTTTGTAGGCGCGTTGCCTGACCTTTTTATCGAAAGATCCTACCATGCGTGCTTGGTAAAGTTCAATGCTTTGTTGAGCTTCAAGCCGTCTCTCATCGAGATTGTCCAGCTCATGGAGTCGCAATTTGACATTGCTTTCTTGAGTCATGTCATTTTGCAAGGATACCCTCAAGGAAGGAATTTGTACTTCCAAGGGCACGACAGCTTCGCATCCATAGACCAAGGAGAATGGTGTGCTATGGGTTGGTCCTCGAACGGTGGTTCGATAGGCCCACAAAGCTTCAGACATTTTATCGCTCCAGTCTTTCTTGTGACTAGAGACCATTTTTTTGAGGATTTTGCAGAGTGTCTTATTGAAAGCTTCTGCTAACCCGTTTGCTGCCGGATTGTATGGAGTCGAAGGACAGCTTTGGATTTTTTATTTATCGCAGAACCTGTAGAATCGATGATCCCAGAATTGTGGTCCGTTATCATGGACAAATCTTTTGGGTATGCCGAAACGACAAATGATGTTGGTGCGCAGGAACTGAAGGACTAATGAGGTCTTCATTTCGTTGAACGCAAATGCTTCTGACCACTTGGAGAAATAATCCGTAGCGGCGAAGATGAAGCGATGACCTTTGCTCGAAGGGGGAGAAATAGGACCTATGATGTCCATACCCCAGGCTTCGAAAGGCCATGAAAGCTTTCTTTGGTGGCTGAGAAGCTGACTTGGTTTGCACATTGAGGACCTCTTTTTTCTTTAGTTTTGAGGTTGCAATGGCGGTTGGCTCTTTTCTTGATGATTTCTGAGTGTTGAGGTCTTTAATCACCGTTTCAGCATCCATGGAAGCTTCTAGGAGTTCTCCCAGGTTTTTTGATTTGTTGCCGATGATCATGGAGCGGACTTTGGCTCTCATGTTGTTTCGGCAGATGTCGACTAGCGACGCTTGTGGCAATACATCAGAGCATTTGTATGCCATTGCTTTCCACTTATGAATGAAGTCATATGTTGACTCAATCTCCCCCTGTTTTAGGCTGCACAGCTGAGCCATAGTAGTGGGATGACCCTCACCTTTGAAGTGAGTCAGGAAGCGTGTCTCTAGCATGGCCCAATTTTGGATGGAGTCCTCCGGCAGAGTGGAGTACCAATCGAAGGCCGTACCTTTTAGGGTACTTGCAAAGAGGCGGATCTTGAGTGCATCTTGATCCGCGATAGCTCCCGTCAGGATCTTGAAGTGAATGACGTGCTGTCTGGCTGATCCTTTCCCCGTATATGTTTGGAGAGTAGGATGCTTGAATTTGGTGGGGAACGGGACCGAGTCCATCCATAAGGGATATGGTGGCTTGATCCCATGCTCCTTGAGTATATCCTCTTCTTTTGCTTTAGCAAGGATACTGTCTACGTCCTTTTTGGTAAGGGTGCGTGACTCATTTTCTTCTCCATTTACCTTATCGTCTTGATGATTCGGAGGAGGTTCATTGTTCGCCTGATTTTGGAAGGTGAGGAGAAGGTTTTCCATCAGAGTTTCAATCCTCTGCTGGCCTTGTTCCAACTGATGGATGCGGGTGATCGCATCATCTTGAGGTGTATTGCGGGGTGGTGGCTCAGAATTTGTAGCCAAGACGTTCATCCTTCGTGATTCGAACGAAGAAACCATCCTGGTGACTGAGCCGGGGCTCATTCTTTTTGAAGAAGAGCTTGATGAAGGATCACTCTGCCGTCCTTTGCTTGAAGGAGCAGGGGATTCTTCTGAATGTCTTCTTGTCCTGGAGACGCTGCGGGTCATTGGACGTCGGACATGGATTTTTGTTGCTGACTTTTGGCACCTTCTGGTTTTTCCAACCATATGGACGGCAGCAACTTGGTTGGGTCTTTCTTTTTCGACCCGTTTGTGAGAGACTTGAAGTGTAGGAGGCTGGGTCCTTTGCTTCTTTAGTCTCTTTCGCCGATACGACGCGCGGCGGCGTATACGACGAGCAATTTGAGCTTCGGTCAGCTCTAGCTGGGCTTTGACGATGAAGGATGTGCTCCCTCGGGCGCAGCAGCCGGGCCTGTCTTCTTTGTAGTTGGGCAAGGACAGGATGCGAATCCTGTCCTTCGCCTGTTGCAGCGAAGCTTTGAATTTTTGGAGTTCGGCCCCTGTAGAGATGAAGGGTCGAACTAAAGGTTTGTAGGCCTTAGCAGGTGCTTGCAGATGCCTTGTGATGCATGATCTGATTTTGGGCTTGTAGGAACAAGCCGGCTCATGCTGGCTTGACTTGGGAGTCAGGTTGGAGATGGGTCTCTCCTCTTTCATGTAAGCAAGGGGGTAGAACCGGTTCTCCTTGAGTGGGGCCAGGAATGCTGGCTTAGTGGATGTTTGGGACCTTCTCTGTTTTGGTGAAGGTCTTGGGGACCAAGTCTTGGGATAGACATGGTCGTTTGCTGGTCGAGGCTTCGTGGGGCTGCCACGGGCTTCAGGCCTTCTGGTGCTCACCTTTGGTGTCACGGTAGTGACACGTTGAGAGGCGAGTTTCTGCTTCTTGGAAGGAGCAGCTTGTTCCTCGGGAAGTGGGAATGGTCCCAGCGTCCCAAAGACGATAGTCCGGGGAGTCGAGGTCGACTCGGAGATCAGAGAGTTGCCGAGCGAGTTGACGCTTCGACAGCTGATGGGGCGCTTGTAGGTGCGCGTAGTTTGCTTCTGTTGAAGCATGAGTTAGTGCTTGCTCTCATCGAATGTAATGGTAAATGATGTTGCCATTGTTAGTTTTTTTCAAAAATTTCTAAAACAAGACCACATCCATTAGTAATCACAAGAATATAATGATCATAAATGGGAAGTTCTATGTTTTTGTCTTTTCAAATCGCTCGAGGGAGATGACCCAAGCAATATGAAGAAGGCAAAATGCTATAGAGGGTACAATTGTTCTGATCGCAGGTATGGTAAGCCCAAAATGAGCGTTCCAGTGACTGCTAGAAGCAATTGTGGACTTAAATTCGACTTATCGAGAAGCAGAGCTTGCTCGAGGTAAGAAGAATATAAAGTTGGAGTTACAAATGTGCCGGTCGCAATACAGTAGACCCTGAAAGGGCGTACTAGTACCGCTAGACACAAATGTTTTGAGACCGCATCCATGAGATGAGATTCTCTATTTTGAAAGGTCAGGATTGGATTCATCAAAGAGAGCAGATGGTATTCCGATCTGAACACGGGCTCAGCGATTTCCGCAAGCGCCAGTGCTTAGAAAGAAATGAACCATAATTTCTCGGATCTGAATTCAAAAATGACGAGTTTTTTATTTGAAAGACCAATATCGGGTTCATCAAAGAGAGCAAAAGGCACTCCAATCTGAACACGGGCTCAGCGATTTCCGCGAGCGCCAGTGCTCAGAAAGGAGAAGACCAAGATTTCTCCAATCTAAATCCAAAATGACGGAAGTTGTTTTTTCTTTTTTTGAAGATTTTTTTTTAAAAAATTATTTTTTTTTATTTTTTTATTTTTTTTAAGATTTTTTTTTTGAAATTTTTTTTATTTTTTATTTTTTATTTTAAAATTTTTATTTTTAAAAATTTTATTTTTGAAAAAAAAATTTATTTAAAAGACGAGAGAGTACACATAGGCCTCCTAACCCGGTCTTATGAAATCTCGATTGATAGAATTGCCCCCAGGTAATGGTAGGATTACTTAATGAACCCGTTTGGAGGACCCTTGCCTAGAACAGTCAAGCTGTCTCCACACTCTGGACAAGGCTTTTCTTGAATCAACCATGATCAAAGAACGCAGTTGGTTTAACCTTAGTGGTCTATGTCTTTTTTGTTTTTTTTATTTATATTTTTTTTATTATTATTATTATTTTTAGATCTTTACTGAACTCATCAAAGAGAAACGATGGCCCAAAACCTTAGTCGAACAGGCTCAACATTTCTGCAAGCATGATGAACGTTAGGAAAGGATCAAGGTTTCTCAATTTTGAATCCAAAATGACAAATCTGATTTTTTGTTTTTTTTTTACATCTTTAATGAACTCATCGAAGAGAAACGATGGCCCAAAACCTTAGTCGAACAGGCTCAACATTTCTGCAAGCGTGATGAACGATAGGAAAGGATCAAGGTTTCTCAATTTTGAATCAAAAATGAAAAATCTGATTTTTTTTTTCTAGATCTTTAATGGAATCATCGAAGAGAAACGATGGCCCAAAACCTTAGTCGAACAAGCTTAACATTTCTGCAAGCACGATGAACGATAGGAAAAGATCAAGGTTTCTCAATTTTGAATTCAAAATGAAAAAATCTGATTTTTTATTTTTTTATTTTTGTTTTTTTTTTAGATCTTTAATGAACTCATCGAAGAGAAACGATGGCCCAAAACCTTAGTCGAACAGGCTCAACATTTCTGCAAGCGCGATGAACGATAGGAAAATATCAAGGTTTCTCAATTTTGAATTCAAACCGAGAAATCTAATTTTTTTAATTTTTTTTTAAAGAGAAAGAGTGGAAATAAATTCAAAGAATTAGAAATTCCCAAAAAAAACTCATCTCATTTTTTTTAGATGCGGAATCCAACATAGGCCACCAATTAGAAAGTAGCCAAGGAATCGAGAAAAGAAATATAAGCATAGAACAAAAGATATGATATGCAAATATTTCATTTCTAGCATCGTGTTCTCAAATGAACGTGTCCCACCGGGTGTGCTAACTTGATGGACCGCGCTTCTGCCTGGTTCTACCGAGGTCGGCGGACGTGGGACTCCGTTGGGTCCGACACTTTCGTAACCGGGGGGCAAAGGCGTGCATCAACATTTTTTTTGTGTGGGTGTGCCAGATTTTCTATTTTTACTTGGAATTGCAAGTGGTGATCCGGAAATCAACTTTCGCAAGTAAAAAAGAAATCAACTTCTTTCAAGTTTTCCATTGCACATATATTTAAGAAAAGAGACATTTTCTTGATTTGTCGTGAAAGGCGATTTTTTTTTGCATTTATAGCCGATTTTTTTGCGTTTATAGCCGATTTTTGGCGTTTATAGCCGATTTACAATCCTTATCAATAATGAAAGACAAGAGTTGTGATTTTTGTCTCTTTTAAAAAAAATACAAACTACAATGAAAAGCAAGAAAAGGAGGATCTAACTTCTCAGGAGATTGTGGGGGACCCGTTCAGATTGACGGTCGCAAGCCATATGTGGACTTCGCCATCATCCATGCAGATGAGAACAGAGGATGCTATTGATTCGCTTGGCTTGGCTATAACCTCAGGTTTTTAGAGGACAAAGACCAAAAGGAGGTTCTATGTCCAATAAAAAACCAAGCAGACGGGTTGAAAAGCCAAGTCTAAGCCATTTGGCGGCAGAAGGAGAAAAAAAGGACCTTGGGGGGGGAAGGGGGGGATACCCCCCAAGGGACTTTTGTCACCTTGTAGCGGTGGTCGGTGTAGAACTTCCGCAGAGTTCTCTCTCTTCAATTCCTTTTTCTGTCTGAGTTTTCGGATTTTCTGCAGTCTGTTGTTTGTTTTCTCTGCTGTCCGTGTTCTTTTCTTCTTGGAGAGCTCTCCTATTTATAGGCTTTTAGGTAGCCATTTAGGATGGTTTATGGGCTTTTATTGTCATTAAGCCACATAATGGGAGGAGTTACAGGATTTAATTCCTTTATTTTGTAACTCCTTTTTCTTGGCTTCTGATTGGCCGGAGGAGATTGAGGGCATTTAATCGCCTTTAATCGCCATGATGGGAGGAGTTTCATGGGTTAAATGCCATGAATCTCTTGAGTTGTAACTCTCGGATGCTTTCTTCTGATTGGTCCGTCCAAAGAAATGGATTAATGACTGTAATAAAGGTAGTCAATTAATCGCATTAAGTGGTCCCGAGCAGTTGAAGAGTCGCAAGCCGTGTCGCGTCTTTTGGGATTCTTCTGGCGATGATCATCGATGGATCTTTGTGTAGATCGACATCGGATGACCACGTAACTTCACGTGCTGGTTGCCAACAGCGGGTCGGTGCCATCTGTCCTGTCGATTTCTCAATCGGTCGGGTAGAACGCACACTTTTTTTGGTTGACCAGTTGGCGATCAATGTTGATTTCGATACTCTTGATGATTAACCCGTGTTTTTTACGGATGTCAGAGGATTTGGTGTCTCAAAAGTATGAATTTTGGAAAATACCAGAGGCCGGACGCTTCGAATCGCGAAAAAACAGCGAAAAATGGGGTTTCCGGGGCCCACCGGGCCCCAGGGTCGCCGGCGACCCAGGGGGTTTCCCCCCTTTTTGTCCCGTTTTGTGTCCGTTTTTGCTGTTTTTTTATTCTTTTTTCTTCTGTAGTTTTCCTTGACATTTTTGATCATTTATTGGCCTGATTTCCCTATAGAAAACCTGATGAGAATCCTTGCATTTTATTTGCAAAGTTTCCAATTTTCTGAGAAAGCCGAAGACTTTGTCGCGCAGAGCTGCCGATTTTTTCGTCAGAAGCTGAAACTGGGTCAAACGATGTCGGAATGACCTGAAATTTGGGGTGAAGCCTGCTGAGCAATAAATAAGACCAACCGTAGGCTTCTGTTTGAGTTTTGAAGCCGTTTGGGGTCCTATCACCAGTAGATTTGCTTTTGTCGCGATGAAGATGTCGCGGCTTGATGTGCGGTCAACCGATGTCCGATTGACTTGAGATTTGACAGGGAACCTATTGGAGTCATTTTAAGATGATTCATAGGCTCTGTCTTGGAAATCATGGTCCCGGGGAGCTTCGCCGCCGAGAGGCCTGATTTGGCTTCCGAGCGTCAAACTAAGGTCAAATGTTATCGAAATGACCTGAAATTTGACGTGTAGCCTTTTGTAAGCATTTTGAAGCCGTCCATGTGCTCTACTTGATGAGTGATGGCCTTGGTGGTTCTCACCGCCGAGAAGCTTGATTTAGCTGTTCGAGGGTTGATGTAGGGTCAAACGTTGTCGGTTTGACTCGAAACTTAACGTGGAGCCTTTTGGAAGTTTTTTGAGACCATCCATCTGCTCTGATTGAAGATTTGGTGTCTCCGATGCTTCCGCCGTTGGAAGCTCCTTTTCTGCTGTCGGAGAAGCGAAGTTAGGCCAAATGATTTTGAAATGGCCCGAAACTTCTTGTGTAATCCTCTTTTGGCTGTGTTGAAGGATCTTGCAGTTTTTGTTTGATTCTGACAAGATTTGATTTTTTGGAAGTAGCATTGCCTATTTATGCCAGGTTGCGACTTCATGTAGCTCTTTGGATCTTGAAGAGGCAAAGTGATGTTTTTAGTGTCAACAGCTTTGTATGTAATATAAAGAGAGATGGAGATAACAAAGTTACACATGTTTTTTGGGCAAACCACACATTCCGTACAGCAGACAGTGTCTTCGGTGATGTTGTAACATTCGACACAACGTAAAAAACAAATTGTTATGGATTAATTTTTGGTGCGTTCGTAGGTTGGAATCACCATGGTTAAACCACACTATTTGGGTGTGCGTTCCTCCCAAATGAAAAGGCTGAGTCATTTGAGTGGCTATTTAATAAATAGCTTGGAGCAATGTTGGGTGGTCCACCAAAAGGAATTATAACAGATCAGGATTTGGTGATGACAAAGGCCATAAAAAAAGTCATGCCGAACATTACTCATCTGTATTGCCTATGGCACATTCTGGACAAACTACCATCAAATTTAGGCGGGGTTTCTATTCAAAATGAAGGTTTGATTGATAGTATAAAAAAATGCGTGCATAATTCTTACTCTTTTGCTGATTTTGAATGTGAATGGAAAAGGATCATAACAGAATATAAGGTTGCAGACAATGAATGGTTGACACAAATTTTTGAGATTCGGGATATGTGGGTACCGGCCTTTTTAAAACACACTTTCTTTGCTGGTATGTCAACTACTCAGAGAAGTGAAAGTATGAATGCCTTCGTGAAGCACTATGTAGAATACAAGAACACACTTCTTGATTTTATATTAATTGCGTTTCAAGCAAGGCGTTGAACGGTTAAGATATCTTGAAAACAAAGAGGATTACGAGTCAAGCAATGGAAGACTGAAGCTGAAGGCAGATTCTTCAATGGAAAAGCAGATGGCGGATATATATATATATACGAGACGAATACAAATGAATTTATAACACATTATTTCAGATTACGGAGCGAACATGAATACAATGAGCCAGATGTTAATCTTGATAGTAGTGAGTGTTCGGAAGACTCTGATTCGGGCATTCAGTGAATTTTCATGGTGTTTGCTTCCATATCTTTCATAGTGTTTGCTTCCATTACTTATGTTCATGTATCATTATTTTTAATGTTTTTACTTATATGGAGGGCCTAGATGAGAGAAAAAATGCAGATTTTGTTGGAATGAAGGTAGATTGGATATGTTTAATTGCTGCTTGAGGGTGATTGCTGAATATCTTTGGTTGATGTCACTTTTTTCATCATAATGTGATGGATTTTAATGTATTTAGGAGAGAATACTGCAACTTTAAACACCTCCTTTATCTTATGGTTTTATAATGTATTTAGGAAGGAATTCTATTTGTGGATGTTTTACATTCAAAATTTACGGATGAGCTACCACATTCTGAGTTCAGTTTTTTCTAGTTCTGTAGCTTAAGATTACAAGCTACCAGCTGTTTTTCACATTCTGATTGTTGAGATTTCAAGCTTTCAGATTCTGTTTTCATTGCATTACTTACCAGTGATTTGCCTGAGTCAAAAGTTTATGTTTTGGATGCACTGAGAAGTCTGCTTTCCAATTTTTCTGTTAATGACATATTGAATGAAGGGAGTTCTGCCAATGATGCCATTGAAATAATTATAAAAATGTTGAGTTCTACAAAGGAACAAACTCGGGTTAAGGCAGCCTCAGTTCTTGCAGCACTATTTGCTTGCCGGAATGACTTGCGAGAAAGCAGCATTCCTGTCAAGACAGTTTTGTCAGTCAAGAAGCTGCTTAATGTGGATTCTGAAAGAATATTGATAGTCTTCATTCTGTCTTGCTTCTATTTTCCTTCCCATTAAAGAAAATCAGGACGTAGCTGTTGGTGTAGATGCATCTGATGTAGAGTTGATTTTGTCCGAGGCCAGCCCAGGTTTTCTGAATGAATGTACATTTAGGCCCAGCTTTAGATTGAGACTCAGGTCCATCCAATTCCTAATTCATGAGGCAAGTTTTGGATATGATGGCCAAGCTGCACCTATTATGGACATGACAACTAGTTATCATAACAAATATTTAACCCCCCAGATCTAGCCCACCAGCATTAAATCACAGTCCAATAGTGGAGTGAACATAGGCCAGCAGGCCTTGACAAATCTCGGCCATTGCCATGCTACTATCAGAAATTGACTTAACATGGTTAGCCACTAGCCTCTGAGTTGATATGGTCTCACTTGTGACAAGCTTGCCCCATACTGTTGATTTCTCTGCTTAAAATTTACTCTGTATGCAAGGCGAGGCCTCCGGCATAAGGACTGATGACATTAAGTTTCCCCCACCCATTGTAGAGTTTGGCACATGTGGAAAATGCAAAGTGAAATGATCATGTGAAAAAAAATACATTAAAAAAAGGAGCTTTGACTCAAGGATCCAATTACTAGGGAAAATTACCGTACGGACGGCCCAAAATCCCATATTTATTCAGTACAAGACGAAAGATTGAAATTTACCGGATGGAAGGTTGTACACAAAAGACGCCCAAATTGGGATGGAAATACCATTTTTCGTGCAATATCCTAGGTTAGTATGATATCGAAGGATTCGATATCCCAAGAACTTAGGATATCGCACAGTTCGATATCCTAATCCCATAGGATATCGCACGGTTACATACTCCCCCTAAACTTTCATCTTCCCGCTCGACTTTTCCAGCGATGAAAAAACTCTGCTCCTCCTTTTCTCTTCCGGTCTTTCTTCCCCATAACTTTCATTAAGTCTCATCTCTCTTAAACTCTCTTGTCTCCCCAACCCTCTTTTTCTCTTGGTTTTATCTTGTGCTAAACCTCACAAACCCCATGGATTAAAAATAGCCATGGATTAAAAAAAAAAAAATGGGGAGAGAGGAGATCGAGAGGGCAGTGGCCCAGTTGATGGGCGGTGGAGATGAAGCTGATGAGAGGAGAAGGAGAGCTAGGGAGCTTGGGGACATGGCAAAGAACGCGGTGAAAAATGATGGGTTATCTTACATGGACCTGGACCGTCTGACCGTTGATCGCATAATCTCGCTATAGCGAGAATACAAGTCTCGCTATAGCGAGACCTGTGAATACAAGTTTCACTTTGCAGACCTGTGTATGTTTCCTCATTTTGAATTTGTTGCTTAATTGTTTGTATACCCTTTTTTTCCTTCTAGGTTTGTTGCTCGGCAGAGTGATTTTGGTTTGGTTATTTCTGACATGGGTTTCATGCCTTTCCTCGGTAGAAGTGTTTTTGGTAGGAATAATTTTGGTCTGGTTTTTTATGATATGATTTTCATGCCCACTTGCTTTCTTGGTAAAATTATTTTATTTGTTTCTTTGGATTTTTATTCTTTGTTTTTCTGATACAAGCTTCATATCGAAGTTGCTTTCTTTGGGTCATGTTCTTTCGGTAGAATGATTATAATTTGGCTTTTTTTTATGATACGCCCACCTGCTATTTTTGGCTGAATTCGTTGAGGTTTCAACAAAGGTAAAGGAAATGGGAATCTTCATTTTCTCCTTGTCTATAAATTTCTATATATTCAATGAGTTTGTTGCAATGCATTAGATGCTGGTTTATTTGCATATCTTTTCGCTGACTTCTTATTAAAAGATTTCAATTTTTTTATTTATTTTGCAACCTCAAAGAATTGTTTGTTCTTAATCAAGTCGGTTTCAGCAATTGGAGAGAATTTTTATATCTAACACTTGGTTTCACTCTCTACAGCAACCGAGACCAGATATTTGAATGAGAGCTTGTTGTTCCTCAAGATGCTCAGGCCTCAACAAATGTTGTCATCGATCCGCCTGGGCCCGAGAAGAAAGACGTTCCTCAGCTACTTCAGTTCACTTTTCAGGAGCTCAAATCTGCTATTGGGAACTTCAGACCTGATAGCATTCTTGGGGAATGGATGTTTTCAAAGGGTGGATTGAGGACGATAGACCTAATTACCGAGAAGTTGAATGTTGGTTTTGGATGCTACCCATTTCAAGGAATTAACGGCAATTACGTTTTGTAATGTTGGTGGTTGTTAGAGGTTGCTCAGTTCTATCCATTTTTTTATGGGATTTGATGTTGGAGTTTGTTATTAATGTAATTTGCTTAGTTCTATTGGATTTTATATTTCTCGTTGAAATATTGTCTTTTTGTAAATAAATAAATGTATAGAGTGTTGGTTGTGTCTATATATTTTGGACAATTAGTATGTGTCATGTTAATTAGACAATTAGTATGTATCATGTTAAATCTCCATCTATGCCTTTATTAGTATGTGTCATGTTAAGTGGATAATTATCGGGTGATGCCAAAACTTGCACTTCATTATTTATCTATAATATGCTAAGGAAGTGAGAGTTCAATATATTCCCTTTGTGGCAGGATGGCAGCCTCTAAAGTGCCTTCAAACTTTCAAGGGGCATTTTCTTTTTCTTAAAAGCCCTGTTAAAATTGTGCCAGACTCACCTTAATTTGATTTTAGTGAAAGCCTTTAATCTGTACAGTTGGCCCCACCATTCAAAATGGCTATTCGTCCATTTTGCATCTCATACAGATGATTCTAGACATACTTCAAAACCCTTCAAAATGCAACCAAAAGCTCAGGATATCCATCCCCTTTTTCTGTATTGTGACTATAATAATTTGATCATGGTGATAGACGAAAGGGTAGCCTAGAGATCTTGGGAGGGCCACTCCTGTCTCATATTCCAATCATTAGAAGATGTGTTTTAGAATAAAAGGGTTGTCAGTCCTCAAAAGAAAGAAGAGAGTCAACAAAGGCTACTGACAGAGGCTGCAGAGTTGCAAAAATCGTTGCTGGCAGAATCATGCCTCCCTATAGCGAGGATGATCCTCGCTATAGCGAGGGTAGCGCAGGGAGCCCTATCTGATCCGGACTTTGTGATAAAGTTTGATAAAGGACTCTTATTCTAAGTGGAATATTTTTAGGAGTCTTAAGCACGAATTAGGGGTTATATATTGGGTGTTTCTCACAACCCAAAGGGACACAGATCATCTCTCAAGTTCTGAATTTGTGATCAAATTGAGAGAAATTTTCTCTAGAGATTTTTGAAGAGTTGTGCTGCCAAGTACTCTAGAGAGCAAGTTTCTTCTGCAACTCTTGTAGAAGATTATCTTCTTGCGTAGAAGATTTGAGGAGTCAAGCGCTGGATCTGTTGCAATCAACGGCGTGATGTTGTTAAAGCGTGATGTGACACAAGGTAACTTCAGTCTTTAGATAGGGGATATCTAGGGAAGAAATCTGAGTTTCTTGTAATTGCGAGATTCATAGTGTTTGATTAGATCCAGTACGGATCGGTGGTTTTTTACCCGGTTTGGGTTTTCCATCTTAAATTTAGTGTCCTTGTGGTGTGTAAGACCCCGACCCGGGAGACCTCGTTTAGAGTTGATTAAGTTGTGTTTTAGTTTTAAGTGTGTTTACTGGTTTTTGAATTAGTTTGGGATTA
This sequence comes from Litsea cubeba, assembly GCA_012931725.1. Classification (NCBI taxonomy): domain Eukaryota; kingdom Viridiplantae; phylum Streptophyta; class Magnoliopsida; order Laurales; family Lauraceae; genus Litsea; species Litsea cubeba. Next base: position 39,350,477 of record CM022946.1, read on the forward strand.
GAATAGCTTTTATAATAGCTTTGGGGAATTTGGAGAGCCTTTTTACTTGTGGGACCCTTTGGGGGTTCTTGTTACGAATTGTGTGAGATTGGGGGTTTACCGATGATTTCCAAAAATCATGTCTTTAACCTCGTTGGACTTATCTTGCTAATCCCGACAACTTTCATGTTGACATCGTTTCCATTCGAGGACCTTAAACCCGATTTTTTTCACTAATTGAGGGCAAAATGGTCTTTTTACCCAAAATCTGGACACCGATTTCAATGTCACCAAAATGTGCAAAATATATACTTTTTAGAAACTAGAGGTTTTGCCGATCAACTTTGTCTTCTTCGTCGAATTCGTTTGAAGCCCCGAAAACCATGTTTTGAGCCCGAGAAGTCTTTTAAGTTGTGGGCCCCACTCCCACTTACTATATATAGAAAGCTTCTTCTTCATTTTTCCCATTTCTGGCAAAAACCCTAGAGGAGAAGAGAAACCCCAGCCCTAAGGGTTTTCCCTTACCTTTTCTTGCTTCTTCATCTTCAATCCCCCACTAAGCTAGTGCTAATGGAAAATTAGAGGCTACAATCTTCTTCCTCATCTCAAGGCCTTCGTCTTGACACCATTTTTGAAGAAAACCGCCCACTCCAAGACTTCCTTTGGACAATACCTTGCTTTTTGAAGAACTTCCTTGTAAGTGATCTTCCTAGAAGTTTTATAATCTTGTTTGTTTAGCCCTAGGGAAGCTCCATTTCATTTATTGGAAGATTTCGTTTTGTTTTACTTGGATTTTGATAATCTAAGGTTTGGATTTGGGGGTTTTGTGTATAGGTGTTTGATTGTGGGCTTAAGAGGTGATTAGAGCTCAATTTGATTTGCATTGGACCTAAGGCAAGTGGATGAAATGATTCTCATGTGTTTTATCATGTTTTATGAAAAATCTTGATATGTCTTCATTAATAGTTTTAATGGTTTATCATGTTTGATGGTTTAGTCTTATTGATTTTGAATGATGATTTGATGAGATAAGGAGGTCAAGGAATAGCCCAATTATTCGTGAAGATATGTATGGAAGAAGGGGAAAGAAAGGAAATGGATAGGAGTTGGACAAGAGAAGAATTCAACCAAATGGGTTGAGATTCGTTGCAGGTCCGATCGATCGCCCATCAGGTCCGATCGATCGGACTGTAAATAACTGAGAGGGTTTTCAGGACCGATCGATCGCCCATCAGGTCCGATCGATCGGACTGTAAATAACTGAGAGGGTTTTCAGGACCGACCGATCGCCCATCAGGTCCGATCGATCGGACTGTAAATAACTGAGAGGGTTTTCAGGACCGATCGATCGCCCATCAGGTCCGATCGATCGGACTGTGAATAACTGTGAATGTTTCAGGACCGATCGATCGGCCAATGAGTCCGATCGATCGGACTGAAATGAGATGAACTGTAAAATAAGAGAATCGTGGGACTATTTTCCAGATTCATTCCAAGCCCATACTCAAGTCCAATTCAGCTCTATCCCTTCTCTTCTTATTTGAAGACATTGAACCTGTAATGATGCATTTAAACCCATGAAAGATTTGGGTAAATTGCAATGGGTTGTAGTGGGGAGGTATTGTTTGGAGCCCCATTGTTATTTAAGGACTTGTGAAATATTGCGTGAAGTCCGAAGGAAAGGGAAAACTTATCATGGAGATCCTATGAGATTTTATAGATTGACCAATGTGTATAAGGACCCGGAATGTCCCTAACTCTTAAAGAGTACCAAAATTTTATCATGATCGACATACGGGACCCTATCCGCACTGATTCAATTCTAGAAACCCTATTGTTAGCCTGTAAAGGTATTGGAAACTATTTGTATTTGATTTTCAACCAATCCCCCTATTTTGGGATTTCAACCCGTGATTTGTGAGTACCCTTGAACCGAGAGCATTGTGTTACCATATTGTTAATTTGTTTAGACCCGTCCCGACTTTTATGCGTTTTGTACCTATGGGTTCCCGCCCCGTTATGTGTATTTATTTGCCTTGATTTTCGCATGTTACCTATGAGTCGGCACCACTAAGCTTGGATAACCTTATCGGTTTGATCCACCGGTTTGGATATCCCCCTTCAGTTATACCCGCTGCAGCATGGTTCCCGCCTCGACCCGATATACCCGGTTCGCTACCGTGGTCCCGCAGAGTATTATATGTATTTATTATATAAAAATCGTTGACTCTCCTCACCTCGTGTGACTGAGGTTAGCGTCGTTGATTCTCCTCACCTCGTGTGACTGAGGTCAATGTCCCGATGTGCTCTTATCACTTTTGTGAGAGAGGATTTAGCTTTGTGTGGTTGCCACCTTGTTAGTCCCGAATCCTTGTCACCTTACATGTTTTATTTGCATATGTAACTCTTTTAAATGTTGCATTCTTCTTTTATGAAAATTCATTGTTTATCTAGGTTCTACTATGTTTCTAAAGGCATCATTGTTTTGAATTATTGTTATATCTTTTCACCCACCTGCCAGACCGTCGTGTCTGATCCATTTATTTTGGTACTCAGGTCCCGAGCTTATTGCCATTGAGGAGGAGCCGGAGGAGGCGGTCGATGAACCGCAGCGAGTGATTGAGTGGCAAGCCGATGATGTCATGTAGACATTCGGCCTTGCCTTGAGAACGATACATTTGGGAACTTATGATATCTTTATTTTAGGTTTCTTTTGGTTGTACGGTCTTTGTTGACCGTTATTTTGGGGCATTAATCAACTGATATTTTGTAAATATACTTAACTTTACTTTTGGGGAAATATGCTTATGATCATTGCTCATTCTGATATATTGTCATGTTAATCATAAATCAGTCTTGTTTATGGAATTGAATGGTATTAGTATGGTTTGCTACACGCTTCCGCAATCTTGAGAATATATTTGATATGGTTATATGTGAGCTGATGTGTAAAGATAATCCTCACCGCGGAACCCTGTGGGAAATCACGTGCACGGATAAATGTTCTTTTAATTCCGTGTGCGGTTTAGCCAAAGAGATGCACGTGGCGCGGTATCACCCCCAACCTTTGTCCCGATCCCGGACTCGGCCTCTTTTTCCCCTAGTCCCGGTCCGGGGTCGCGACAGGACTGGTATCAGAGCGGGACATGTTTCAGGCAATTAAAAGAAACTAGAAATCTTAAGTACGTGGCGAGGATTCGTTAGATAGAATCGTGTGAGCAATGTGTGACCACCCTGTACTTGATTTATATGTGCTAACAATTTGTTTTGCAGCGTTATGCCACCTCGCAAAAGAACTGCAAACAGTAATCACGTTGCCAGTAACAGTGAGAATACAGAGCCTATTGCAGAGGAACCACAAGACAACAACATGCAGATCAATTCCAACAGATGATGCAGGCTATGATTGACCAACAACGCCAGGCAAATGAGAACCAGGCTAGGCTCCAAGCACAAGCATATGAGACACAGACCAGATTGCAAGAATAGATGCTTAAGAAAGACGAGGATCATGCTAGGGAGATAGCTCAAATGCAGGCACAGTTGTTGGGGATATTGGAGAGGAGACCGGAACCAGTCCCAATTGCACCACCTGGTCCGGTGAATATTAGAGGGAATGATCCTAATGTGTTGTA